>JBBPBP010000003.1:20269998-20301763 GCA_037974735.1 Cicer chorassanicum
AAAAAAAAAAAAAAAAGACTTAGAAGATTAGATCAAAATCCAAATACTAATTACTATGTTAATTCCTCAAGACCACTATCTATCATATGAATGAATATCATATGTCTCATTAGAAAACTTACCAAGAAAATCCATTAAGATAAAACCATTGTTAATAAAAAAAGATAGCATAGCAAAAAAGTAACACGACATATGCCAAACTAAAGACTAGCAAATAAATACAAGACTTTCTAAATCCAAGAATAAATCATTTAAATTAGTAATTCAGAAGATAACTAATAGTTTGGAAAAAATCCTTCAAAATAAAGGAAGGGATTGAATTCCACTAGATAAAATCTGAATTAGTAGGTGCATAAAAAGCAAGTTTATTAGCACAAGCATTTCCTTTTGTAAATATATGCGAGCCAAAGAACCTCATTTGTCTCTAGTAAGGATCAAACAATTATTCCATCTATTATGCAAACGCCACGACACAAAGTAGAGTTACATTCCAACCAAATATTGTGCCAACCTTTTATTAAGTAATTTCAATGGATAAAATAGCTCCCATTTAACCAAGAGTTGTAGCACTACGGTCTCTCTGAACATACCACCACACCTGATAAACTCAGAGAACCTTCAGGCGCCCCATTAGAATTGCACTTAATGAGATAAAATGGAGGAGGCAACCATTTAAACTCAAGAATATAGAGAATTTATGTTACCTTGAAAGCTTGAAGAATTTTGATTTCATCAACAGAAGAAGACATCTGCCCAGAGCTGGAGTTTCCATATATAGAGGCATCAGAAATAATCATATTTATGGCTATCCTGATTGTAATAATATTATTAAAATGAGCTACGTTTCTACATCTCCAAATAACATAGATACCATTGCACCACAATGGAAATTGAAAAACACGATACTTTCCTATTAACAGATATTAAAAGCTTAGCAGAGTGCAAGATCACCCTTGTCCACTTACTAAATGGGTCATTCATGATCACTATGGCCATTCATTTAAAAGGTTGTATCTATGACTTCTTCCATGGTAGGCTTTCTAGTAAACATATAATTGACACTCTCAATAATTAGAGAAGGGATGAGTTCGCTAACTAAATTAATATCCTTGCAAGGGTTAGTGGAAGCAAACAAAGTTTTGTAACTATGCCTAAGAACAACAATATTTTTTAAAGAACCACATTCTCTTTTGCTACCTTGTGAAAAAATTATGTTTTCCGTCACCATGTAAATCCCCTAAAATAGCATTAAAATCATGGAAAAATCGCCACGAACACTGAAAATGATATTGCAAGTCCACTAACTCAGACCAAAGCTCATATTTTACGATAATATATAGAGGCATATACAACAAAGATAAAAATAGGACTATCATCAATTAAAATAGAAAAGGAAATCATTTGAGTGTTAAAGAAAGAAAAATATTTCTAAATAGAAAACTTATAATTTGCTTGATGTTTAATGTCAAGTACAAAAGGGTATTTATAGGTACAAATAGATAACTCTAGACACATTTCTAGGAGTTTCCTAATTAATACCAACTTTTAGATACTTTCTACATTTTTCTATAATTAAAACACTTCTAGATTCTTATATAGAAATTTTATATGGTTCTAGACTTATTTAATTTCAAATTAGTAATAACATTGATCCCCTTTAATTTGAAATTTTCTAGTTCTTAGCCTTTGAAAGTCTTCAAATTTTAACGGCTTTATAAAAATATCTGCAACTTGATCTTGAAGCTCAACTTCTTTCTTGGCAATGCATTCTCTAATGAAATGGTACATTGTGTTTATGTGCTTGCTACGATCATGAAACACTAAATTATTTGCATGTGCTTGTGCAGAGTTGTTGTCTATACAAATATTAGTAGCTACCTTTTGTGGCATATGAAGTTCCTTCAATAATCTCCTTAGCCAAATGGCATGACAAGTGCAAGATGTTGCTGCTCCATGAAAAAGCACAGTCCCCCATGAAAAATATAAAGCCACTAGTAATCTTTCTATCATCAGTATTTTCTGCAAAGTCGTTGTAATCCAAAGAGTTTTAAAATCATTAGAAGAAGAGTAAAATAGTCCATAATCAAGCATACCTTTAAGGTAGTGGAGTATCCTCTTAGTAACTTTCATGTGTGTAGTAGTAAGAGTTTCTATGAAACGACTCACTACTCCAACTACATATAGAATATCAAGCCTTGTACACGTTAAGTATCTTATGCTTCCAACGAGACTTTTGAAGAAATAAGGGTCTTCCTTTTGTCCATCTTCAAACTTTGACAATTTCAATCTGCTCTCCATTAGTGTATTTACCGGATTGTAATCAAGCATTTTAAATTTCTTCAAAACTTCCTTCGCATAGTTTTTTTGAGAAATAAATGTACATTCTTCCAATTCTTTACTTCTAGGCCTAAGTAGTATGACATGAGCCCAACATTAGTCATCTCGAACTCAAGCGCCATGACCTTTTTGAGCTCTTCAAATAAACTTGGATTGTTCCCACCGAATATAAGATCATCCACATAGAGACAAGCAATCAAAATATCTTAATTATCACAGACTTTGACATAAAGAGTATATTCATTAAGACTAGGGATGACAACGGGGCGGGGTGGGGACGATTTTAAGCATTACCAACCCTGCACCCGCAACTCCAATACCGCCCCCGCACCTGCACCCGTCGGGGGTGACTTTTTAACATCCACCCCACACCCAACGGGGACGGGTTTCCCTGCCCCACCCCACCCCCACCCCCACTCCAAAAATTGGAATTTATTTATTCATAGCATAAAAAATCAATAATTTGACAAAATAGTAGTATTCAACATAAGTTCTAAAATTACAATATTCAAAAGAATAAAGTCACAATATCAATCTCTCAAAATTTGTTTAAATTTCCTATAAGTCAAAAAAGTTCTAAATATTCAAAGTTCAAACGAACTAATCTATCAAAACAATAAAAAGTACCAAATCATCAAAACAAAAAGGTTCTAAATAAGCATTCTCTGATGATCATCTTCATTTTCGAGGCGGGAATTGGAAAGTGAAATAACGCCACTGATCAACAATTCACCTATATTAAAAAATAAAAGTTAAATATTAACATTTAACATGACAAATTTAAATCAAACAGTGTAGAGAATATAATACCTTCATCGTCAGACTCCATTTCATTGAGTAAAATAACATTTTCATTATCCACTTTAGATTTCGAATCACCTATCGATATCAACATAGTACAATATAAACAATAATAATTTAAGATATACAAAATTATTAGCTATTTCAAATATATTCAAATTTAAATGAATAATTTAAAACAAATACCAGTCTTCTCAACACTCCATAACCAACTTCTAGCACACATCAAGGCCTCTAAAGTAGTCCAGTGAAGTTGGCTTCGATGAGGACTTAAGATATGTCCACCAGTACTGAATGCAGATTCAGAAGCTACAGTAGAAACAGGAATTGCCAATACATCCTTTGCAATGGTTTGAAGTGTTGGATACTTAATACCATTCAACTTCCACCACAATAAAATATCAAAATAAGGACTTCTTGGAAAAACTTCCTCCTCTAAATAAATATCCAACTCTGTTTTGACAAATGAAGTTCTAGCTCTTTTTTTTCCTAACATACAAATCATAGTCTTCTAAACCATCATCCTCAACATTACTAAAGTGGACATCCAACATTTGAGAATCACTACTAGAACCATTATTCATTTTCAATTGATATTCATAAAGCAAATCATAACACAACTGTCGGATCGACTTAACTTGGTCATTAGCATCATTCCCATACAACTTAACATAATAATATTCAAGCAACTCTATTTTGTACCTAGGATCCAAAACAGCAGCAACCCCCATTATTTCATGAACCACATTCCAATATTTGTCAAATTTTCCCAACACATTCTCTGCCATTTTTTTTATCAATGCATCAGAGGATTTAATCCACTCATTTATTGCAATTTTGATCATACAAATTTTAGGAAAATATTGATTGGAAGCTGGATATTTAGTGCCAGAAAACACTTCAGTGATAGAATTGAACAATTTCAATTTTCCACATATATCTTTTGCAAATTTCCAATGTAAACTTGTAGGCAAACAAATGTATTGGGATTCACGTTATCTGAATCGCCTAAATACATCTTCATACAAAATGGCAACATCAAGCATCTTGTAAGTTGAATTCCATCTAGTCGGACAATCTAAAACCAAATTCTTGGTGCAAGAGATTCTTAATTGTTTGGCAGTCTCCTTAAACTTTTCCTTCCTTTTAGGTGTTGCAGTCCAATATGCAACACTATCTCGAATCCTCTCCACTCCATCTTTCACAACTTCTAATCCATCTTTTACTATCAAATTAAGTATATGTGCACAACAACGCATGTGAAGTAAAGCCCCATCCTTTAACAATGTATTCAATTGCAAATTATCTTTAATTTTTTCAATCATTGAATCATTAGTGCTACAATTATCTAAAGTGATAGTGGGAAATTTGGTATCAATGTTCCAATCCATCAAACATTCAACCAATGCACTACAAAGTCTTTCACTTGTATGAGGGGTCGGAACATAAATAAACCTAACATAATAAGATTCACATTCAATGACTAATATAAATAATATTCAATCAAACTAGTATTATAAGAAATTATAATTACCTCAAAATTTGACTTTGTAAATCCCAATTTTCATTAATGTAATGAGCAGTAATAGCCATATACCCTTTTTTTTGATTGCTAGCAGTCCACATGTCAGAAGTAATGGCCACCCTTTGTGGGAGAGTTTCTAACAACTTCAAAATTGTGGTTTTCTCAACTTCATACACTTTGAATATCTCTTTTTTTTTATAGTATTTCTACAAGGAACTTGAAATAATGGTTGAAGAGAAGCTGAGTATCTCCTAAAACCAATATGCTCCACTATTAAGTGGATATTCATGCAAAATAATTGCACGTGTAAGCTCTTTCCTAGCATTTTCAGCATAAAAAATTCCAGTCCCCAACTCCTTTCTACCTCGCAAGACCTTAGCGGTAAGAAATGTTTGTCCGTTATTATGTCCCATGGTAGACAAACGTGGAGTACATATTTTCATATGTCTGCACAAGTGTGAGGTCCAATCTCTTGCTCTCCCACCAAGCAATTTCTTGCAATAATTACATTTAGCTTTATCTTTTCCATCAACTTTGACCTTTATAAAATGATCCAATACAATACTTTTAATTCTATTGTTACGATCTTCGGTTATTTCATCTGTCATATTATCATTTGTCTCATTGTGTGGTGTTTGCACAGTTTCATTTGGTGTGGAAACATTAACTAACGGATTAAAACTTTCATTCATAGTTGGTTGATGTGAACTTTCTTCTGAAGTAAGTTGACATGGTAGTGGTTGAGATGTGCCTTCAATTTCCATTTATATATTCTATAAAGTTGCACATAAAAACCAGTTAAATTCATGAATTCATAAATATTATAAATGGAAATTAATAGGCAAAATATTATAAATATAGTCAATGAAATCAATCAACTTTTTATATATAATTGAGGCAAATGGAAATTCATTTTACTGCAATTTCTGAATATTTTAATTTGGATAATTAATTAATCTAAATAAAATTTCATGACATATATTCAAGATCAGATTGCAATGAGTATTGCTTTTACAGTCTTGTTTCTATTAATAATTTATCTAAAATTAATAAACTGACGCATTAAAATTAAATCGATAAAAGAAACAACAAATATGGCTGCTTTATTAGATCGTATATTTTTAGATGTAAAGGTAAGTTGATTTCTAGAACGTGCTTTGCTAATCGTTTCCATGCACAAAGTCTTTGATTTTTGAAATTTTCAATTCCATGCACATTTTTATTCACCTTTAAACATGTGTTATTCACCTTTAAACATTATATTATAATAATTACATTGTTATTATAATTATATAATAAAATAGCTACACAAAAATATATTGATAACAAAGAAATACAGTACTTATCGAAAAACCCTATAGAGATCAAAATAGAGTATATACAATACATGCACAGAGTCTTTGATCAATCGTTTCCAATTCCCAGAGTCTTTGATTTTTGAAATTTTAATATCATTTTGCATTTATTTACATTTAATCATGCTAATGTTTCATGTTAAACTTATATTTCTTGTAATTAAGATTTGCCGTTCCAAAAAAGAAAGATTAATTATAGTAGAGAATGCAGAAAAGACAAAATGTAGAAATTGCAGAAAAATAGTGAAAACACAGAATGCATAAAATGCAGAAATTGAAAATGCTATACACAAAATGCAGAAATTGATTTACAGAGATGCAGAAAAATACCAAAATAGAGAGATGCAGAACTGTTATACACAAAATCTCCAAACGAACCTTAAAGGGAGGACGGCGCACGGAGAAGAGGGAGGACGGGGCACAGACGAAGAGGGACGACAACAAGGAAAAAGAAGACAAAATTAGGGTTTTGTTACTATTTTCAGATGTATAAGGGTATTTAAGTAATTGTATTTATGTCGGGTGGGTGCGGGTACAGGTGCGGGGAGAATTTGACAAAACCCGCCCCTGCACCCGCCCGTAACTTTAAAAAATGGGGAAAATCCGTACTGCACCCGCATCCATTAAAAGCGGTTTTTTCCCATTAAATGTGGGGCGGGTCCGGGGCGGTTCGGGTTCAATTGCCATCCCTAATTGTAAAGTACATGTTTTTGATGAAGACAAAAGACCAACGATGACGATGATGATCAAGACAACAAGATCAAAAAGAAGAAGTCCAACATATCTCATTGATTAACTTTAGACTTCAAACATATTAAATGTTTAAATGTAAAGGTAAATGATACAATCACAAAATCAAGTACATGAGAACCTTTCATCTTTACATATGCATAAAAAGCATTTTCAAAAGTCAAAATTATATTTACAAAGTGTTCGATTAATATTTTTGACAAAATACAAAGGTGTATTCGAATACAACCTAAGTGTATTCGAATACAGATGAAAAATTTCCTAAGTCAGAAGCTAGGCCATCTCATCTGTATTCGACTACAGATGAAAAATTGCCAAGTCAGTAGCTAAAACTCTTCATCTGTATTCGACTACACAAAAGTGTATTGGACTACACAGTGAAAAATTTGAATAATTTTTAACGTTGCAGCAAGTTGTATTCGAATACAGATATCTTGTAATCGAATACAACTGGAAGCAATGCAATTTTTCAGTTCTGAATTCAATCTAAAACATTGCAATTCTTCCTCAAACCTCTTGGATCAATGGCCACGAATCTGAAGAGATGTTTATGGACTATAAATATGTCATAACTTCAGATTCAAAGTGAACAATCCCACGGCCAAACCTTGAACGATTTTGAACAACTTTTCTATTTTTCTCAAAGTCATTTTTCATAATTCAAGTACTTGCATTCCATTTTCATATCCTTGACAAAGGTTCTCAAAGTACTTGAAGCAATATTGGATTGGTATCATTATATCTCACTTTCATATTCCTATATCCTTATCAAATCACATTATTTGTAAAAAGAAAGTAGTACTTTCTTTAAGTAGTTTTATCTAAGATAGTGGGGTGTTATCTTAGAGGTTTTGTTAGAAGTTTGTTGCACAGATCCTAGGGTGGGACTTGTACATATTCTAACAATAGTGGAGAAATCTCTTGTGGTGTGCAAGAGGACTGGATGTACCCTTGGGTATAAGGGGAACCAGGATAATTCTGCTGTGTTCTTTACATTACTGCCATTTACTTTATCTTTTACCATCCATAAGCGCAAAAATCAATTGCTAATTCGCTGAAAACAAGAAATACTCTTAAACACCTAATTCACCCCCCTTTCTTAGGTGCACATCTGATCTAACAATTGGTATCAGAGCAGGTTCAAGGTAACTTACTCCTTGATCAATAACTTATGGCTTCCGCACAACATGTTTTCAGAGATGGTGGCAGCAGTAACAGACCACCATGTTTTGTCGGTGATCATTATGATTTTTGGAAAATACGCATGCAAGCATATCTTGAGGCACAGGGAGACGAAATATGGGATGCTGTTGAAAATGGTCCTTATATTCCAACAACAATCATCAACAACAAAGAAGAAATTAAGATAAAGAATTCTTGGACCGATGACGATAAAAGAAAAGTGTTGTTTGATAAAAAGGCTAAAAACATTCTACAATCAGCACTAGGTATGGATGAATTTTTCCGCATATCTCACTGTAAAACAGCCAAAGAGATATGGGACACATTGGAAGTAACCCATGAAGGCACCATAGAGGTAAAAAGATCTAAACTTAATACACTTTCTCAAGAATATGAGTTATTTCGTATGCAGCCCGGAGAATCTATCTTAGACATGCAGAAAAGATTTTCCCACTTAACAAATCACTTGACGGCTCTTGGAAAGATTTTCTCCAACGATGAACTAAATCTGAAAGTATTAAGATCACTAACAAGGGCTTGGCAACCAAAGGTGACAACAATATCAGAAAAGAAAGGCTTATCCAAGATGTCACTTTCTGCATTATTTGGAAAACTCCAAGAACATGAAATTGAACTTGGAAGGTTGGAGCAAACTGAAAGTCTAATAAAGAAGACCAAAAACGTGGCTCTAAAGACCGAATCAAAGGAACAAACCACAGATGAAAGTTCTGATGAAGACGAAAACATTACTTCCCTTGTTAGGAAATTTGGCAAGTTTCTTAAGAATGATAGAACTTTCAAAAAGGAAAGTTTCAAGAAAAAGGATAATTCTACTTCAAGCCAAAACTTCACTTGTTTCGAATGCGGGAAACAAGGACATATCAAAGTAGAATGTCCAAACCTCATTAAGAAGAATGCCGGTAAAAGAAAAGACTTCAAGAAAGCATATATAGCATGGGAAGATAACGATATAAGTTCATCATCAGAAACTGAAAGCGATGAATGTGTTAATGTTGCACTAATGGCTTCACATCATTCAGATGACGAAGAGGTTAGTAACTTAAACACTCCTCATTATAATCATGAATTAGTCACAGAATACAATGAAGCACAAAATGCAATAAAGGAACTTCTTGTTGAATGTAAAAATCTGCTTAAACAAGTATCAACACAAAAGAAAGAAATTTCATGTCTTAAAGAAAAAATTGATATTATGGAAAAAGATGCTGAAAAATCAAAGCAGAATTTTACATGCAACAAATGTGATTCCCTTTCATTTAAAATTGTTCAACTAAATAGAGTGATTGAAAGATATGAAAAAGGACATATAAGATTGGAAAATGTTCTAAACATACAAAGATATTCAAACGATAAAAGTGGTCTTGGATTTTTTAAATTTGACAAACCAAGCACCAATAAGACCATTTTTGTCAAATCAAGTACTCAAACAAATCAAGGAAATATTACAATTTTACAAAAAGGTCATTCTTATAAGGAGAGAATTACTAAAAATAAACTTCATACATATACTAGTAAAATTCCTACTTGCTCATATTGTGGAATTCATGGTCACACACCTAATGCCTGTCATGTGAGAAACATTAGTGTTCCAAAAGGGCATTACGTGTGGATAAAGAAAGGTACTTTGTCATCACTCTTCAAAATTTAAAATTTTTCCTCTTGATAAGTTTCTAGAATTAATTCTTTGATATATATCTTTTATTAATATATGAATATGTGCCTTACATGTTGTATTTTCTATGAAAAAATTCTTTTTTAAACAAAAACTTGAAAATGTAGTTCGTATACTAGGAATAGTTTTGATGAAGCTTCTTTAACAAGTTCTTATGATGCTTTAGTTAATTTTCCTTTTCAATATGTTTTTGTTATAATACTTGATCATGATTTTGGGTATTATTTGATATTCAAATATTCTCTTTTATATCTTAAAATTACTTGGATTCTACTTTATATATTGTCGATATTTTCCTTCTTTTTGATCATGTCAAAAGGGGGAGAAAAGTTTGGTATTTTGTTGTTTTTAAAACTGTTTGTAGGTCTTTTCCAAAATGATCACAAACATTCAAGTTCAACGGCGGAGTACGCATAAATTACGGGGGAGTAATTTTCCGATGATACATTCTCTCCAAACAACGCATAAATTACGGGGGAGTAATTTTCCGATGATACAGTCTCTCCAAACAACAAAAGTTTTGTCATAATCAAAAAGGGGGAGAATGTAAAATACATGTTTTTGATGAAGACAAAAGACCAACGATGATGATGATGATCAAGACAACAAGATCAAAAAGAAGAAGTCCAACATATCTCATTGATTAACTTTAGACTTCAAACATATTAAATGTTTAAATGTAAAGGTAAATGATACAATCACAAGATCAAGTACATGAGAACCTTTCATCTTTACATATGCATAAAAAGCATTTTCAAAAGTCAAAATTATATTTACAAAGTGTTCGATTAATATTTTTGACAAAATACAAAGGTGTATTCGAATACAACCTAAGTGTATTCGAATACAGATGAAATATTGCTAAGTCAGAAGCAAAAACATATCATCTGTATTCGACTACAACCAATGTGTATTCGAATACAGATAAAACATGGCTAAGTCAGAGAGTTGGCCATCTCATCTGTATTCGACTACCCAGTGAAAAATTTGAATAATTTTTAACGTTGCAGCAAGTTGTATTCGAATACAGATATCTTGTAGTCGAATACAACTGGAAGCAATGCAATTTTTCAGCTTTGAATTCAATTTAAAACATTACAATTCTTTCTCAAACCTCTTGGATCAATGGCCACGAATCTGAAGAGATGTTTATGGACTATAAATATGTCATAACTTCAGATTCAAAGTAGACAATCCAATGGCCAAACCTTGAACGACTTTGAACAACTTTTCTATTTTTCTCAAAGTCATTTTTCATAATTCAAGTACTTGCATTTCATTTTCATATCCTTGACAAAGGTTCTCAAAGTACTTGAAGCAATATTGGATTGTTATTATTATACCTCTCTTTCATATTCCTACATCCTTATCAAATCACATTATTTGTAAAAAGAAAGTTGTACTTTCTTTAAGTGTTTTATCTAAGATAGTGGGGTGCTATCTTGTACATTATCTAAGATAGTGGGGTGCTATCTTAGAGTTTTTGTTAGAAGTTTGTAGCACAGATCCTAGGGTGGGACTTGTACATATTCTAACAATAGTGGAGAAATCTCTTGTGGTGTGCAAGAGGACTGGATGTACCCTTGGGTATAAGGGGAACCAGGATAATTCTGCTGTGTTCTTTACATTACTGCCATTTACTTTATCTTTTACCATCCATAAGCGCAAAAATCAATTGCTAACTCGCTGAAAACAAGAAATACTCTTAAACACCTAATTCACCCCCTTTCTTAGGTGCACATCTCATCTTACAATTGGTATCAGAGCAGGTTCAAGGTAAATTACTCCTTGATCAAACAACTAATGGCTTCCGCACTACCAGTTTTCAGAGACGGAGGCAGCAGTACCAAACCTCCATGTTTCGTCGGTGAACATTACGATTTTTGGAAAATCCGTATGCAAGCATATCTTGAGGCACAGGGAGACGAAATATGGGATGCTGTCGAAAATGGTCCATACATTCCAACAACAGTCATCAACAACAAAGAGGAAATTAAAATAAAGAACTCTTGGACCGATGACGATAAAAGAAAAGTGCTATTCGATAAAAAGGCTAAAAACATTCTACAATCAGCACTTGGTATGGATGAATTCTTCCGCATATCTCACTGTAAAACAGCCAAGGAAATATGGGACACATTGGAAGTAACCCATGAAGGCACCATAGAGGTAAAAAGATCCAAACTAAATACACTTTCTCAAGAATATGAATTGTTTCGTATGCAGCCTGGAGAAACTATACTAGACATGCAGAAACGATTCTCCCACTTAACAAATCATTTGACAGCCCTCGGAAAGGTCTTCTCCAACGATGAATTGAATCTGAAAGTATTACAATCACTAACGAGGGCGTGGCAACCAAAGGTGACTGCGATATCAGAAAAGAAGAGTTTGTCCAAAATGTCACTTTCTGCATTATTTGGCAAACTACAAGAATATGAAATAGAACTTGGACGATTAGAGCAAAATGAAACCCAAGAAAAGAAAAGCAAAAATATTGCTCTAAAGACCGAATCAAAGGAAGTAGTCAAAGAAGAAATTTCTGATGACGACGAAAACATCAACTTCCTTGTCAAGAAATTCGGTAAATTTCTTAAAAATAACAGAAGTTTCAAGAAGAAGAACTTCAGAAAGAAAGATAGCACGACTAACCAAAACTTCACATGCTTTGAATGTGGGAAACAAGGACATATTAAAGCAGATTGTCCAGATCTCATCAAAAAGAATGCCGGTAAAAGAAAAGACTTCAAGAAAGCATATATAGCATGGGAAGATAACGACATAAGTTCATCATCAGAAACTGAAAGTGATGAATGTGCTAATGTTGCACTAATGGCTTCACATCATTCAGATGACGAAGAGGTTAGTAACTTAAACACTTCTCATTATAATCATGAATTAGTCATAGAATACAATGAAGCACAAAATGCAATAAAGGAACTTCTTGTTGAATGTAAAAATCTGCTTAAACGAGTATCAACACAAAAGAAAGAAATTTCATGTCTTAAAGAAAAAATTGATATTATGGAAAAAGATGCTGAAAAATCAAAGCAGAATTTTACATGCAACAAATGTGATTCCCTTTCATTTAAATTTGTTCAATTAAATAGAGTAATTGAACGATATGAAAAAGGACATATAGGATTGGAGAATGTTCTAAACATGCAAAGATATTCAAACGATAAAAGTGGTCTTGGATTTTCTAAATTTGACAAACCAAGCTCAAATAAGACCATTTTTGTCAAATCAAGTACTCAATCCAAACAAGGAAAAATTACAATTTTACAAAAAGGTCATTCTTATAAGGAGAAAATCACTCAAAATAAATTTCATACATATGCTATTAAAAATAAATTTACTCCTACTTGTACCTATTGTGGTTTTCATGGTCACACACCTAATGCTTGTCATGTGAGAAACATTAGTGTTCCAAAAGGGCATTACGTGTGGATAAAGAAAGGTACTTTGTCATCACTCTTCAAAATTTAAAATTTTTCCTCTTGATAAGTTTCTAGAATTAATTCTTTGATATATATCTTTTATTAATATATGAATATGTGCCTTACATGTTGTATTTTCTGTGAAAAAATTCTTTTTTAAACAAAAACTTGAAAATGTAGTTCGTATACTAGGAATAGTTTTGATGAAGCTTGTTTAACAAGTTCTTATGATGCTTTAGTTAATTTTCCTTTTCAATATGTTTTTGTTATAATACTTGATCATGATTTTGGGTATTATTTGATATTCAAATATTCTCTTTTATATCTTAAAATTACTTGGATTCTACTTTATATATTGTCGATATTTTCCTTCTTTTTGATCATGTCAAAAGGGGGAGAAAAGTTTGGTATTTTGTTGTTTTTAAAACTGTTTGTAGGTCTTTTCCAAGGGGGAGTACGCATAAATTACGGGGGAGTAATTTTTCGATGATACAGTCTCTCCAAACAATAAAAGTTTTGTCATAATCAAAAAGGGGGAGAATGTAAAATACATGTTTTTGATGAAGACAAAAGACCAACGATGACGATGATGATCAAGACAACAAGCTCAAAAAGAAGAAGTCCAACATATCTCATTGATTAACTTTAGACTTCAAACATATTAAATGTTTAAATGTAAAGGTAAATGATACAATCACAAGATCAAGTACATGAGAACCTTTCATCTTTACATATGCATAAAAAGCATTTTCAAAAGTCAAAATTATATTTACAAAGTGTTCGATTAATATTTTTGACAAAATACAAAGGTGTATTCGAATACAACCTAAGTGTATTCGAATACAGATGAAACATTGCTAAGTCAGAAGCTAGGCCATCTCATCTGTATTCGACTACAGATGAAAATTTCCTAAGTCAGAAGCTAGGCCATCTCATCTGTATTCGACTACAGATGAAAATTTCCTAAGTCAGAAGCTAGGCCATCTCATCTGTATTCGACTACAGATGAAAAATTGCCAAGTCAGTAGCTAAAACTCTTCATCTGTATTCGACTACACAAAAGTGTATTCGACTACACAGTGAAAAATTTGAATAATTTTTAACGTTGCAGCAAGTTGTATTCGAATACAGATATCTTGTAATCGAATACAACTGGAAGCAATGCAATTTTTCAGTTCTGAATTCAATCTAAAACATTGCAATTCTTCCTCAAACCTCTTGGATCAATGGCCACGAATCTGAAGAGATGTTTATGGACTATAAATATGTCATAACTTCAGATTCAAAGTGAACAATCCCACGGCCAAACCTTGAACGATTTTGAACAACTTTTCTATTTTTCTCAAAGTCATTTTTCATAATTCAAGTACTTGCATTCCATTTTCATATCCTTGACAAAGGTTCTCAAAGTACTTGAAGCAATATTGGATTGTTATCATTATACCTCTCTTTCATATTCCTATATCCTTATCAAATCACATTATTTGTAAAAAGAAAGCAGTACTTTCTTTAAGTAGTTTTATCTAAGATAGTGGGGTGCTATCTTGTACGTTATCTAAGATAGTGGGGTGCTATCTTAGAGGTTTTGTTAGAAGTTTGTAGCACAGATCCTAGGGTGGGACTTGTACATATTCTAACAATAGTGGAGAAATCTCTTGTGGTGTGCAAGAGGACTGGATGTACCCTTGGGTATAAGGGGAACCAGGATAATTCTGCTGTGTTCTTTACATTACTGCCATTTACTTTATCTTTTACCATCCATAAGCGCAAAAATCAATTGCTAATTCGCTGAAAACAAGAAATACTCTTAAACACCTAATTCACCCCCCTTTCTTAGGTGCACATCTGATCTAACAATTGGTATCAGAGCAGGTTCAAGGTAACTTACTCCTTGATCAATAACTTATGGCTTCCGCACAACATGTTTTCAGAGATGGTGGCAGCAGTAACAGACCACCATGTTTTGTCGGTGATCATTATGATTTTTGGAAAATACGCATGCAAGCATATCTTGAGGCACAGGGAGACGAAATATGGGATGCTGTTGAAAATGGTCCTTATATTCCAACAACAATCATCAACAACAAAGAAGAAATTAAGATAAAGAATTCTTGGACCGATGACGATAAAAGAAAAGTGTTGTTTGATAAAAAGGCTAAAAACATTCTACAATCAGCACTAGGTATGGATGAATTTTTCCGCATATCTCACTGTAAAACAGCCAAAGAGATATGGGACACATTGGAAGTAACCCATGAAGGCACCATAGAGGTAAAAAGATCTAAACTTAATACACTTTCTCAAGAATATGAGTTATTTCGTATGCAGCCCGGAGAATCTATCTTAGACATGCAGAAAAGATTTTCCCACTTAACAAATCACTTGACGGCTCTTGGAAAGATTTTCTCCAACGATGAACTAAATCTGAAAGTATTAAGATCACTAACAAGGGCTTGGCAACCAAAGGTGACAGCAATATCAGAAAAGAAAAGCTTATCCAAGATGTCACTTTCTGCATTATTTGGAAAACTCCAAGAACATGAAATTGAACTTGGAAGGTTGGAGCAAACTGAAAGTCTAATAAAGAAGACCAAAAACGTTGCTCTAAAGACCGAATCAAAGGAACAAACCACAGATGAAAGTTCTGATGAAGACGAAAACATTACTTCCCTTGTTAAGAAATTTGGCAAGTTTCTTAAGAATGATAGAACTTTCAAAAAGGAAAGTTTCAAGAAAAAGGATAATTCTACTTCAAGCCAAAACTTCACTTGTTTCGAATGCGGGAAACAAGGACATATCAAAGCAGATTGCCCAAATCTTATCAAGAAGAATGCTGGTAAAAGAAAAGACTTCAAGAAAGCATATATAGCATGGGAAGATAACGATATAAGTTCATCATCAGAAACTGAAAGTGATGAATGTGCTAATGTTGCACTAATGGCTTCACATCATTCAGATGACGAAGAGGTTAGTAACTTAAACACTCCTCATTATAATCATGAATTAGTCATAGAATACAATGAAGCACAAAATGCAATAAAGGAACTTCTTGTTGAATGTAAAAATCTGCTTAAACAAGTATCAACACAAAAGAAAGAAATTTCATGTCTTAAAGAAAAATTTTATATTTTGGAAAAAGATGCTGAAAAATCAAAGCAGAATTTTACATGCAACAAATGTGATTCCCTTTCATTTAAAATTGTTCAACTAAATAGAGTGATTGAAAGATATGAAAAAGGACATATAGGATTGGAAAATGTTCTAAACATGCAAAGATATTCAAACGATAAAAGTGGTCTTGGATTTTCTAAATTTGACAAACCAAGCACCAATAAGACCATTTTTGTCAAATCAAGTACTCAAACAAATCAAGGAAATATTACAATTTTACAAAAAGGTCATTCTTATAAGGAGAGAATTACTAAAAATAAACTTCATACATATACTAGTAAAATTCCTACTTGCTCATATTGTGGAATTCATGGTCACACACCTAATGCCTGTCATGTGAGAAACATTAGTGTTCCAAAAGGGCATTACGTTTGGATAAAGAAAGGTACTTTGTCATCACTCTTCAAAATTTAAAATTTTTCCTCTTGATAAGTTTCTAGAATTAATTCTTTGATATATATCTTTTAATAATATATGAATATGTGCCTTACATGTTGTATTTTATATATAAAAAAAAAAAGTTTCTTTTTTAAACAAAAACTTGAAAATGTAGTTCGTATACTAGGAATAGTTTTGATGAAGCTTGTTTAACAAGTTCTTATGATGCTTTAGTTAATTTTCCTTTTCAATATGTTTTTGTTATAATACTTGATCATGATTTTGGGTATTATTTGATATTCAAATATTCTCTTTTATATCTTAAAATTACTTGGATTCTACTTTATATATTGTCGATATTTTCCTTCTTTTTGATCATGTCAAAAGGGGGAGAAAAGTTTGGTATTTTGTTGTTTTTAAAACTGTTTGTAGGTCTTTTCCAAAATGATCACAAACATTCAAGTTCAACGGCGGAGTACGCATAAATTACGGGGGAGTAATTTTCCGATGATACATTCTCTCCAAACAACGCATAAATTACGGGGGAGTAATTTTCCGATGATACAGTCTCTCCAAACAACAAAAGTTTTGTCATAATCAAAAAGGGGGAGAATGTAAAATACATGTTTTTGATGAAGACAAAAGACCAACGATGATGATGATGATCAAGACAACAAGATCAAAAAGAAGAAGTCCAACATATCTCATTGATTAACTTTAGACTTCAAACATATTAAATGTTTAAATGTAAAGGTAAATGATACAATCACAAGATCAAGTACATGAGAACCTTTCATCTTTACATATGCATAAAAAGCATTTTCAAAAGTCAAAATTATATTTACAAAGTGTTCGATTAATATTTTTGACAAAATACAAAGGTGTATTCGCATACAACCTAAGTGTATTCGAATACAGATGAAAAATTTCCTAAGTCAGAAGCTAGGCCATCTCATCTGTATTCGACTACAGATGAAAAATTGCCAAGTCAGTAGCTAAAACTCTTCATCTGTATTCGACTACACAAAAATGTATTCGACTACACAGTGAAAAATTTGAATAATTTTTAACGTTGCAGCAAGTTGTATTCGAATACAGATATCTTGTAATCGAATACAACTGGAAGCAATGCAATTTTTCAGTTCTGAATTCAATCTAAAACATTGCAATTCTTCCTCAAACCTCTTGGATCAATGGCCACGAATCTGAAGAGATGTTTATGGACTATAAATATGTCATAACTTCAGATTCAAAGTGAACAATCCCACGGCCAAACCTTGAACGATTTTGAACAACTTTTCTATTTTTCTCAAAGTCATTTTTCATAATTCAAGTACTTGCATTCCATTTTCATATCCTTGACAAAGGTTCTCAAAGTACTTGAATTAATATTGGATTGTTATCATTATATCTCACTTTCATATTCCTATTTCCTTATCAAATCACATTATTTGTAAAAAGAAAGTAGTACTTTCTTTAAGTAGTTTTATCTAAGATAGTGGGGTGTTATCTTAGAGGTTTTGTTAGAAGTTTGTAGCACAGATCCTAGGGTGGGACTTGTGCATATTCTAACAATAGTGGAGAAATCTCTTGTGGTGTGCAAGAGGACTGGATGTACCCTTGGGTATAAGGGGAACCAGGATAATTCTGCTGTGTTCTTTACATTACTGCCATTTACTTTATCTTTTACCATCCATAAGCGCAAAAATCAATTGCTAATTCGCTGAAAACAAGAAATACTCTTAAACACCTAATTCACCCCCCTTTCTTAGGTGCACATCTGATCTAACACTAATTAAGACAATGAGCAAACCCATTGTCTTGGAAGTATTTGTCGATGCGACTATTCCATGCTCTTGGTGCTTGCTATAATCCATACAACACTCTCCTCAATCTCAAAACTTTATCTTCATGTCTTTTAATCACATACCCATTGGCCGCTCAACATAGACCTCTTCTTCAAGATAGCCATTTAGAAATGCCAATTTTACATCACGTTGATACACTTAATATGAGCTGCAATAAAGATTTGCAAACAAATAGTGTCCATGCGAGCAACTGGTGCAAAAATGTTTTCATAGTCAACTCCATGTTTTTGTTTGTAGCCTTTGGCAACATGTCTTGCTTTGTAATTTTCAACCTCTCCATTAGAATTATTTTTAGCGTTGTACACCCATTTGACTCCAATTGCTTTATGACCTTTTGGAAGAGTTACTAATTTTGAAGTGTCGTTCTTCACAATTGATTTGATCTCCTATCCATAGCTTGTCTCCACATTTTATCTTTCACTATTTCGCCATAAATTAATGGCTCACTATCCGCCAAGAGACAATACAACTCTTCAAGGTCAAGAGTAACTTTAGTTGACCTTTCATAAATGTTTTCTATATCTTTCATCTTACTTGTTTTTTCGCTTGAACTTTCATCTAGAGAAGTAGCTGAAGGAAGAGGTGAAGAAGGTGGAGTTTCATCTTGAATTGGTGTTGTGGCCTCTTGATCTTCTTCAAAATATGGAAGAAAATTATAGTTTGTTTCTTCTTGACTCTCCCAATTCCATGTAGCATCTTCATCAAATTTAACATCACGACTCACCACAACCTTATTGTTGCATGGTTGTACAACTTGTAACCTTTAAATGCAGATCATAGCCAACAAAGACATGTTTGATGCTTCAATCATCAAGTTTGGATCTTTCTTGTTGTGGCACATGTGCATATGATATGCTCCCAAAGACACAAAAATGATTAACACTAGGCGTCCTTCCATTTCATGCTTCTATAGGGGTTTGGTCTTTGATATTTGAAATCGGAGAGCGATTTGCCAAATAGACCGCACAAGAAACTGCTTCAGCCCAAAACTCTTTTGGCATCCTTTTGGATTTTAGCATGCATCTTGCCATGTTCAAAATAGTTCTATTCTTTCTCTCGACTAATCCATTATGTTGCGGAGATCTTGGAACTGTAAGACTCGTAGTTTTAATTTGTACTTTTTGTTTTTGATGTATTTTTATGTTGAATTATGAGGCTTTTTAGCCAATTTTATTGGTATTTTGAATGATAAATGCCAATGATATTTTTATGAGACCCGTTTAAAATTATTTGGCGAGAAATAATTTAATTACATTGCGGAAAATTTATTACCGGAATATTTTGTTAAAAATATCTATAGTTTCTAAAAATTTTACCTGTCAATTGAGTTGCAATGAAAATAGATATTTTTATCAAAATAGTTGAGGGGTGTGCGTGAGAGTTTTTGAAATTTGTTGGTATGATATATATATATATATATATATATATATATATATATATATATATATATATATATATATATATATATAAGTGAAGGAGAAAGAGAAACACAAAGCATTCCCTGTAGCTTCACGCCATCCCATCTCCTTTCTTCTTCTTTCTCTCTGTTACCAAAAACAAAGTTTTGGTTTTCTTTCAAAAACAAAACCTCCATTTTTCTTCGACTTCTGAGTTTTATTTCGAGAAGTGACTGGAGGAAAAGTTGATCCTTGCCACGCTACGGTGCTAGTGAGCAAACTTTGGAAGCGACGTCGGGAACAAAGTTTTCATCGGAATTAATCGCAGTGCCATAATCGGTTGTTAGAACTACCGTTGAGTTAAGGGCTCCTTCCAAACTTTTAGTTTGCATTTAGGACCTTATATGTGATTTTGTGGAGAATAAATTTGATGTGTTTGAGGTGTAGATTTGTGGAAAATGAATTTAATGTGGTTATGGTTGAAAATTTGGAGATTTAAATTGGTGATTTATGGTTGAAAATTTGGAAATTTAAATTGGTAATATGGTTAAAAATTTGGAGATTTAAATTGGTGATTTATGTTTGGAAATGTGGAGTTTTGAATTAATGTAGATTATTTGGTTGTAAAAGTTTGGTGTATGAAAAAGATATAATTTTGGGAATTTTGTTGTTGTTGGATAAATTTTAGTTGTGAACAAATTGTTATAAATATTTATGTTTATGTAGTTAGCTCCTTGAGTCTCAAAAAGGAATCGAGACTGTTGGCACCGAGTTAGCGGTGGGGAGAACTCTGATATAATAATGTTGTTGTGGTGATTCAGGTTTGGTGTGGTTTATGTGTTCATAATTAATATTATGAATTTTTGAGATGTGATTTACGTGTGGATTTTGTGGAAAATGAATTGATGAAATTGGTAGTTTATGTTTGAGAATGTGGAGTTTTAAATTTGGTGATTTATGGTTGAAAATTTTGGAGATTAAATTTGGTGGTTGATGTGTTCATAATTAATAATATGAATTTTTGAGATGTGTTTTATGTGTGGATTGTGTGGAAAAATGAATTCATGTGGTTTGTTGTGAATTGCGGGATTATGAGTAAATATGTTTGAGTATGCTCTGTGTTGAATTTGAAAAATATTAGTGTTAAATGAGTATTAAAAATGAGGAATCTTTTAATAGCTACATTTACTTAATGGTTGTGGTGAAAAGAGTCAGAGTTTGCTCATGCATTTTCATATGTACATGGTGACCGCGATGGGCCATGGTGACAGTGGTGATCGGATGGGTCACGCGATGATGCCATGTAAATTGTTGGTTCATCTTATCCTTACGAGGGTTATCGTATCGTGCTGATCTGTGAGAGATTGCACTCTAGAATGTGCTGATCTTTGAGCGATTGCACTCTATAAAACAGTGTAGGGCCTGTGATAGGCTACATTTTAGTAATTAGTACTGACCTGTGAGAGATCGTACAATTATGATTTACGCCCCTCGATGAGGGTTTTGGTTTGGAATTCCGGAATCATGTGCATTGGCATATACATATTGCATTAGGGTGCTTGACACGCGAGTCATGTTTGATATATCGTAATGGTTGTATATACATACTCGATTGTCATTTGTGATTGCGCCGTATTTGATGAGTGTTATTGATTGATTTTATGTGGTAAGCATTGAATGATTTTGAAATGTTTTCAAAACTGAAATTCTGCTATTTTCATAGTTGTATTCGAATACAAGGATGCTGTATTCGAATACGACAATGCAGTTTTGTTAAAAACTTCATTTTTCAACTTTGATTATGCATGTTTCGCATATGAAAACCATATCTAGATGTATGCTAAGTTGAAAGATTATTTTGTGCATTTAAAATTTAAATGCTATGTGATATTTGTTAATTTCAGTTGGTGACCTTTACAATTATTGTGGAAATCTGGGCTTTGCCCTCAGATGAGAACCAGGATCGTCCTACCGGTTAGTAACCTGGAGATGGGAACAGGGTTTGACTTACCTGACCACTGCTGTGTCAGAAGGATTTCTGCGGGGCGCGTGGAGATCACCCGGGTTAGAGTTTTTTGTAGCATGATCAGATTAGATGGTTGTATAGGGGCTAGTTGTCTATCTGTTGTGGTTGTATTTATTTCATTCTGGAAGACTGTACCTATACCATATATTGTCAGCTTGACTTTTATTTTGATGGGTCCTTGTATTACTTTTTGATGTGACGTGGGGAAGTTAAAATTCTTGTGGCAGTGTTTTTGTACAGGTGTCTGCCGAGAATACACTTGGGGTATGAGATACGTTGGATATGTCTCTTAGCCCTGATGTATTTTTCTGTTTTAAATACTTTGAATTTTCATTTCAAAACAGTTTCCGCTGCTTGTAATTATTGTTTACTTTTGTCGTTGTGATACGACTTAAATATTTTATCCAAAGGTATTTCTCTCTTTATTATGAATTTGAATTTGTTTTTTTTTTATAAAAAAATCGGGCTGTTACAATTGTGGTATCAGAGCTTTGGTTATAGATTGTAGGTTAACCTGTAGGTTGGGGGTTGTCATCTGATCATGCGACGGGGTGATTTTTCCGAGTGTCAGGTTCGGAGTAGTCTTGAGTTGTTGAGGTCGAAAGATGTCTTTTGGAATTCTTCTGAAGGGTGTTAAAATTTCTTGTTGATGTTGGTTTTATAGGAACAATGCCTCCAAGAAGGAACGACGCTGCATGAGTCAACGTCAACAGGGATGGTCAAATGGCTGAAGCAATGAATAACATGGCTACTTCTGTTGCTGCACTAACAGCTGCAAAGACTCTACGGGATTTGGAGAAGAAGGAAAGAGAGATCCGTGCAGCTGAGTCAAGGGGATTAGAGGACTTTCGTCGTTACAATCCTCTTAAGTTTAGGGGTGATGAGAATTCAGAGTTTGCTCATGCATTTTCATAGTACATGGTGACCGCGATGGATCATGGTGATAGTGGTGACCGGATGAGCCACAAGATGATGCCATTTGAATTGGTGGTTCATCTTATCCTTACGAGGGTTATCGTATCGTGCTGATATGTGAGAGATTGCACTCTAGAATATGCTGATCTTTGAGCGATTGCACTCTAGAAAACAGTGTAGGGCTTGTGATAGGCTACACCTCGGTAATTAGTACTGGCCTGTGAGAGACCGTACAATTATGATTTACGCCCCTCGAGAAGGGTTTTAGTTTGGAATTCTGAAATCATGTGCATTGGCATATACATAGTTTTAGTTTGGAATTCTGAAATCATGTGCATTGGCATATACATATTGCATTAGAGTGCTTGGCACACGAGTCATGTTTGATATATCGTAATTGTTGTATATACATACTCGATTGTCATTTGTGATTGCGTCGTATTTGATGAGTGTTATTGATTGACTTTATGTGGTAAGCGTTGAATGATTTCGAAACGTTTTCAAAACTGAAATTCTGCTATTTTCATAGTTGTATTCGAATACAAGGATGCTGTATTCGAATACGACAATGCAATTATGTTTAAAACTTCATTTTTCAACTTTGATTATGCATGTTTCGCATATGAAAACCCTATCTAGATGTATGCTAAATTGAAAGATTATTTTGTGCATTTAAAATTTAAATGCTATGTGATATTTGTTAATTTCAGTTGGTGACCTTTACAATTATTGTGGAAATCTGGGCTTTGCCCTCAAATGAGAATCCGGATCGTCCTACCGGTTAGTACCCTGGAGATGGGAACAGGGTTAGACTTACCTGACCACTGCTGTGTCAGAAGGATTTCTGCGGGGCACATGGAGATCACCCGAGTTAGAGTTTTTTGTAGCATGATCAGATTAGATGGCTGTATAGGGGCTAGATGTCTATCTGTTGTGGTTGTATTTATTTCATTTTGGAAGACTGTACCTATACCATATATTGTCAGCTTGACTTTTCTTTTGATGGGTCCTTGTACCACATTTTGATGTGACGTGGAGAAGTTAAAATTCTTGGGGTAGTGCTTTTGCACAGGGGTTTGCCGAGATAACCCCAGGGGTATAAGCTACGTTGGATAGGTCTCATAGCCCCGGTGTATTTTTCTATTTTAAATACTTTGGATTTTCATTTCAAAACCGTTTCCGCTGCTTGTAATTATTGTTGACTTTTGTCGTTGTGATACGACTTAAATATTTTATCAAAGGTATTTCTCTCTTTATTATGAATTTGAATTTGTTTAAAAAAAAAATCGGGCTGTTATAGGAACTGTCAACGGACGGAGAATTGCATGAGTTGCACATAATTCATTAAACTCCTTCGAAGTGAATTCACCCGCCCGATCAAATCTCAAAGCTTTGATTTCATGACTGCTCTTCTTCTCTACAAGAGCTTTGAAGTTCTTGAAATCAACAAAAACATCTGATTTTTGCTTTAAGAAATAAATCAAAGTTTTTCAACTAAAATCATCAATAAAGAGAATGAAATATTTACTCTTACCAAATGAATATGGATTGATGGGCCCACACAAGTCGGTATGCACAAGTTGCAATGACTTAGTTGCTCTTGATGTGGCTTCTTTAGGGAAAATTTTTCTAGCTTGCTAGCCAAGAAGACAACCTTCACACAATTGATTTGGATGATTGATTGATGGCATTCCTTTCACCATATTCTTGTCTCCCAAAATTTTAAGTGCACCAAAGTTCAAGTGGCCATACCTCATATGCCAACGCCATGCTTCATTTTGGACATTTATATTAAAACATTTTGCTTCAATAGTTCTTTGGTTCAAGATAAATATTCTACTTTCGACATAAGAACCTTAATGATTAAACTGTTATTTTGATCTCTAAGCCAAATATGTCTATTTTTCATGAGAATTTCATATCATTTTTCAAGAAGTTGACCCAAACTCAAAATATTACTCTTTAATTTAGGAAGATAGTAAACATCACTAATCAATTTATGGCTCCCATCTTTAGAAGAGATTATTTTCATACCTTTCCATTCACCTTTTCATTAAGCTCCACAATTTTCTCTTTGCATCCACACATATGGTTACTTGCACCATTGTCCATGTACCATGAACTATTAGCATCTCTCTATTCTTCCTTGAGTGTTAGCAACAAAGTTGAATCTTCATCTTTGTCAACAAGATTATCATCTTCTTCCTCTTGATTAGGAGCATTACAAAATTCCCAAGAAAAATGGTCAAATTCATGACAATTATAACATTCAACTTTAGATTTGTCATACCTCCTTTCACTTTGATAATAGCCATAACCTCTTCCTCTTCCACAAATTCTTGGTGATGAGTGACTTCTTTCTTCATAGTTTGATTCACCATTGAAGCCTCTTCCTCTTCCTCCATGGCCACGGCCACGACCACGTCCTCGTTCTCTTCCTTGTTCACATCCACGTCCATTTTGACTATTGAATCCTCTGTCATTCCTTAACGAAGCTTTGATCTTGAGAACTTGCTCCAATGGCTCCGCTTGCCTTTTCTTAAATATTTCTTCTTAATCTTGCAAATAACCTTCTAATTCCTCAATGGACATTGAGTCATCATATTTTGATTCCTCAATAACACACACCACATAATCGAACTTAGGAGTCAAGGAATGAATAATCTTTTCTGCTACACGAACATCTTCTATATTGTCTCCATATCTCTTCATTTGATTAGCATTTGTCTTCACCCTTGATCAATAATCTAAAAATTGATTTGGAATCCTTCATCTTCAAAGGTTCAAAATTTCCCCTTAGAGATTGAAGTCTTATGTTCTTCAATTTGTCGATGCCTTGGAGTGATTTCTCCAAAATCTTCCAAGCTTCTCAAATATAGAATCATCCAAACGTTGATGAATTAGAGTAAAAGCTTATTGATTCTTCTTCCTTGTCTTTGCCAAAACCTCCGTCTCAACTTGAGTCAATCCATCTTCATCTTGTGGCTCATTATAGCCTTTTTCCACAATCTCCTATACACCTTGAGAGCCAAACAATGCTTTCAAGTGAAGGCACCATTTTTCATAATTCGCTTTTTTTAGAAGAGGAAAATGGAAAATAGTGTAATCACGAGTCGCCATTTCTCAACTCTCACAAGAAAGCTCTAGGTACCACTTTGTCAGAGGTAGGAAAATATTTCTAATAGAAAACTCACAATTTTCTTGATGCTTGATGCTTAATGTCAAGTATAAGGAGATATTTATAGGTACAAATAGATAACTCTAGATACATTTCTAGGAGCTTCCTAATTAATACCCACTTCTAGACACTTTCCACATTTTTATATAATTAAAGCACTTCTAGATTCCTAAATAGAAATTCTATATGGTTCTAGACTTATCTAATTTCAAATTAGTAATAACATTGAGCTGATTGTGAAATGAGATTTGGATAGAAGGTTGCTCTACAAGGACACTAAATATTTGGAAGTGTATTAATGAAGACATAATAAGCAAGGTCACTAGTGAAACACTTAAAGGGTAGGAGGACTAATGACAAAGGCACGTGCTAAGAAAGCACAAGAAGCCTTAAACCAAATGGTGACAACTATCATGAAAGCAAGACCAAACTAAGAGGAGATGAAGCCCAAATGGATCAACTACATGAGTCAACATGGAGAGGACCTGGTTGCATGAGATGCTGCTTTTTTTGCTTTCTTTTATTTATTTTAATTGTAATAAAATGTGCAGGCATAATTTGGTTTTAATTAGGCCCAACACTTGAGTTTACTTTTCTTTTTATTGTGATTTTTTGATTAAATGTGAAACATGAGCTGCTTATAATATGCACAACCCAACCTTGATTTTTGGTGTTTTTTTGTTGTAATAAAATGGGATGAAACTTGCAAGAAAGGTGAAGTTCAAAGGAGCTAAAAAGGGCAGTGTAAAAGCATTTTTGTGGTGCATTAGCAATCTGCATTGAATATTTTGAGGGCTGATCATATTTCTTCATGTTCTATAACCTACAAGTCTTTGTGAGGAGACAAGGATTTATGAAGAAGCAAAATTATTGAAGAGGGAGACAGGGCTTTATGAAGAAAGAATGAAAACTATGAAGGATCTAATCATTTCCTATATGTATGTCACGCTCGTAATAATAAAAATTAGAAGAATTTTGTTGAAAAAAACACATTTTATGTATTTGGTAGATTGTGTCTCTTTTTAGCTATGGATTGAACCATCTCTTTTGATCTTATCAATTTTTAACCAAGTTTTCTTGTGGCAATCATTCACAAAGCTTATCATTTATCTTCTCCATAGAAGCTTGAGTGTGACGCCTCCCTTCATTTCTATCTTATTTTTATTTTATTCTTGGTACCAATTTTAGTTACCTGTCCTTACAATTCTGCATTTTAAGAAAAATTACAATTTACAATTTTTTACTTTTATCTTATGTAGAATGATATATATTGCGAGTTTCTATTAAGATGAACCAAGAATGACAAACCGGTCATTTGTTGCAAAAAAAATGCATTTGTAAACTATTAAAGTATTACAAATATTTTTAAAAACACTCGGGGTATCAGGATTACCAATACCCCTGCAGTTCCAAAAATGGAACTTCAATGATGTTAGATGTCAACTGGGGTACCCCTTCACCAGGTGTGATATTGATATGATCTCTGGATTTGTAAATCTTTTTTCCTTATTTATTTTTTTGCAATTTGGATGGAGTTTTAACAAAATCATTACTTTGACTTTGTTCGCCATTCAGGTTAAAACAAAGGTATATGGTTGTGTTAGAAGTAGATCCAAGACTATCTAAAATATGTGTGGCACTAGACAATTTGAATACCATCCTCTTTGCAATTTTTTTCGCTATAAATCCTTTAATAATTTGTTTATAATCAAGTACTCTTTCTTGTTCCAACATATTAATAATTGAATATCATTCTCCTTGCTTTTTTCCGACATTGAAGATTGCAAATAAGATTTTAAAATTTCAATTTTGAAAAACTCTTCTTAGCAAATGCAATGCAGTAGTAACAAAGAAAGTTAATATTATTCTATAAATTATGAATGCATTAAGAAAACAATGAAATATTTTAAGAAAACTCAATATAATAAGACTTGATTTTGATTCAACTGTGAAAACTTATTTGATAGCTTTTATTCTTTATATAGAGTTTCACCTTCAAGATCATAATTATTACCATGTTTTAAATAAGTTTCAAGATTTTTGCAACATACTTTCAAATTTTCATCATAGAATATAAACTTGATTTGAAGTTATACAAAACATAACATGCTATATTGTTCGAATCTTCTATAAAGGGAACAAATTGTTTGACCTACAATATATAAAAAACAACAAATACTAAAAGATTCCTTAATAGATTCGATTTTTGTATTCATTTAAAGGGATTTTCCACTTAAAGTAAGTAGTAAATGTTCAATTGCCTATTGATGATGGTGGATTGATGTTTTTTTTTCTTTTTAAGATTTCCGTTTTAGAACGTCTGAAATTCAGGTTTGAAATTTGTTTTTGATAAAAGGATAAAAACTCAATTTAAGTTGAATTTTATTTTGCTATATTATAAAATAATTTTTTAATTCAATATCTTAATCTAAAAAATGAAGTTGTTAAGTCTATATATATATATATATATATATATATATATATAGTTAAATTTTTGTGTCCCTAAATGTTTAGGGTCTTGTGTGATCGCAGGAGTCGCACACTCTCAGCCCCTATGGCTCATAATTTATTCAAATTTGAACTTTTCAACCAGTAATCCATATTATGGAAAATGTGTAAGAAGTAATTGAGAGAATAAGTTTATAATTGAGAAAATGTAACTTTAAACTATCCAAACGATAATAAAATAGCACTCATATGTTCACAATAATTATCATTTTTTTAAAATAAAATATTTTGAAATGAATGACATTTTTTCAGTTTTTTATATAGTATTTCTTTTTTCAATTCTACTATCTAATTAATATTACATTTGCTTTACATGATGTATCTCATTTATAATTTTCTATTTATCAAATTATTTACCATTTATAATGTTAATGCCACATTTGTTACTATTTTTTTTATAAATATTACTCTTATCTGTGAAAGTAGTTACAAGTATATTGTGGAGAAATAAGAAATACAGTAATACTTTAGTATCAACATAATATTTTACAACGAAAATTTGTATAAATAATTTTTTTTAAAGAAGGGTGCAAATTTTAAATGAGACACATAGTATAGTATGAGACCAAGGTAGTACTGTGTGAATCACTCATCACTTATATTTCACTTTCTATTTATAATATTAGTGAATAATTAATATTTAATAAGAATAGTTTAGTATATTTTTTCATTTATATAGTACTCTATCCATCTCGTGATGAGTTAGCTATTTGTAAAAATAATTTATCCCAAATGAATGATTATTTTTATTTTACAATGTAATACTTATTATTATTTTTTAACTGTACTCTCTAATTAACACTACATGCACCACTTTTAATTTATTATTTTTCACTTGACATTAATGGTAATGGTGAATGCACTAATACTTGATGATATAATTTTAGAAAAATATTATTTCCTCTCTTTCATTTATATACTTTTTTTAATATGTATAAAATAGTCGATTGAGCTACTCACTGCGAAAAAAAGTGCATTTTTTTAATATGGGTCAAATAAATAAATATCATAATGGTCAAAACAAATTAACCAAACAAAATGGCCAATGAGTTGATATTTTAATATTTAAGAAACACATGCTAAAAAAAACTAAAACAAATTAACTATTTATAAACAATATATATTTTTTATACTATTAAAACTAGTATATACATGTATGTAAGCTTTAGCTCAAC
This sequence comes from Cicer chorassanicum, assembly GCA_037974735.1. Taxonomy (NCBI): domain Eukaryota; kingdom Viridiplantae; phylum Streptophyta; class Magnoliopsida; order Fabales; family Fabaceae; genus Cicer; species Cicer chorassanicum. The sequence goes on from JBBPBP010000003.1 coordinate 20,299,698, forward strand.
TGATAATTGGGACATTATAATTGTGTGACTTAATTATGGTTAAATTTATTATCTCTTTTAAGATAAAAAAACTAATATATATACAATAAAAAATATAATGATTTTGAAAAATATGAATAAAATATTTTCTTAAAAATACTAATAATATAGTGTGAAATAAGAAAAATATAATATTGATGATTGTTTTTGAATTACGTAAAATCAATATTTAAACCAATAGAGAACTAATTTAATTGATTTGGTTGGATTTAAACTCTAACATAAAAAAGAAAAACTAAAAGAGTTTTATTAATTTCGATTGAATAGTATTAGTTTAGTTCTTCCACCTTAACTATATATCGTGGAATGAAAGGAGCAATAAACTTCTTCTAAAAACTGATAATTAAAAATAAACAAAAATTGTAATGTTCATATATTGTGAATTTTGGCTTGATTGGAATATAAAAAATCCACATTATGTCATATAAGTCACTTCACAGTTAGAACCAAGCGGTAATACTTGTCTAGTACATGACAAATAAATTTGGACAACGACGGACCATGGTCCCCACATATGGCCTTAAGTTTGCTTTCATTGATCAAAGCGTAATTGATCATGATTCAAGAGCATCGTGACCAATTTTGTAAAAATAAAAATGCATGGTGAACAATACAATATTTTTTTTGAATAATTAGAGTTCGGTGAGCAATACAAGTGAGTTATACTAGAATGTTAAAAAACGAATTACACTAGAATAAATGAGCAAAAAGTTTATATTACATTAAATTCAAAGTGACCTTATTATAAATTCTATTATTTTATTATTTTTTTAAAAAAATCTCAATTAACAAAACATTGAATCAATAAAATATTTCACTTAAATCTAAAAATAATAATAAAATAATGAGCTGAAATTTTAAAAAATTATTTCAGTAAGAGTCTAATATTAAGAGATTTAATAAAAACTTATTTATGAAAAACTTGATTTTAAAACTTAATTTACGGTTCTACTCGTCGATGTCTGAATCCGACCGAGTAGTCATTACACACAATTTTTCTTTTCTTGTTTCATGACTCATTTACATAGAGGAATTCAATTTATCATTTCTTCTCAGCCCAAAAGAAATCTAGCGCCTCTTATTGATGCATGTTGGTGTTGATGGTAGAGGTGAGAAAGATGACACTAAAATAACCGTTGCAATTTTGATCTTTTATTTTTATCAATTTACGGAATTGGTCTTTCTATTTTAAAAATAATAGTTTTGGTCTCTCCATCAAATTTTAGAATTAAAAAATAACGATTTGACATATTTTAAATGATTTGACATATGACTTAATGATATAAAACTATATATATGATATTAATTATTCATATGTCATTAATTAAATTATAATTTTTTTAGAAGTTTAAAATTAAGTTTTTAGATGATTTTATTGCGATTTCATAAGTGTTAATAATATTATCATCGTATCATATGTCACATTGTCACTTTTTAATCAAATAATCATAAGAAATGACTAAATTTGTCGGCTTTTAAAATATGAGTTTTGTTTGTAAGTGGTTTTGTACATGTTATTATTTATTTCAATTTTCCCCCTCTCCCTCTTAAGGCAAGGACAAGGTAGTTGGCTCAACGGAATATCACACACATGATTAATCACTTCCGCAAACATTTTTTGTTTCATGTTATTTTTGAGGCACATTATGATCATTAGAGGTAGGAGAAGGAACTTCCAAGTTGACCTAATGATCTTGTTGAATGAATATCAAGAGACAATAAGATCACATATTTGTCATTTTTCAATTAAATAAAATTGTCATTCACAAATCAATTACTTAAAATAAAAATGTTTCTTTGATTATTTATGTGTCTTTTGAATATTTTTTAGATAAAAATGGGGAAAATTATATAATGCACTAATTATAATTTATTGTATAAACCATATACAAAATACATAGAATTTTTATTGATCAATTAAGAGAGACATATGTATTTGATTATTAGTGTGTCTCAATGAATACTTTCTACATAAGAGTGAGGATAACTATTGTACATTAATTGTAATTTACCATACAAAACATACA
>JBBPBP010000003.1:20314993-20325314 GCA_037974735.1 Cicer chorassanicum
TATATATTATGAAATTCTATTTGAATATATAATAATAACAATCATTCAACAAAATATCATAAAACAATCTTTTAAAGAATATATATTCAAACAGTCATATAAAAATGGTAATTCAACAAACAATAGTAAATAAATCAATTCATAATTTATTATTACAGTTCATAAAATCTCAATTTTAATATTGTTAGATTCTCAACAAAATATAATTTTATAAGAAAGTACCATTCAAAATATCTAACGCTTTTTCCATCCCAAATTCCCAAAATAAATGTACCATGAAAGTTTAAAGGGTGTGATTACTCACCTCTTTAAGCGTTCTTTGATAAAAATGTTCCGTATATGTTAATCGTTATTAACCCATATTGCAACCGCAACAGTACATTTTTGCTCCTCTTTATTTTGGCATAGTTTTCTCTATTGAGTTTTTAATTCAGTATTTTTCTTCTTTCTATCTATTTATATTTAAATATTTATAAGATAATTTGACTATCTATCCTATATTTGCTCCAGTTGTTACAAACAGTACATATTGAATTCATTTATGATGGACTTTTTGTTTGATTTTGGTTGACTCCTTAATAATAGATAATTATATAACAAAAGGTTGTTATAATAGCATTGTTTGTTATTATCCTTTCACAAAAACCTTTAACAAACAAAACAAACTTCCTATTATTATTTATAAGTCTTTAACAAACAAAACAACTTATTAATATTACCTTATTTTAAGCAAATTGGTTATTGAAAACAATTACAATATTAATAATAATAATAATAATAATAATAATAATAATAATAATAATAATAATAATAATAATAATATAGTCATAATAATCTATAAATTAGAATATTTTAAATTTTGAAATTCTAATTATTTTTAGTCCTTTGCTTTAGGATGTTACAAGTGTCCTAATAGGTGTTAAAAGATAATTATTGAATATAAAAGTGATTTTGATTTAGTCACTGCTGCAAATGTTTTCGTGTTAATCTTTAATACTCTATATTATTAGTTTTTTAACAGTTGAATAATTAATTGTTTAAGAAAAAAAACGGGAACATAAAAATAACCGAAAAATGAGAAAGAAAAAACGTGTCAGAAAGTTGCTCAATCATGTAGGTTTTTTTTGGTACTCGGACGAAAATTATATAATATAGTTTTCTTTCGCATATTTTTTTCCCTTGTTTTAGAAATCACCTTTGTAAAAGGTTCTTCACTAGCAATAGAATAATTCTACAAACAAATAGTTGTTTCCTTCTTTTTATCTCTATCTTTAAAACTCCCCGCAATATCTCCAAGTCATGAGCAATCTTGCGATGTATATTATTGTCAATAAAATAACATTTGAATACGTCAAACTTGAAAACATAGCATTTGAGTTGACTTTCAAATCAGAAGATATTTGATGGTTTTAAACATTGTTCTCCTCAAAAAATACATTACTCCAAGAACCAACAATACACATATTTGGATATTAATGATCATCTCATAGATAATATATGTGTTAGCTGAATTAGATAAACTAGAATCAAAGACCTCACGAATTAAAATTATAGGACCCTGTGTAGCTTGGACTTCATATTCTTGAAGAGTTTTTATAATGGTTTCTAATGCTCCAAAATCAACTAAATCCAAATCAAAAGCTTCGCTTCTTGCCAGTTTTTTCCTAAATAGAAGGAAAAAATTCTTCAATAACACTGGTGTCTCCTAGTTCAACATTGGGGATATGATCAACAAAAAGAGAGTTGACAACTCGGTGATAACTATTACCTTAAATATCTTTGTCTGTATCTTTAGTTCCGACCTTTTCGGAGCGACAACGTTTTTAGGGACAAACTTCCTTATCAACTTCTTTACAGTTGTTGCATCTTCAACAAAGTGAGTTATCCACTACCATTAAAATTTTGACATTTTTCTATAGAATAGTCTACAACCTTATAGGATTAACAAAACAATGACAGTTTTTCATAATCAATACAAATAAAAAATGTATACCCTTCACATTCAACAAGAATTTGATGTTTAAACTCCTATATCATGTCAAAATCCACAAAGACTTGGACAAAACATCCCAACGTTTTTTAGCTGTTTGCTTCATCAAGAGATAAGGGAATGTCAATACTAGAAGCAATTGTGAAAATAATTTTTGGGTTCGAATGTTTCTGAGGCAGATTGTAGATACGAATCCAACACTAGGCCTTTGGGTTTCATAACAAATCTGAATTGAAAAATGTATGAAGTTTTTTAATAATAATAATTAATCAAATGAATTTTACTCATTTTTGGAACTAAATACGTGCAACGTAAATATGGTGTGGAATTAGTTAGCAATAATGATAACAATTTTTTAGGTCAGCCGTAAAACCTTAAACTTTTTATGCTCATTAGTCATTATGGTTGTTTGCTATTTATAATAGTTCCTCTCTTCCACAAAGATGACTCATCTGAAGAAAAAAGTGCATTGCTTTGTGTGATCGTTTATTTTTTTCTTCGTATGTATAATTTTCATTCACACTTCATTCATTCTTTTTCTATATATGCTAATTCAATGTTTGTTTCTCTTTTTGTTTATTCATTCTTATAAATATTTGTATACCTTCCACATATTTTGTAAAATTTCTCTTTTTTAATTCATGATATTTTTCGTTTGCTTATTAATTTTTTTTCATACATATGATTTTTCATTTAAAGATGGGTGAAGATTTCTTAATTACTTTGTGTGATGTTTCTTCTCTCCATGGGTAGCAATCATGTTCAAGGAATTAAATCAGTGATAATGTTTGCAAAGATGCATGTCGTGGAGTGATGAAGTTGAATTTTAGGCAAAGAAAAATATCAATAATTATTAGTTGTGCTTTAGTGTGAAAAATATTACTAGTAGCAAATTGTGTTATGCAATATTAGTTTCACAGTTTTGTATTGTCTTTGGTATATGTTTAGTTTTTTATTAGTATATTTTGAAAAGTTTATTTGAATCTTACTGAAAACATTTTTAACTTTATAGGAATTAATACTATTATGAGAGATAATTGAGATTATCAAAAGAGGAGTTAAAAATTTATACACAAAATATTCTAATATTAATCCCTCGCCAAAGGGTAAAATCCCAAAAATATACTATGTTTCTATACATTTTTTGCAATCATATTGACATGTTCAAATTGTAAGCTCCGAGAGTACAACTCTCATGCATCAATAATGTATACTCATTAAAAAAACAAGGAATTCTATTCTTTAATCCAATAAATGGTATTTAATTTAATTCAATATAATAATGCCTATTAATAATTTTTTTCAATTTCAATTTCTATTCAAATTCAAATATATATTCTTACATATTTTATTTTGAACGTATCATTTTTAAGATTGATCTTTCAATATGTTATTTAAATTAAACAATTTATTTAATATTAAAGGTGCAAACACGAGAGGGGAATGTTGAATTGTGTTTGTCAAAGTTGACAATATGTATGATTAGAAAATATTTTCTTAAGAAAATTTCTCATGCATTCACAATCTTGGTGGGGATGTTGAGAACAACAAAGTTGCTCACATCTAAGCTAAGATGTAGTCATTGTTTTGGCATCACTCAAAATACTAATTAAATTAACAAATCATGCATTCACATATTAAAGTCGACATGTCCTTAATACTCCCTCCTGAGTGAAACATAAGCAACTTAACTCATAATTTTTTAGATAGAAATATTAGAAAATATTAATAAATATTTTCCTCTTTAACGATAGTATTTCTCAGATATTAAACAGATTATCTCCACATAGTTGTGAGGGGAGATGTGTTGGGTATTGGGCTCCCTTCCTATGTGGAGAAAGTCCCAAATATTGTAGTCCATGTGTCTCACTTATTTAAGTGGAGAGTGGTCTAATTAGGGTTGGAAGAGAGAGACTATTTTGAAAGAAAAGGTAGCCACCAAAAGAGAAAAGAGAAGAGTAAACCCTATTCCGGATTTTGTTAAATCAGTCTCAGAAAAACATCAATTGCGCATTCGTTAACCGTTGGATCGGGCTGAAATTTGGACAGTAGGTTCGCAACATTCGGGGCTTCATTTTCAACGGTCAGATCGGCGAAATGACGTATGGAGAGAAAGAAATCAGGCTCGCACAGTAGCATGTTTTTTAGATGTTTTACTTCTTCTTGCTTTTCATTTGTAAGCTTTAGTGCTTTATTATTTTGGCTGGTTGTAGGCACACTTTGTGCATCTTTTTGAGACTTTCTTGTACCCTTATTTGATTATAGTGGAGCTATTTATTTGGTCTAGACGACCCGTGGTTTTTACCCTTGCATAGAGGGGTTTTCCACGTTAAAATATCGGTATTCTTCACGCTCTTTTATTTTGATTATTTTGCTGCCATATATTTGTTGTTGCTCCTCACGGGTTCTTGCAAGTTGGGGGAATTTTATATCCGCTGCATATTACTTGTTATTGTGTTTCTGTGTTTATTCCCCATCAGAGTGGCATCAGAGCTGTTGGTTAAAGGGTTATTTGACTTGCTTGAAGGATGGAGGCAAATATGAATATAAAAATGGTATGCTTGAATGGTACTAATTACCATTTGTGGAAGGGCAAGATGAAAGATTTGTTATTTGTGAAGAATATGCATCTTCCTATTTTTGGTTCTAAAAAGCCGGATACTAAATCTAAGGAAGACTGGGAATTTGAACATCAACAGGTATGTGGTTTTGTTAGGCAATACGTAGAAGATAATGTTTATAATCATATTGCTAATGAGACAAATGCAAAAACTATGTGGGATAAGATACAAACTTTGTTCGCCTCTAAATCAGGGAATAATAAATTATTCTTACTGAATAGTTTCATAAGTTTGAAGTATAAGGAGGGAACGTCTATTTCGGATCACTTGAGTGAATTTCAGGGGCTCTTGATCAAATGTTTGGAATGAGTATCAAGTTTGATGATGAGCTATTGGGACTATTTTTACTGTTATCTTTACCAGAGTCTTGGGAGACATTTCGGGTTTCTATAACGAGTTCAGCTCCTAATGGTGTTGTTTCTTTGGAAACGGCTAAGGGTGGTGTTTTGAATGAGGAGATGAGAAGGAAGGCACAGGGTTTTTCATCTCAATCTGAAGTTCTTGTCACTAAAAATAGGGGGAGAAGTCAGAAAAAAGAACCGAAGGGTGGTAGAGAAAACAACAGAAGCAAGTCCAAGTCTAGATACAAAAATGTGGAGTGTCATTATTGTCATAAAACAGGGCACATACAGAAGAATTGTTTTCTGTGGAAAAAGGAGAACAAAGGCAAGAAAGGTAAGCAGAAACAAAGGGGTCGTGATGATGACCGTGTTACTACTGCTACTAGTGATGATCTTGTTATTCTCCGTGACTATGAGTCAATTAATCTTGTATCTGATGAGAGCATGTGGATAATTGATAGTGGTGCTACACTACATGTTACACCGAGGAAGGAGTTCTTCACATCTTATACTTCAGGTGATTTTGGAGTTTTGAAGATGGGTAATGATGGTGTATCTAAGGTAATTGGTGTTGGTGATGTATGCTTGAAAACCAACATTGGAATGCAATTGTTGCTTAAAGGAGTCAAACATGCTCCAGATGTTCGCTTCAATTTGAACTCCGTGCATATGCTTGATGAAAGTGGTTTTGATAATCATTTTGCTTCTGGAAAGTGGAAACTCAATAAAGGTAACTTGGTTGTGGCTAGAGGGGATAAAATTAGTAAATTGTATTGGACAAAAGCTTTAGTTGCGAAAGACAGTGTGAATGTCGTGGATATTGAATCATCTTTGTGGCACCGAAGGCTTAGCCATATCAGTGAAAAGGGGTTAAATTGCTTAGCTAAAAAGGATGTGCTTCCAGGATTGAAGAATGTAGATTTGGAGAAATGTTCTCACTGCATAATTGGTAAACAAACTAGAGTATCCTTCAAAAGGCATCCTCCCTCTAGAAAGTCAGAGTTGCTTCAATTGGTGCATTCTGACGTCTGTGGCCCTTTAAAGGTAAAATCTTTTAGTGGTGCACTTTATTTTGTTACTTTTATTGATGACTGTTCCAGGAAAATATGGGTTTATGTTCTGAAGACAAAAGACCAAGTGTTGGAGAAATTCAAACAATTCCATGCTTTGGTTGAGAGGCAGACAGGCAAGAAGCTGAAACGTGTTCGTACTGACAACGGTGATGAGTATTGCGGACCCTTTGATGTCTATTGCAAACAACAGGGTATAGCACATGAAAAGACTCCTCCTAAAACTCCTCAGCTAAATTGTTTAGCAGAGAGGATGAATCGGACACTTGTTGAGAGAGTGAGGTGTATGCTCTCTGAAGCTAAGTTGCCTAAACATTACTGGGGTGAGGCACTATACACGGCGGTGCATGTTATTAATCTTACTCCTACTGTCGCTTTGAATAGTGAGGTACCAAACAAGGTATGGTTTGGGAAGAATGTCAAGTATGATCACTTGAGAGTCTTTGGTTGCAAGGCTTTTGTGCATGTTCCGAAGGATGAAAGATCCAAGTTGGATGCAAAGTCAAGGCAATGTATCTTCATTGGTTATGGTGAGGATGAATTTGGCTACAAGTTGTACGATCCTATAAACAAAAAGGTTATTAGAAGACGTGATGTAGTGTTCATGGAAGACCAAAATATTGAAGACATTGATAAGGTGGAGAAGACTACACTTGAGAGAGATAACGTCTTATCTGATGGTGATCCAATTCAGTCACATGTTCCTGATTTGGATACTACTAATGGTAATGATCAGAATGATGAGCCACATGATAGTGTTGATGATCATCGACTCAGAGATGAGGTAAATATTCCAACTAGTGAAGATCATGAGTTGTCACACGATGAGAATCTTAATGATGCTTCTGAATCATCTCTAACCCAACTCAGGAGGTCTAAGAGGCAGAGACAACCATCTACAAGGTATGTTTCTGATGAGTATGTGAATTTGACTGATGAAGGGGAACCTGAGTGTTTTCGAGAGGCCATGGAGAGTGAAGAGAGTCAAAAGTGGTTGGATGCAATGCATGATGAGATGAAATCCTTGCATGATAATCACACTTATGATTTGGTGAAGTTGCCAAAAGGCAAAAGGGCTTTGGAAAACAGGTGGATCTATAGAGTGAAACTTGAGAGTAACTCAAAGTCTCCGAGGTATAAAGCCAGATTAGTGGTGAAAGGTTTTCGTCAAAGAAAGGGTGTTGATTTTAATGAGATTTTCTCACCTGTGGTAAAAATGTCATCAATTAGAACCGTGTTGAGTTTGGCAGCTACTCTTGACTTAGAGGTAGAGCAAATGGATGTAAAAACGGCTTTCCTTCATGGTGATTTGGAGGAAGAGATTTACATGAAGCAACCTGTTGGTTTTCCTGTTGAAGGCAAGGAAGACTATGTGTGTAGACTAAGAAAGAGTCTATACGGTTTGAAGCAAGCTCCAAGGCAATGGTACAAAAAGTTTGAGTTTGTTATGTGTGACCAAGGATACATGAAGACTACTTCTGACCATTGTGTATTTGTTAGAAAATTTTCTAACGATGATTTCATTATCCTGTTATTATATGTTGATGTCATACTTATTGTTGGGAAAAATATTTCCAAGATTGACAGGTTAAAGAAGCAGTTGGGCGAGTCATTTGCCATGAAAGACATGGGAGCAGCTAAACAGATTCTTGGCATAAGAATCATGCGTGACAGAGAGGAGAAGAAACTTTGGATGTCACAAGAACACTATATTGAGAGAGTGTTGCAAAGGTTTCAAATGGAAAACTTTAAGGCTGTAAGTACTCCTCTTGCTGCTCATTTTAAGTTGAGTTCTAAACAAAGTCCTTCTAGTGAAGATGAGAAAAGATACATGGAACGAGTTCCTTATGCTTCTGCTGTGGGTAGTTTGATGTATGCAATGGCGTGTACAAGACCAGATATTGCGCATGCTGTTGGTACAGTCAGTAGATTTTTGTCAAATCCAGGTAGAGAGCATTAGAATGCTGTAAAATAGATTTTGAGGTATCTTCGTGGTACTACATGTATGAGGCTTTGTTTTGGAGGTGACAAACCTATTTTGGTGGGGTACTCCGACTCAGATATGGCTGGAGATATTGACTCAAGAAAGTCAACTTCAGGCTACATGATTAAATTTGCAGATGGAGCTGTGGCTTGGCAGTCGAGATTACAGAAATGTGTAGCATTGTCTACAACTGAGGCAGAATTTATTGCCATTACTGAAGCATGCAAAGAGTTGGCTAAAGTTCATACTGACTATAATGGTTCTGATATGATGACTAAAGCATTACCAAGAGGGAAGTTTGAAACTTGTTGTGATATCGCCGGTTTGGCGATTATCTCCACATAGTTGTGAGGGGGAGATGTGTTGGGTATTGGACTCCCTTCCTATGTGGAGAAAGGCCCAAATATTATAGTCCATGTGTCTCACTTATTTAAGTGGAGGGTGGTCTAATTAGGGTTGGAAGAGAGAGATTATTTTGAAAGAAAAGGCAGCCACCAAAACAGAAAAGAGAAGAGTAAACCCTATTCCCGATTTTGTTAAATCAGTCTCAGAAAAACATCAATTGCGCATTCGTTAACCGTTGGATCGGGCTGAAATTTGGACAGTAGGTTTGCAACATTCAGGGCTTCGTTTTCAACGGTCAGATCGGCGAAACGACGTCTGGAGAGGGAGAAATCAGGCTCGCACAGTAGCAGGTATTTTAGATGTTTTACTTCTTCTTGTTTTTCATTTGTAAGTTTTAGTGCTTTGTTATTTTGCCTGGTTGTAGGCACACCTTGTGCATCTTTTTGAGACTCTCTTGTACCCTTATTTGATTATAGTGGAGCTATTTCTTTGGTCTAGACGACCCGTGGTTTTTACCCTTGCATAGAGGGGTTTTCCACGTTAAAATATCGGTGTTCTTCACGCTCTTTTATTTTGATTAATTTGCTGCCATATATTTGTTGTTGCTCCTCACGGGTTCTTGCAAGTTGGGGGAATTTTATATCCGCTGCGTATTACTTGTTATTGTGTTTCTGTATTTATTCCCCATCAAATTTCTCATGCATTCACAATCTTGGTGGGGATGTTGAGAACAACAAAGTTGCTCACATCTAAGCTAAGATGTAGTCATTGTTTTGGCATCACTCAAAATACTAATTAAATTAACAAATCATGCATTTACATATTAAAGTCGACATGTCCTTAATACTCCCTCCTGAGTGAAACATAAGCAACTTAACTCATAATTTTTTAGATAGAAATATTAGAAAATATTAATAAATATTTTCCTCTTTAACGATAGTATTTCTCAGATACTCTTATTTTAATTTAACTTTTTATATTTCCAATGATTCAATTGATTATTCATAGAACATATTTTAGGCAATAGACTTATTTTTTTATTGGGATAACATAGATTAAACATAATCTACTATCTTTTTAATGCGCATAATTTGATAAATTTTTGTTTAGAATTTATTATGGAAAACGTGTGAAGCAAACTTTATTCTAATTTTTTTGGGTACGTAGACGGAGTGGTAAGTACCATTTAAAATTCACACAATAATTGTCAGATCTAGGTTTCGAACTTGCGACAAAATATTTTGTCTGACAATATGGATATTTAATAGTTGGACTAAGTCTTATGGACAACTTTATTCTAACTTAATAGCAACAATTAATGTTCTCTCTAGATAAGGACCATAGTAATTCAACGTCCAAACAAATGTAAGTAAATTCCAAGTAAAGATTGTTCCCACCAACATTATGAATATCTCTTTAATTTACTCATATACAAAAGTGACAAATAAATTTTTCAAAATAGTCATATATTTAAAGACAGATGTAGTATCTATTAAATTAACATAATTTTCAACTATATTTATTATTTAGGCTAAATACCACATGTAGTCCCCTAACTTAATTTCAGTTAACAATTTAGTCCTTTATTTTTTTTCTCGATTTGGTCCTTTATGTTTTTAAATAATTTAAGCGTAACTCTTTAAGTGGGGTTCCGTTAAGAAAAAGTTAAAAAAATTCCTCCTTCGTTTTCAGAAAAAGTTACCCTTTATGTTTTGGAAATATTTTAGAAAAATGTTCAAATTTTGTTCTAAGTTTGATAGTAGGATTGATTCGTTAAAACTGAAGCTATGAGATATTTATACTCCATAGACATCACTTTAGATCGGTGGCAATCGTTCCTAGAAGGTTGATTAACATATGCAATGATCCAGATGAGAGATTTTTTAACTTTTTCTTAACGCAACCCCACTTAAAGGGTAATGCTGAAATTATTTCAAAACATAAAAGACCAAATCGGAAAAAAAAAAAAA
>JBBPBP010000003.1:20326682-20337184 GCA_037974735.1 Cicer chorassanicum
TATTTTAAAGTTATGATTGTATATATTTCTTATAATCGTGTATATTTAATTTTATTCATTACAGCACCTACAAATCAACTAAATAATAGCTACTAAATCAATTGAATGATCAATGTACCAAAAAAAAAACACAATGATTTCAGAACCTGTATACATTCTTTGTATTCCACATATTTTATTTCATAAAAAAACATAGAAAAGCAGTCACTGATTATATTATAAAAAGCAATCAATGATAGGACCCCCGACCCGATATCTCAAACACTTTCCAATTGGTCTCCCTATATCTTAATTCTCATTTTCTCTCTCACTCTTCATAGATTGATGTATATATTGTGTGAAACTTTGGCTCCACCTAGTTTTGTATGAATAAATTAATAACTTTATTTATTTATTTTAATTCTCTGATTCTTAACCGAAAAAAGTTCCGATAATTTTGAATAAGTTGGAAGATAAATAAAGCGTAATCAAAAGTTATTCCAATCAATGGTCAATTTTTTTTATTCAACTTAAATTAAAATTTATTAACCACTTAAATTTATCTTATAATGGAAAAATAATATTTCATCTATTTTTTTTTATAAGAGACATATTATAATTTAGTCAATAAAAATTAATGTAATCAATATTTTAAACTACACACAATTAATTTTTATTGATTAAATTATAATTCAATTATTTTTTATAAAAATGACCTACAGAAGTAATTTAAAATGAATTGGTGGACTGGACCCAACTTTTGCTGATTTATTCTATTTTCTGTTATTTTGTTCATTATGTTTGTTTGTGTAATATTATGAGGGTCAACCCTCTTGTCTTGTCTATTTCATTCATCCTTTATATCTATTTTTTCTCCTATCTAATCATAGTAAGATAAAGTTTCTTTTTTCATGGTTAAAGGCTAATTGACTTCCTTGGTCAATGGCCTCTTAACTAATTAATATTGTCCGCTTGCTCGATTCTTTCAATTCCTATCCATATAAAAGCATGTAAATTGTATTTTCCGTATTTCTCTTACTTTGCATTATTATTCTTTTTTAAGGATAAACCTGTCTTTACACTACAAGAATGTCAGTTCGTAGGTAAATTATTTAATATCTACGAAAAAATCGTAAGTAAATTTATTATTGAATAAATTATTTTTTTTTAATTTGATTCTACGGTTAGTCTGTAGATAAAATCAAAAAAATTTGTGGATAAAGTTAAAAAAATGCAACTCAACTTTAAGTTATCAAAATTTGTTCGCATTTTTTTTACCAATGATTCTCCGTAGGTAAATGAAGAGAATAATCTTAAGTTGTTTACGGATTGTCCATAGGAAAGTGAAAGTAAAGTTTTGTTTATTACACTTTTTTTTTACAAAAAAAAAAATTCATTATTTTTACTTACTAAACAAAAGGAAATAGCTTCAATATTAAACAAAAGGAAATAACTTCAGTAAATAAACTAAGAGAGTTAGAGTAAGGGATTCTCACTTTCGCAAAATTCTTCTTTCAATTCCTTCAGCGCGTGACGATTCAATTAGCCATATTGCCGTCGCCGAGCTCTCCGGCCACCTCTGGCCGCCACTTCAAAGTCTCATTCACATATTCTCTCATTCTCTCTATCGTTCTTGTGTCGTTCCCTCTCTCTCTCTAATTCGATCTCTCTTGTTCTTTCTTTCTCGTTCGCTCTCTGTTTCACTCACGTTCGTTGCTGTTATTTCGTTTGCTCTCTCTAATTTGTTCTATTTTCATGATTATTTGTTGTGTAAATGAACGTTTAGTAACTGATTTGCAAACCCTAACTTGTTCTGTCGTTTTGTTCTTGTATAGCTCATTGAAATCCCTAAAATCTCATTTCACAGGTAAAAGCTTGAAAATCCCTAACTCTGTTAGTTTAATTCCTAACTCTGTTGTGAAGTGTGATATTGATTTATTTTTTTGCTTGGAGCTTATTGTTATGAGTACCATGAACCAAATAAAGTTGCTATTTAATTAATTATTATGTTGGATGTTTAGAGAATAGTAAATATTAATTTAGTGATAATTTGTTAATTATTTTGTTTGCAGAATAATTGATTGAACTGATTACCTTAATTATCTCCGTAACAGTTAAACTCTCATAATCGGTATTGAGAACCTAACTAGCTTTTGAAAAACTAAGAGAAGAATATATTGAATACTTGTGAATTGTGATGATAATTTGTTAAATGGTGTAATTCAAAAAAATAATGAGTGGTAATGGAATTGGTTTTGATAATTAGTTTGTGTTTAGAGTACATTATTTTCAATTTGATCCGTATCCTAGTGGGACCAATCCCATAATTAACTTTGGAACATTGGTTCGACAAATTTGGCGTAATATTAAGTTATATATATTGTTAATGAGTTCAACTATTATGTGGATACTAGTTAATACATTATAACTTATTTGTAATGTAATGTTGCAGGAGAAAGTTGCTTGATTTCCTGAGCGCAATTTTCATATTAAGAATATCTTCAATACAAAAGGATCAATGCGTCTTTCTGATTTGTTGATGCAAGCGAGAAAGTAGCACAAGTGTCCAACTTGGATGGGAGAAACTATTTGGAATGATCTTGAGAAGATATGGACGAATCTGTCGTATAAGGAGATATCAAATCGAGATAAGAAAAATCGTGCTTCTTCTAAAAGAAGAGTTGTCCATATTGGTGGATCTATACCATTGCTGAACATACCGTTCGGATGGTACGCTTTCTATGTCAAAGTCTTCACTGTATAACCATTTAATGTTTGGCTCAAGGATATGCCTACTATTTGCTAATTTTATTGTTTTGTTGTGTTGTTGTTTC
Organism: Cicer chorassanicum; assembly: GCA_037974735.1. Taxonomy (NCBI): domain Eukaryota; kingdom Viridiplantae; phylum Streptophyta; class Magnoliopsida; order Fabales; family Fabaceae; genus Cicer; species Cicer chorassanicum. The sequence continues at coordinate 20,329,496 of JBBPBP010000003.1, forward strand.
AAAATGCATAGAGCTATTTTGCTGAAATATTTTGTTGTTTTCCTTTGCTGGTGAAATGTGGCTCTCATCTTTCGTTGCGTAGAGCTATCATGCCTACGGTTCTGTTGTTTTTTATTTTTTGTAAGGCTGAAGAGTTAGGTAGAGACCCCACATTGGATGAGGTATTTTTAAAAACTCACACTAAGAAGAAGGACAACTTTTGGGTTGATGAAAAAGCAAAAAAAACATATGTAAGAAATATTAAATCATTCATTCTTTCATTTGTATTTCTTGTAAAAGTAATTTGATTATGTTACATTATTTTCTATTTGAGTAGGAAACATTTCAAGGTAAGTTGCAATAGGCTTCCAAAGATGGGGAAACATCTAGAAGATGTAGCCAAGTGGTTAATGCGGAAGCTCGCTTAGACATGTTGGTCCAATCTGTTAGGGGAAAAAAATAAAGGGAGGATCTATGGTGCTGGAGATAGATCCTCGCTTTATAGACTAGGTGTCACAAGTCTAGTCCCATATTCTCTTTCGTCTAGAGGTTGCGCCAATGTCTTGTCTCAGCACTCTAACGAGATAGTTGCACAGATAACAACATTTGAGGAGCGAGCAAAAGCGACAGAACACGAGTCACGAGAGGCGCGAGAGGAGCTAAGGAAAGCAGAGCAACGTCGACAAGAGGAAGTTCAACAAACAGAGCAGCGCACTATAGAGCTCCAGATGCAGCTAGCAACATTGGCAAAAAGTGTTGCTTCCATACAAGCTGAGTCCTCCCGTCGTCGTCGTCATCTAGATTATGACGAGCATAAGTCTAACGATGATGACGGCGAAGAGTAATATTGATTTTAGTGTCAATTTCATATAGTAGTTATGATTACAAATTTTGCTTAGACTTGTAGGCATTATCTATATATATTCTTACGACAGTGTCGTTATGTTTATTTTAAAACTTATGGTAGTGACAATGTGCTTATTTTGAGAATTATGGTAGTGTAAGTTGTCCTTATTTTGAGACTTATGGTAGTCACGATGTGTCACGGCCCGAAACTATACACCGTGACCGGCGCACAAACTATACCTCTAGCCTGGCAAACCTATCAACTAACTTAACAATTTAAACAACTAAATCGTTCTCAATAACCATTTCAAATATATATATATATATATATATATATATATATATATATATATATATATATATACTTTTTCTCGAAATTTCGACAGAGTATCCTCTGTAAATTCAACATTTCCAAATTTACAAAATCCCTGTTTAAACTTCAAATTCATCCAAATTCAAATAGCGTAATCTAAACATTCAATACATCACCCAAATGACTTTCTAGACTCAAAATAGCTGTAAAGTACAACACGACTCAACAGATTTTACAAAAAAAAAAAGGGTCATCGATCAAAGAGGCCTACCAAAAAAATATGATCGAGACTTGAATTTACCAACAACTTGCTACTCAGCTGCCTGTGAATCTGAAAAATAAAAATAAAAATAAACAACATGAAAGGGTAAGTCACAAAGACTTAGTGAGGAAACAACAATCACCATCAACTAGAAGGGAAACACAAAAGGCACGAATAACTATTTTACAACCTTGAGACGATTATGTTATACACATAATAAAATCATTAAATTTATAATTTACCCGTTCAGATAGAAATATGAAAAATCCAATTAATAGCGAAGCGAAATCAAAATGAATAATATAAAAATCATCATAAAAATCAAACAAGCAAAAATACTAATTATTGAGAATCAAGAGGCGACTTCGTCTTATTGATAGCCCTTTCCTCCTAAGGGTGGCCTTTCCCTTAGGGGTGACTCCATCTAATGGATATTCCTCTCCTCTCAATCCCGCAACGCATCATCACGCATCAATTAAGGAGCTTACATCTCGTTGATAGCCCTCTCCTCCTACGGATGACATTCTCATAGGGGAGGCTCCATCTAATGAGTAATTCTCCCTAATCAAAACGAAGTAACTAGGTGCACCTAACGCCGTTATAGATTTAATAATTATGACAACGATTTCCCAAAATACGTATTTAAAATCATCTCTCATTTTATCGCCATTCATGGAAAACATATTCAATCGCATAACGATTCAATATTTAAATACTTTTAGCTCATACGTAAATCAAACTAATAACGTATTATATAACAAATACCATTAAAATAAATAAATGACGAAATCGAGATAAATTTCAAAGGTTGTGTTTCCCAAATTTTTAAATAAACACTTTAACATAGAAAACGAGTAAAATAATAATTATAGCATTATAAAAATAAATGACGATGACCGTCGTCAACTCACTACTATGGAGAATCGGCTACGTTTGTTCTCCAACAACTCACAGAGTAGCCGGCAGGACCTCAGCTGACAAATCTGAGTATCAAAAATATTCTTAAGACTTTAGAAAAATTATTCTAAAGTTTAGCCAACTCTAGGAAAGCATAAAAATTCATTAAATCTACTCTAAGCACAAAAATAAGATTTTTAACCAAAACTACATTTCCTAAAGATTTATTATTAGCATAAGAGTGGTGTATTTACCTCAAAGAATTTCAATAAACAACTCCCAAGAGATGGGTACCCCCTCCTTCCTTAGAGCACAAACCCAAACCGAAGAAGAAGAAAAAAGAAAGTGGGGTGGGTGTTGGTTTTAATTTATTAATAATATTAATATTAAAAATAAATAAATAAAACAAAATAATTTTTTTTACTGAAACAGAGCGTTTCACGATGTGTATTTTCAAAAACACTATTTACATAAAATTTCACTTTGTTTTGACAATGATGTTTTAATATCTTTACAATTTATTTTAAAAATATATTAAAAAATACATTAAATTGTAAAAAAAAACAAAATCAAATATTTTTTCATTACCCACGAAAATTCTATGAGTAAATGATAAGTTACCCACGGACACGTCATGGATAAAATTATAAATATCAAATAGAGAATAGTAGAATTTTTCACGGATGGTCTGTGAGTAATGTTACTTCCGACTTTTCCATTTATCTATTTTTTTACCCACAGAAAATCTATGAGTAATTTTGCGGGGCTCGGTGAGTCATACTACCCACGGACAATCCTTAAGTAAGTGTATCCCACTGCTTGTCCGTCGGTAAATATTGCGAGATTTAACTTTGAACCCGTGTCCATGGGTAATGTGTGAGTAATTTTAAGTTACCTACAGACTTTCCATGGGTAAAGATAAAATATGCCGTATATAACAACAGTTTTTCTTGTAGTGTTAGATTGTATAATTTTTTTTTAGTTCTCACAATTTGTTTGTTTGAGTTTAAGTCTATTGTTGAGATTTCGCCCAATGAACTTGACAATTTTGGTCAACTTTCTGTTTTAAGGGTTCAAATTAGCTAACTAACTAACTAATTGCTTCTGTTTTCAGTGGTTTATGTTAGTTACTATTAACTATAGGTAGTTTATTGATTTCTAGATCATTATTCCGCCTTTTGAAAATTTCGAGAGAAAGTCTTGTAACTTGGGAGGAAAGATTGTAGCTCTCAAATGTAAGAGGAGAAGAAGATCATAGAGATCAATCAATAACTGCGGTTCTCGAAGATATAGATTCAAGCACATTGCTTTAATTCGAGCCTCGTTAGTTCTTGGTGTGATTGTTTATGTTTTTCTTTTGTTTTAATTGGTTTCTTGTTTGTTAAGTTTTTTGGTTCTTTAATTCGTTCTCTATTGAATCACTTCTTTGATTAAGATGAGAAACTTAATTTTGTGTTTTGCATTGTGAATTTGAGGTAAATCCTAACAAATTGGTGCGGTGAGCGTGGAACGAACACGTGCAACAGCTTCAAAAAAAATATTAATGTTTCAATTGATGATGAAGATTAAGCTTTATTATTGTTATGTTCTTTACCTAGGACTCATATGCATTTAAAAGAAACTCTACTATATGGAAGAGAATCTTTGCGTCTTAGTGGTGTGTAGGCCGCCCTAGCTTCAAAGGAGCTGAATGAAAAGAGAGAGCCAAAGTCTTCTGCAAATGGTGAAAGACTGTCTATGAAGGCAAAGTCTTCAAAGAAACAAGGCAAGAAAGATGTTAAAACTTAGCAAAAGAATGATAGTGGTAATATCCCAAACATTAGATGCTATCATTGCAAGAAAGAAGGACACACAAGAAAAGTCTGTCTTGAAAGATTAAATAATGTTTCTAATAAGAACAAAGGCAATGATTTAGGAGATGCTCCAATAGTTCAGTATGGCTACGAATGATCGATTTAAGGAACATAAAAAAGTATATAACAAATTATAAACAGTAGTACATTAATGGATCGATAGTAAATTATAAACACTAGTCTTATAAGACAATGCCAAAGATAAACTACAGTTTAATGAATCTAGTTTATTAAATTAACATGAACCCAAGAGTAATACAAGAAATATACATTTTTTAATACAAATGAAGAATATCCATTACATATTCCATGGCAGGATGATTGTAGCAGCCAATGGCACCAAGCTTGCAAATGGTTTATATATAAATAATAGAAAAAAGTAAGTACCTTTTTCTTCAAGTTGTAAAATTTCATTAATAGGAACTCCATCACGTAGTAGTAAGAGGCAACACTTTACCATCTACAATCATAAGATGCATATAGGCCACTCACTCAAAGGGTGGAGAAAAGACATACATATGAAATGTAGTCATACACTTACTAATTCTACTCAATCCTAAAATGTAAGCAAAAATGAGTCAAAAAAGTGAAAGTATTTGGTTTAAAATTTGAACTAAATATATCAATTTTGTGACCAACTTTTATTATATTTTTGGACGGAAGGAGTACATAATCCTTAGCATTCCCCTGCATTATTCAAATACACCATGCTAAAAAGGCTAGCCTTAATACAATCATGCTATAATGCATTATTACAAGTTGTAGTAAGGTTAGACACAATACTATACCTTCCTAATGTAGCAAATTATGCACCAATATCCTCAATAATCAATCTCCTTCTCCTTGTGTCAATAATTCAACATAGCATAGCCAAGACTTACTCAATTTGATCAACATAGGTGTAGTTTATACTATTAATAGTGTAAAAATGAAGTACAATTGTCTTCCACTTTCATCATAGTACCATAAAACATTTGCAAACCTTAAACTATTTGCAACTCTTAATCATACTTTGGAAACACACCAGATGAGTACTTCTATTAAATATTTCTGCTTCAAGAAAAAGAAAAAGAAAAATTCATGTAGAATGGACAATTCACTTCCCGCTGTCTATAGAATTAATACAATAAAATAACAAATTAAAAATAATAAAAATCAAATTGATTATAAGGTTGGGTATTTTCTACTCAAAATTAAAACTGAGAGCGTTTAACTGTTTTGTGATGAAAAAAAAAACTATAATGGAAGAAAGAAACTAACTCGCGAAGACGAATATACGCTAAAACGGAAATATTATATTGACAATAAATGGATATACGAATAATGGTTTGAATTTGCTGAAATCGTGCAACGTATTATTTTGAGGATGAAAGAGTGTTGACAGGAACAAATGATGTTTAGATGTTGACTTCTTCAAAGTTCAGTGCTAAGATGTTTGACTTAAGAAAGTTGACATTTTTTACGAAAGAGTTGGCTTTGACAGAGCGCTGACTTCATGCGTTGACCAGACAATCAACTGGTTGTCCAAAATTATCGGACACAGAATAATCAGAGCAAACTTGTATTTTCATATTCATCAGAGGCGCTGAGAGCGCGTTAATCAGAGTCTGACACAGCTTTAACATATTTTTCATAGCATTGCTTTGATTTCTTCTTTTATCTTCTATATTCATTAGAGAATGCAACTTAGATTCCTTAAAACTTTTAACAAAAGATTTGCACACTTAAACAATTTCATTAACACAATAAATTGTTCTCACCAAATAATTTTTGTTATCATCAAAATAATTAACGATCATTGTTCTTGAAATCAACTTGGTTTTACTATGAGGAACATTGAAAATTTTCTCACAACTTTTTGAACTCTACAACAGCATCAACATATCCATCCTCTAAAGAATAGTCTACTACAACGTCTAAAGCCCTCATTATAATATCCCATAGTTCTTTCAATTTGACCTAGTTTGCAGTCACATCCACATGTTTGACAGTTTTTATATATTGACTTATGACTTGCATCTAGTTTTGAATTTTTTTGAAATATGATACCGACACAATAAAGTAGTAGAGGACATAAATTTTTTGCAGCTGTATTCATCAATGCAATATCTTTATCAATGATAATTACCTAGAGAATATTGTCTTGAGAGTTTAAAAAATTACGACACAACGACATTTTCAAACTTGATAAAAGTAAACCCAAGTGAATATGTCACACTTCTATTGAAGTCACACCAATGATCTCAAACAACGACACTCGGTACTGATTTATTTTATAATTCGAATCCACCAACAACACGGAAGAAAAAGTGTTAAACATTTTGATTGATTTAGAATGGGTCCAAAAAATATCTTGGATTTTGTTTCAAACTTATCGATTTTCTATATTTGAATGCATATTTGTAATCTTCCAAGTATTTCAACAAATGTTGCATTTATGATCTCAGATCCCTTATAGTTTTCGTGTATCTTTGACATGCATTATAAGCTTTCTTCGTTGTAGTCATACTTTCATTTCTTATGTCTTTCAAAGTCATTAGAACACTTTTTGGTGGGACCGTGTTCCTTGTCATCTCACCGACAAGTTCATTATCTTTAGCATTTAAACGACCAGCAACAAGATGACCTTCTAACTTTGGGTCCATCTTATTGTTATGTTTTAGTAACATGACACGAATATTGCATGCTTTGGCTTTCAAGAAATAACTACACAACCTAAATGGACATTCACATTTTTTAGATCTTGTGTCTTCGCGTTTTAATTTCTCTTTGGTTCCTTCGTACACAGCACCTCTTTCGCAACCAAATAAAAAAAATTGTTTTCTTTGATCAAAACCATGATCAGATTTTGTCGTTACTACTGAAATCCTAACTTACATGTTTCCCAACGAGCTCAATAAATTAAATCTTCTCAAGAGCTACATTTCTCATTGGTACTAAAGTTTTTCCAAAAATCAACATCATTCACCACTAGTTATATGCATTATCTGATTTCGAATCAACTGTTGCCTCAGATTTAGATTCTGTTGCAGGCTCAAGTTTCGATTATGTCACAGGCTCAACCAGAACTACAAACATACCATGTAATTCCACAAAACAATTAAAACAAACAAAGTTTTTCGGTGAAGTGTACATAGTATTTTGGTATAATGTACAAAGTATATATAAATTCTCAACCTTGCCTTGCCTTTTTCTTTTATATGATATTTCCCTAACTTTGGGCCAAGCTCAAATAAACACTTCTTTATTAATATATTTCTATTTTAACATTTGGTTCAATCAAAATTACACGCACTAATTTATTTTATTTTACTTACTCACAGTTAAAATATCGTCTTAAAATGCTCATACTAAAATACTATCATATTTAGAGAATATTAATTTAAAATAATAAAATAAACAAATATAATATTAACCCTTTGTATTAATCATTAAATCAATTAAATATATATAAAATTATTACAATGCAGGATGTACACATATAACCAAAATCTACAATATTACTAATATATTAAGATAATCATTTAACAAAAATAAAT
>JBBPBP010000003.1:20337421-20361013 GCA_037974735.1 Cicer chorassanicum
ACTATCATTTTTAGAAAATACTTACAATAATAAAATAAACAAATATAACATCAACTTTTTGTATTAATCATTAAATCGATTAAATATATATAAAATTATATTACCATGCATGATGTACACATATAACCAAAATCCACAATATTACTCATATATCAAGATAATCATTTACAAAAATAAATAATTAAAATAAGATGATAGTTATAAGTAGTTCAATTAAAATATTGTCTTAAAATATTCATATTAAAATACTATCATTTTTAGAGAATACTGACAATAATAAAATAAACCAATATAACATCAACTCTTTATATTAATTATTAAATCAATTAAATATGTATAAAGTTATTACCATGCAAGATATACACATATAACCAAAATTTACATTATTACTAATATATCAAGATAATATTTACAAAAATAAATAATTAAAATAAGACAAAAGATATAAGTAGTTCAAATAAAATTTTAGCCGCACTTATCATTATTTTAATGCACATAAAATATCACAATAAATACTAGCGCATTTATACATGTAAAATTATCTAAATTAATAGCTGGTGATTTATAAGAGGAATATATACAGATATATGGAAATATAATATAGAAAAGTTAATTGAGATGTTACCATTTTGACCATAATTGTTATTCTAGTTTTAAAACACATACTAAATGCTTACCCGCGCCTTGCGCGGGTAATATGTAATTAATTATTATGTGTGTAAATAAGTTAATAGAATTTTAGAATTAATATTTGTTTAATTAAAGGAAAATGTGCATTATTATTTATGCAAGAGAATGAAAATTTGTTTTTGAAATATAAAAATTGTGTTTTTTGTAGTACATATAACAAACAAAATATGAAGGTCTTTTTGATCGATACTTAGTGACAAAAAGACACATTGAACGCAGAAGCAGAAAAGTGAGATATTGAGAATTTGAATCAGCACTCCAATATATTAAACGTCCCCATAGCCTCGTTCTCGAATATGTAGTAGCATGTTTCAGCGAGCTTTAAACTTGTTTTAATAATCGAAACATTAGTAGAGTCGTAATACTAATTTTTTGTTGCAGAGTAGAAATTTAGTAGTCTGATGGTATAAGACTTGTAAACATGAATCTTTTTGCAAATTCGAACCTTGGTTAAGGTATGAGATGTGAAATTACAAAAATATCTAAAGTTTTCAGTATTAGATTTTTTTTAAAAGACATTAGAAATAATTGTGTTGTAAAATAAATTGTTTCAAAATTTCATTTCACTATTTCTTAATGTAACAAAGAATTTAAATTTGTTGAAAAATATGGAAATACTTATTTAGGAGGAATCTTGAGTGTTGTTTTTTACTATGACATTAAGGTATCAGACTATAAGACTATAAGTATGAGAATTTGAATGATATGAATCAAACACATTAGGAAACAAAGGAAGTAAATATGCATGGAAACAAAGGAAATAAATATGCATGATATCCTATAAATCTATCTCATAGATAACGATGTCCAGACTAAGATGTTATTATACGTTACTAATCTTGGAATTGATTTTAGGTCACCTTTTTAAATAAATATTGGGGTTATTATATGTTATGATGTTATTATACATTATGAAAATAATTTGGGTTATAACATTCAGCCATTTTGCAGTGATTACAAATAGGCAACAAAATATTTCATTCATCAGTTGTGTTGCTTCAAAATAGTTCATGTAAATTGTGGCAAACAAATGATAAAGAAGATAAATTTGAATTAATATTATAATATATCGGTGAAGAAGAATTAAGGGATACATTATGCATGATCAAGACAATGAAGTAGCAATGTCTATTTACAAGGAAGGGGGTTTGAATTGTAAATGTTCCTATTTAAAAATTCCTGAAAAAATTTAAGAAAATAACTCAGGATTGATCTTGGTTGTGAAAACAGAAAACGGAGAACGTTCTTGGTTTTAACCAGAAAGCGGAGAACGTTTTTGGTTAGTTAAAATCAGTAATTCAGTTTATGTACTTAACTTGATAATCAATCAGACTTAAAGTAAATAGATGAGGGAAGAGATACCACACAAGGATATATCCTGGTTCACCCCAACTCGGGCTACGTCCAGTCCTCACAACGTTGAGATTTTCCACTAAGTGTTCAAAACAAAGAACCTTATTGGTTTTACAGCACCTAGCTCAGATCAACCTTGATCTATTACAACGTTAAAACCTATCCACCCAGAAAGTAGTTCAATCAGGTCACATATCACCCTTAATAGGATTTCTTACAATCTACCCAAACTATACTAAATTCTTATAGTTTGAGTTTTACAATTATGATGAGATTGTTTTGTTAGAATTTGAGATGTCTCAACTCTTGTTTGAGATATGATTCATTGGAAAAGAAATACACGAAAATGATTCTAAGAATCGAATGGGAAAAGTCAGAATTGATTCAATGTATGTGAGTGAGAGAATTCAAGTATGTAATTGTATGCGATTGATGAATTTTCTTAGTACTTGAAGCTCTTATTTTTCCTTGAGTTTGGCCTTTCTTTTATAGGTGATTTGAGCAATTAATTCTGGTCAGAAAGAGCTGTTGGTAGTGCTCTGTTTTCCTGACACAAGCAACCTTTCTGTTGAAAAAATAATCCATTGATGTGACAGTTTTGGGCATTGCTTGAACGAGCTATTTTGCTCAATTTCAAACAGATTTTCTGCGCTTTTAATTACCCATTAAGCTTCGAAAATACTTGATGATAAATGGGCTTTGACCTGGACATTTGATTTGATCCAAAACAGTTTGGAAAGTAATGAACAACTTCTGCAGAAATAAGAGAATCGATTCTGCAGAAACGAAGATTGATCTTTGAAGCTTCATATGTAATTATTGATGTTACAGCTTCGATCTGGAGTTTTGATTATGTCCAAAACAATTTGGTGAATGATTATAAACCTCTGCAGAAGTAAGGAGATCAATGCTGAAATTGTGCAGAAACGGAGATTGATTCTGCCAAAACAGCTTGGAGAATGATGACAGTCTGCTGGAGAATGATGACAATCTGTTGGAGAATGATGTTGAAAATTCTAGAGACTGATATGAACATTATGGGGACTGATCTGAACATTCTGGAGAATGATGTTAGCATGCTGGAGAATGATCTTAGCATGCTAGAGAAAGATGTTAGCATGCTGGAGAATGATCTTAGCATTCTGGAGATTAATGTTAACATGCTGGAGAATGATGTTAGCATACTGGAGATTAATGTTAACATGCTGGAGAATGATCAGAATGTTGTCAAGAATGTTGACAGTCAAGTTCAAATCTATTTGGTTTTGCTAGTTTGTGATCTTCTCTCTTTGCGATTCGAATGCCTTCTTTGACTATAATGATTTCTACTTGTTCCTTGCCATGTACTGATGAACTAGTATGAAATTTAGAGGCAAAAGCTTCGTTGAAATAGTGGAGATTGATTGGTCAAGAGGCTGTGACGATCATTCTTGAAACTGGACAACATTCTCCGTTTTCCAGATTTTGTTGTTTCTTTATATGTTCAGTTTTTAACTGTTTTCTTTGCTTTGCTTGATTCCTATCTTTGATTAATACACTCAAACACACATGTTAAAAACCAAAACACTTAGAATCATAATTAACATTCTTAATTAACTTTTTGTTTGTTTTCATCAAAACATTAAATTGAGATTTTGTCTCAACAGACAAAACCCATCTTCTGGAATAAGGAAAATAAATAAAATAAAATTTTAAAAGGGAACAAACACTTAAAGGTATGTGATTGGGACTTGTATAAGAAAAAAAATGTGATTGAGATATCTATTGGTAAATAGAGTATCAAAGATCTAGTTGTATATTGGAATAGATTATAATGTAATCACTATTCCTTTTTTTTTACCGAATTATAAATTGCTGTTATGAACTCTAATACTACCTTCAACATGATAAAGAAATAAAAAATATAAAATATTGAACCGGTAAAGTAAAACCAAAAAATTACAAAGAATGAATTTGCAGACCACAGTGTAAATGAATAGATAATTGAAAAACGATTTTTGGAGTAGGGAATATATAGCGTGTGGGTTGTTGAGCTTTGAAGAGGTATCACGTATACATTGTCAATTAAATTGAGAGATTAAAGAGAATTTATGAAATAGTAATTGTGGATAAATGAATGAGCATTATTGATGAAATTAATGAGAATTTATGAAATAGTAATTGTGGATAAATGAATGAGATTTGGAGTCGGCAAATCAAAGGAATTTAGGAGAATGAGAATGTGTTTTAGAGATTAGAGAGTGTGAGATAGAAGGTGACACATGAGATTTTATGTGATGTGGCGAAAATAGAATTACTTGGCATACAAAGAGCTTTTGTGTGATGTGGTCTGATTTAATATATTATAATAGATAATAGATTCTTTCAGTAATTGACTATTGTCATCCAAGTTAGATAATGTTAAATTATTTATTGTAATTAATCAACCATGAAATTACATAATCAATTATTAAAAATTATCTACATAAATGATTGTCAATTATTATTAAACACTAATTATTTGATGAATTATATGTTAAACTTTGTTTTGGACGGACTATGATCACTACTAGAAATAAGCTTTTTACCTGCGGATATTCCTGCGGATTTAAGCTAAAAATCCGCAGGAACACATGTTACCTGCGGATTTCCTGGCGGAATCATGTCCCCACGTAAAACCTTCGGGGATAATTGTTTGCTGAGGATTTTTGAATCCGCAGGTAAGATACCTGCGGATAAATCCGCAGGAAAAGTAAATAACATCCGCAGAAAATGTAAACCAAACTCGGGGCATTTTCTTACGACATTTCCTACAGAAATATCTGCAGTATTGTTCCCGTAAATATGTTTCGCATACAAATCCGCAGGTATATCCACATTTACACCAAAATACATTTCGCATGAAAATCTGCAGGTAATTTCGCATCAAAATGATTTTCAAAGTATAATCAACAGGATATTTACTTAAATTTCCACCGTCCACTAATCTTTCTGATTTTTTATTTATATGAAAATTTCAACTAAAAATATATGAAAATATTATTATAAAATACATTTTTTAAATATTTAATATTAGTCTTTAATTGAAATACTATTGCAATACATTTTTTATATCATGTTCACAAATCATTGTTACATATTAATTATAATATGATCCAACTATTGCAATACTCCTAAATAAAATTTATATAATGTTCGAAATCATAACTAAGTTTAGATTCTGTTGCAGAGATCCATAAAACTATTTCATATCAAACATTCCAATCAATACACAAAATGTTGAACTTGAATGAAGCTTTTCACCAAGGCTTCCATTTTACATTTACTCATACAATAAAAGGTTAGAATCTTCATGAAAACAGAATTCATGCAGTTTCACAATGTTCCTGTGTCTGATCTTTCCAAGAGTTGAAATCTCAGCTAAGAAGCTTCGGTCGATGCTCGATGTTCCTTCTCCGCACGAATTCAACTTCTTGACAGGCAATAAATTTACCATCATTCATAACAGCTTTGTAGGCAGTTCCACAAGCTCCTCTTCCTGTAACTTCAGATTCTTAGTTACAATCACAATCACAATTATTAATTGAGCTTTTAAGTAAAGTATTGGGTACAACTTAAGGTTTGTCTTTTTGATGGGTAAATTCCTACAACTCTCCAAAGTCCGGTTATTATAATTTTTAGCTATTGTGAAGTTCAAAACTCAATTAAGTATTTGCATGACCGTGAGATGCATAAGCTGATTTCAAAAGTATCATATTCACTCCAAAATTATATGAACTATTTTTCCTAAAGCAAATTTTCACACATCACCTGTCAATCAAGACTTTCCAAACAATAGAAATGTAAAATAAAATAAAAACTAACCATGAAATAGGAGCAAAACGATACTTACAAAGTTGCCTACGAAGTAGCATTTCCTTTCCATCCATCAACTTCCAAGGTAGATTGTATTATTTCCATCAAATAAATAGGTAGATTGTATTATTTTAGGATCTTCGTTGTAGCTTTCATAACACCGACCCCATCTTGGATCTCTACAAACCTATCAAAACAATATAAGGCAGTGCAAAAATCTTAGTATAAGTTGATTGATGGCATTAAAAGTTGGTGGTATTTACTTACTGCTACACAAGGTGCATAAACATACTGAATTCCTGTTGCTCTAACTTCAAGTGCAGTTGCAGCTCCAATTCTCTTGACTAGTTCAGGGTCCCTAACAGCAAAATTGAAATATTCATTATTATCATTTATAAGAAGAACATCATTGACTTGAAGCAATCAATCCAATCTTAACTAACAAAACAAAAAGCAAGCAATCTTAATTCTCAAAATCCAATCTGTTGTTAATTGTAGCTAAAAATCAAGACAGTACGATGAAACCCAAAACTTTAATCAAATTATCACAAAAGCATCAGACAACATTATGACCATAATACTCTACTTATATATCACTTGATAATGAAACCTCTATATATTAACTCAGACAAAAAATATGAAATTTAAGTGACTGCTGCAAGTGAAATTTAAATGTACATTACCCATCGTTGTTGTCGTTTATGTAAAATAAATGCATATACCAAAATGTTAAATACCTGAATGACATAATTTCCATATTGATCCTGTGCTAAAGTGCAGACAGATTGCATGATTTCTTCCATGATAATTTCTTGGGTATTTAGATCATCACAATGTTCTAGAACCCTCTGTTAGCATCCATGTAAACTGTTAATTATCAAATAACATGCTAAAAGAAATAAAGCTCATACTGCCTCAATAGAAATGGTCGAACCTGAATAACTCTGCACCCATAAGGATGGGTAGAAAGCGCAACAACTTGCCCATAAAAAGATGAGACGATAAACTGAATTCTATCTTGAGAAACACACTCTATACACTTCTGAATAACATGGTTTCCATTTTGGTCACGTACACATTTCATTATTGCACCACTGAGCTCCGACACCATTTGACTCTACTGATCAACATCAACCACCTCCAAGGCCTGTCAATAAATTCAGCAAAAAAATAAAATAATGCACTCATTTCAGTTTCACTACTTAACAATATTACCGCAAACCAAATAAGAACTAAATCAATCATATCCTAATGTCTACAGACCTAAGGATTACTAAACCTTATAAGTTTGATGGATACCACTATGAAATCAAAACAAACTTCAGTACTGCATAAAGTGTAAAGCAAAACACAAGAATATGTCAAGTATTCCATTATTTACTTGCTGCAAATAGATGGGATAAAGTAGACATTTCATCTGAACCTGCATCCAAATAAGTCAATTTTATATACAAAAAAACTGAATTCTATGTAACATACCAACACCACATGCTTCTTCAAATTTTTTCAAATCAAGGTTCTCCGAACCCGTGGTAGCAAGAAAAGCTAGTGCTGCATCTAACTGCGCAATTGTTTTCACTTGCAATGATAATCTATGTGAGGAAGAGAATACTTCCAGTGTAAAAATTCGCCCAAACCAATTGACAACCAAGAAGTACAAAAAACAATATCCAATCATACAAGAACACGAAATAAAGTGATGATGTATCAATTGTTAAATGATTTAGCCAACAGAGCAATTGTAAGTGAAGTCTACACAAGAATTTTCTCTAAAGAAAGAACTCTCCAAGATCGCTACAACGTGCTTATTAAATCTACCAATTCCTTTTTCAATACTACAAATGTTAAATCAAACACATTATTAATAAAGAGCTAACAAATACTATTCAATAGAACCATCTTCCTCTTGATCTTCATATTCACCATCGTCACTGAAATCATCTTCTTCATCTTCATCATCTTGCATCACAGGCAAATTAACTTCTTCACCATAAACTGAATCATCTTGTAAGTTATCAATTGGGTCATCTTCAATTGTTGCATTAACTTCTGACTCTTGCACTTGAAAAGCAACTTCTAAAGTATGCCTATCATCAACAACCCCTCTCGGCTTTGTCTTCATAACTACCAACCAATCAACTCTTTGGCGCCCAGGATAAGGTGAATAGTAAACTTGAGTTGCATCTTTTGGAAAAATAAAAGGATCAAATTTACCGTATTTTCTCCCTTTTCGTACTCTTCCACACCCTTTAAAAACTCAAATGTATATGCTTTTCGACCGGGGAGAAGCCTGTTGTACATCCATGTCCTATGTGTAGGAACTTCCATTTCCTGTACACATGCAATTAGCAATGTCAGAACTCTATGAAAGAGTCCTTTAAAAACTCAAATGTATACTGAGCTCCAAATTAACTCTAAGAGAAAACACATAGTTCAGAACAGAATCAAAAGAAGAAAAAACATGATCTATATTAAATGAGGGAATGATGAAAAAAGCTTTGAAACTCATATCTATGATCTATATTATATTATGTGCAACTTTCTGACACTCATTAAGTAAATAAGAAAACACAAATAACCATGTTGAATCCTGTATGTAACAAATACTGTTAAAAGCAGTCATCCAACTGATTAGTTAAGAATTAGTTAGATTCAATTGGTTAGTTAGGAGTTAATCTGCTAGAGTTAGTTAGTTGTTAGTTTTGGAAGTTATTGATTCTATATGAGAGCTCATTGTATTATTTTTACTATCTTTTATCAAAATGATTTCTTATGAACTTTTCTCAATCTTAAGCTTCCAAAGCTAGTTTGATCATTTCTCTCTAAATTCTCAAATTTCTACCAAGTACTAATATTACAGTACTATACTACTTTTAATGGGATTGAGGAGCAGGAGAGAATAAAAACCATACTTGCTTTATTGAAGTGTATCATAATCTAATAAATCAATGGCGATGCCATTTAATTATACCCTTCATTGGTGTGCTTAAATAAGTATCATCCATCATATTACATGCATTCAGAAATTCCAATCCCAATTAATTAAAATATGTGTTTGCTTTTTACAACATCTCCACAATTAAAATGTGTGTTTGAAAAATGGATGGAGATTAATTACTAAAGAATGAGGCATTAGGTAGCTAGGCTTCATCGTGTGGATTTGGTGAGAAATTAAGATGGTCCTCCTTTTCGTCTGTGAGTTTCCAAAGTAAGAGTAAGCAGCTAGCTAGCTATATTCGTTGGTGGCATTAATATAAAAGGGTCCCTCCCTAATTATTTTTTCCAACTTTCTTGCATTTTCCAAGAGGTGGTTTGCTTACCCTTGCTCCCCCGCATCTTCCTTCAATTTTTTTGCTATTTATTTCAACTCAAACTGATAACTAATTAGGAAAGAAGTGCAAACAATGAAGCATAACACTTATTTATCAATACAAAATTTGAAACAATAAAACAAAAAAGGGGCAGATAGAAAGAAGTAAAAAAGAAACTAAGGAAATAACCACCTTCCCAATTAACTTCAATCTTAAAGGCTCATAGTAAGTACATACTCAAGGAAGAAAGGTTCTTTCACTGTGCCTATAATACCAAAAAGTGTATTTGGTTTGCACAGCACAACCATTTGACAGGGATGAAATTTCAGTTCAAGGTATTTAGACTATGATACAAACACGAAATAAATCTTTCAAATGACACACATATCTGTTTTATACGGACTGATCATCATTTTTCTCGTTCGAAAACATTTGTTCAAATCTTGAAAAACCTTAAATCAGCAATTGCATGGACACATTGCATCCTGAAAAACAAATTTGAACCTTGAACAAATAAACAGAACCAACAGTTTTGCATCATAAGCATCCAGATTTCAAACAACATGATTAATGCTTCCATTTCCAAATTTTATACCATTCCAAATTGTATGAAAGCAGCTAGGATTAACCAATGGAGAAATCTATTTAGAGTAAAATAAGAACAAGAAGCCGGCAACTAGCAGTAGATGTGCATTCAAGCATCGAGATTATAAGCAGAATCAATTAGCAGTAGTAATAGCATAACAAATATGAAAATATCAAAGGAACACAACAATTAAAAATATTCCATTAGTGTGTAATGGTGAACACGTATATGCATAAAGTTGATAGTATAGGCAGCAAGGCTTTGAAACCTCAGGGAATTTAAGCAAGTTCAATAAACACAAATGCATAAACCTAACTTAGAAATTAAACATTCATAGATACACATACAATTAGAAATCAATATGCAGAAATTAAAGTTACTACTACTTCTTTTAGACATACATAGTTGGATGCTTGAAAAACAGTGATTCACTAAAAGCTTGGTCATGTTAATGTCCAGGGCATTATGCAATAAAGTTCTTATTTATTTTTATCATAGTCATTAGCAGCAAAGTTTGACCAAAATTATTGATGTTTATCAAATTCAATTGTAACCTTCATTCAGCATATAGATTTGACAGTTTATATATATAGCACAAGCATTATAACTTGTGGTGGAAAAGCAACATAGATAAAAGCATGACAGTGTATATCCATTTTCAGTTAAAGACAAGCAAACAAGTTTTTTATTTATTTATAATATATTCTAATAAACACACATTCATGATTCTAACAAGCATTATTAAAACATGCATCTTCACCTGCAGACACAAATAAATGCAGAATGATGACAACACATCTAACTACACTGTTTAAGAAATTATAGTACAAATTAAGGAAATATTCTAAATAATTAAGGAAATTATTGTTTTCACTGCGCAATTGTTTTCACCAAATAATTGTTGAGCCAGCATATCAGGTGCTGACAGCCACTTTAACATCCAATTTCTAATGTCCTGCTGGTTTGGAACATGTAAACCGAAGGTGGCCGAAAATCAAACAGCCAAGCCAACTAGGTACTATATAAACAAATGATCAATATCTTCCATAGCAGAGCGACATAGAGGGGTAGTTCATGTCTAGACTAATACCAGCTCTGATATTGTTGCATCGGCATGCAGTCCCACAATCGGACTTTGAAGTTTAAAATCTTTATGGTTAGGAGGAATCCAATTGTCTTTGAGAGATATAAGTGTATTAGAGCATAAGATAACGAATATAGTACCAAAGCTAAATGTTTTGCAAACATATTATATTATCATAGCAAAATATGTGTATCATGATGACATAATGAGGGCATGAAACATATATTTGAATCAACTTCAAAATTAGATAGAAAGATAAATAGAACACAACACAATAGTACTTAATCTCATAATACACAGATAGCACAAGATGAAAGCAGCAGAGGAAACGTCATTACCTAAAAGTGTAGAGGAAACGTCAATAGTATTAAGGATGCAACCTGTCATAACAGTAGCACAAAAATAGGAGAAATGAAACCTGATAATGTAACTTTAGAAATTCAAATTGTTTTTAAATGTGTTATAAATTCCTCAAAAATGTAAACTTTAGGAATTTTATACTAACAAAAGTTGATGTCCTAAACGAAGAGAGGTAATGCACCCACAAGGCATTTAGACAATAACACATTGAAGAAAATATTTGGTCGACAAAACTAGGCATTCACATGGTAATGGCATGCTCTAATTAGATGTCATTGTGTTTTAAATTCTGTATACCAGGTACATAAAGTGAAAAATATACACACATGTATAGAATGGCACCAAAAAATTTACAAAATGCTCAACAGGTTTATAAATTTAAAATCTGAATCTTTTGTAAAATGAATTATATTATGAAAAAGGAAAAAAAAATCAAATTTGGCACGTACCATAAGCTTTAGATTTTTCAATCACAACCTTGCATTTTTCATCTCTTTTTCTTACCTGCAAAAAAGTTGGAGACATCATGAGTCATAATATATTGAAACAATGATGGATCGCCCTGAATTCAAGGTCCATAAGAAGTTCATTTATAAATTGGGCAGACATGTTGTAATTTTAACTTGCCACAAATGAATCTGAACAATAATTTGAGTAAAAATTGTCATAAGCATGAAAATCACAAGAAAATAGTAAGGCACAAACTCTATTAATGATATTAAGAAGAAGATGAAGAAGAACAAGAAGAAAAACACACAGAAACACTAAATCAGAAGAAAAACCCTAAATCAGAAGAAAATCAAAACCCTAACCTACTGTAGTTCACGAAAATGAATAATGAAACGAGAATAATGAAAACCCTAACCCACTGTAGTTCGCGATGGCGGCGAGGTGCGACAGTGGTGGTTATGGTTGAGATGCGGCGGTGGTGAGTTGAGATGCGAATGGGAGAAGAATACTTGTTTCTTAGGATTTTAGTGAATAATTTGTTTTAGGAGTTATCCAAAAATAGGTCCTGATACATTTTTTTAAAAAAAATAGATCTTTGATACAATTTTTTTTTCTTCTAAAAAATTGAATAATTTTAATGTTTTATACACGATTTTCCTTTACTTTTTTTACAAACAAATACAATTATTATATTTTTGAGACTTCTATAAATTTAAAAATTAATTTACCTTGATATAATTTGAAGGATGAGATTATATCAAATGTATTTAAAAGCAAACCTACATCTAATCAAATCGAATTTTCTCCTATAAATAAAGATGTGTTCGGGTAAATATAGCGGGTGCGGATTAATTGTCATCTCTAATTGTGGAACTTGTCTTATTTTTTTAATTTATTTAAAAAACAATTCTACTTTATTTATATAAAAATAAAAACTATTTCATTTATATAAAAATAAAAACATAAAAATTGGTCTGCATTTGCTGCAGAGTTTTCTTCGAAAATTTATTTAATTATGATAGATAAAAATTTATTGATATTGATAGATAAAATTCTAATTATGAAAACAGTTTATTTAATTACTAAGTTCAAAATTAAACAGATAAATTTACCAAAACTCTTTAATTCATTGAATTTAATAAACACTATATATACTATAAAATTTAAAAATTTAAATAATATTACGCAGCGAGTTCGGGTCTTACGTGGATATCAACACCGCAAACTCGTTTCTACCATGAATTTTAATTTCTGAAAAAATCCATACCCTTAATTGCACCCAATCAAAGTAGATTTTCCCTCCAAATCATGACATGTTCGGATGAGTACTGCGGATGCGAATTATATTTTTATCCTAACCGTGAAACATATCTTTTTTTTTTTTAATTCAATTTATTTATATAAAAATAACAACTACTTTTTATAAAAACATAAAAATTGGCATAAAAATTTACCTGCGGAATTTTCTGCGGAAACGGCACTAGTAGAGTTTGCTGCGGAATTTCCTACGGACATTTCATGAGGAATTACCGCAGATAATTCCTAACGAAAATGATAAATTTTGCTGCGAAAACCTGATCGCATGTACATCCCCAGCAAACAAAAACTTTACCTGCCGTTTTACCTGCGGAATATGTCACCGCAGGAAAATTCTTAAGAGTGTTGTGAACCGCAGGAAAATCCTCACGTATTACCTGCGGAAATAATTCCGCAGAAAAATCCGCAGGTAAAACGTTGATTTCTGTTAGTGGATGGATCGAGTCATTCTATTATGATCAATGAGATATTTTTATCTTAAATCTTCTAGCTATATAGTTTTAGTTCGATTAGATATTAAATCCTAAACTTTTATAAGGAGATTAACTATTATCATAGGGATCTAGATTTTCATTCATAATTTTAAATTATAAATGAAAAGTTATACCACCATGATAATAATTAACCTAGCTGTAAATGCTAAGACTCTATCTCTCAATTTTCATGGATACTATGATACACAATTATGGATATTTTATTTATTTATGTCAATATGCTAAGATTTTGGATTAATTATAACACTTTTAAATTCACCAAGAGATATTATCGGAAAATACTTGTTGGCGGTATACCAGGTATATATTGGTCCCAACCTTATTGGTGGTGCATGTTTGGATTGTCTCATTTTGTTTTATAGCATATGTTAAAAAATTGGTCGTTAATTTATCATATTTAAACTTCTGAATTTCTTCTTAATATGCATTTGTTGTTCCTTTAACTTATCAACTAAATCATGAATTTGATTGTGTAATTTGCCTGCAAAAGGAGAGGAGAGGAGATTATATTATCAATGGACACAGATCACCTTGAGACATCTTTGAATATATATATATATATATATATATTCTTTGACTTTTTTAGTTCCTCCAATATTTGTTGTCAGCGGTTTAGTCTCAATAAAATCAAATTAAATTTAGGTTTGATCAAATGCTACAAAATTTTGCATATGATAAAAATTTCTACAAAAGACGAGCTTAAAATTTGATTTATAAATTCAAATTTCTATTATTTTTGTTTCTAGAACTTTTGACTCTAGAAAATTTATATTTAATCAATCAATTATTAATAAATTTTAAATTTTTCTAGGATATATGTTTTTATGTTCTAAGCATGTTTGAAGAAGTTGTTCAAAATTTGAAGGTTGAACATAAGTTTACTTAACAAATGGATTATAGAATTTACTTCAAATTCACAATGCAAACCACAAAATTAAGTTTCTCATCTTTAATCAAAGAAATGATTCAATGGGGAAAGAGTTAAAGAACCTAAAAACTTAACAAACAAGAAAGCAATTAAAACAAAAGAAAAATTGAAACAATCACAACAAGAGTTAATGAGGTTTGAATTAAAGCAATGTGTTTTATTACACATCCTCGGGAACCACTTTTGTTGATTGATCTATATGATCTTCTTTTTATCTTACATTTCAGAGTTACAATCTTTTATCTCTAAGTTTTCAAAGGGGTGGAATAATGATCTAGAAACTAACTAAAGGCTAAATCAACAAACTACTTATAGTCAATAGTAACTAACATAAACTGTTGAAAACAGAAGTAGTTAGTTAGTTAGTTAACTAACTTGAAATCTCAAAACATAAAGTTGACCAAAACTGTCAATCTCAGCTGTTATATCCTTGTTTCTTGCTCCACCATACACCAGAGCCCTTATGAGAAAACCTTTGATATATATAAGATTGCATTTGAGAGCCTACCAGTGAGCCTTTACAGGTTTAGCCATAAACTCGCTCACAATAGTTACAACATAAGCACGATCTAGTCAAGTGCAGACCATGGCATACAACAATGATTTCTTCCTATGATGTTGGAGACTGATCTGCACTCAACTTGAACTGTTTAGATAGAGATGAAACAACAGGATTTGTATCTGACGTCCCAAATTTGTTAAGGACTCTTCGTAATATGTCTCTTGAGATAAGTGCAAAAGTTTCTTCTTCCTATCTCTATTGATTTCCATACGCAAAATCCTTTTAGATGCCCCTAAGTCCTTCATTTCATATTCCTTGTTCAAATCATTCTTCACCTTAGTGATCTCAAGCTGATTGTCACTTGTTACAAGAATGTCATCAACATAGACCAACAAAATCACAAAAGTTTGATTTTTCAAAAATTTGAAGTAGACACAACTACCAAACTTACTTCTTGATCCGCTATCACATACGGGTCAAATACAAGTAATAAAAACGTAGCATAGAGCAACAACTCGAATTGTCTCACAAGGACTTCTAACAATATTAACCGAATTTAGAATCAATAAAAAAAATAAAAAGGGCGTTTTGAATTTAGGTTCAAGCAAATTAAGAAAACGAATTACAATCACGTATATTGAAATGATTAATCCACTGGTTCGAGAGTTTCAGACCTATCACATATTCTATCAACGGCTCAATTATAAATTTTGACTCTATTCCTCTTTGACTATAGAATTGATCAAACAAGTATAACCAAACCTATGTGAATTATATTTCTTTGACTGCACTAAGCATCACAGTAATTGATGGATTATACTTAAAAATCAAACGTCGAAAAACTACAATTAATTAGTTTAGAAACCGAAATCTATCAAACCAAATTTATCAATCCTATTGAGATTCGAATTAAACAATAAAAATAACAATGAAATGGAATGAAAAGGAATAGAATCATCAACGTGGAATTAACATTATAAAATAAATCTCAAGGTTTTGATGAAATTCTGAAATAGTGGACTAATCCTGGAAATTAGCCTTCCATCCAAGAATCCAAAAATAGAAGAATATTAATTGGAAAAAAATAAACTTTCTAAGCATCTCAGTATTTGAGTATTTCTCTGTCTCACTGACAAAAATAGCTTTGTCCTAACCTTACTCGTTTTTTGTGCTCTAAAAGCTCAAGGGCCAAAAAAAAAAAGTGGCCCGATACTAAATATTATGACAAAAGCTCAGGTCACGTGATCAATAGTTTTGACCAAGTAAAATTCCGAGTTTAGATTTTGCGCCAACATAAAAGTTATAACTCTAACTCTTAGCTTTCCAACACTTGCTCGCATGCGTCAATCCGATATCAAAAACTCAAGTTATGGCCTGTAGAGCGAGCAAATATCAATATACAAAGAATTACATCAAAACTCAAAGTTTAGAAAAGTTTAGAAACCCAAAATTTAGAAGCACACTACAAAACTAATCTTAGGCTAAAAAGAGCTTCCCATGCATTGATCACTTCTCTTGAATCAAATTTTAGTCATGAATTCATCAAACCTTTTGTTCCATTGTATGGGAGATTGCTTCAAACCATATAGAGACTTATTAAGCTTGCAAAAAAGCTCCTCCTTTCCTTTGACCTCAAACCCTTCCAGTTCCTTCATCAAAATAGTATCCACAAGATCTCCATATAAGAAAGCAGTTGTGATGGATTTATGCTACCATATAAGAAATCAGCTACCATTGCCAAGAGAATTTTGATGGATTAATGGCTGAACAAAGGTGAAAAAATATTTTTGAAGTCAATCGCTTCCCTTTGAGTGAAACCCCTAACAACCAATCTAGCTTTGAACCTGCATTGAGTTACTCTTGGAATCCCTTACTTTCTCTTGAAAATCCACTTGCTGCTAAAAATCTTTGACCCAATAGCTTTCTGATCAAGTCCCATGTCTAATTGTCATGAAGTGACTTCATCTCCTCATTCATAGCACAAAGCAAGCTATCTTATTCCTTGTTGGCTAGAGAAGCTTTGAAGCTTTTTGCTTCAGCTTCTAAAACTTCACTAGCTGTAGTCAAAGAGAAAGCAATTAAGTAAGCATAACCATAAATGTCTGGAGGTCTGATATCCCTTCTAGCTCTATCACGATAAACTGGTAGCTTTTAGCCTCATGTTGCTCTTCATGAGCTTACTTCCTCAAGTAACCAATCTAAAACTTGAACTTCTTCTGACTTCTCTTGAGACCTCACCTCAAGATCAACCTTCTCATTTTCATTTCCTTCCCTCTGATCAGTGCTAGTATGAGATGAGTCAGTGTTTGATTTGTAAGCCATTGCAGTTTCATTGAAGACAACATTTGAAAATCATTGTAAAGTGTATATTATTTGATATATTGTTCTAAAATGAGAACATGGTCTATTGGATGAGTTTGAGAATGTATTTCCTAAGTAGAAATCATTTTAAATTTAGAACAAACTCAAGGTATGCACAATATTGTTAAAGTTATTCTAAATTTACAAAAGTTCAACTATTCAACAAAAGGTATGCACAATATTGTTAAAGTTATTTTAAATTTACGAAAGTTCAAATATTCAACAAAAGATATACTTGGATACACAATATAAAATCAAATTCTTAAAAAAATATATAAAATATTTAAATTTATAAAATATTTTTAACATCGAATAAGTAAAATTATTGATATATAATTTTTTCCTTTTATCATTTAAAATATTTTTTATTGATGAGGTTGTTGAATACTAAATGCTACAATCCCTATTTTGTTTGTATTTTGCTTAGGTTTAAAATAAATCACTACTTGTCCCATTTATAGTTTATAAAGTAAATTATACTTAGTTTCTCATGTGCAATTATAGAATATGAGAGACTTGTATTTGAAGGAGAGATTATTGAATTCATGTCTGAGTGGTATAGAGTCTCATAATGACTATTAATGGCTTAAACATTAGATATATAATAGATGAAACTCATATATATACCGAATGCCTTCAATTTTTGACAGAGATAAGGTGTCAATGTCCCTTAAATTTTTTGCCTTAATAAGTTCCATAATCTTTGCAGTCAAAATTGGAGCAAACAAATAAAAGATCTTATCCTTTCTTTTATCACAAACATTCTTCAGTTGATTTAGAAGTGCATAAATCTTATTAGATTTGAAGACAAAACCATTCTCATGCAACAAGTTATTGACATCATAAGAGACGAAGTATCTTTATCATCTAACCATTCCTAAGGTAGCATGCATTGGTCAATTCGTAAGTTTCAAATTCTCAAGGAGTTCAATGTCAAATGTCACGCTTCTTCGGCTCCCAAAATAATTCAAGTGAGTTGGTATTGTCCTCCTTTAACTTTGGTGAAAACTGATGGAACGTCTAAGGGTTGTCCTAGGATTTCAACATGTGGAGGAATTTTCAGAGATCATGATGAGAGTTTTCTTTGTGGTTTCTCTGAATCCTTGGGAATCGGCAATGCTTTTCAAGTTAAAATATAGGTGTTATGTTTACTATAAAATGTGCATCTAGCAAGGAATGGATTAATTTTTGGCTACAATGTGATTCCTCTTTGACTTTTCAAGCTTTTAGTAATCATTCTTTGGTTCGTTGGAGGTTGCAGTATTGGTGGACTAATTCTCTCAATATCATTCAATGGTTTCCTTTACGAGTCTCTCATATCTTCAGGGAAGGCAATAATTGTGCAGAAAAATTAGCTAATCATGGTTTACAGGTCAATCATGTGGTGTGGTGGGATGTCATTTCAACTTTCATTTATGATAATTTTTCTCATAACAAGAATGAACTTCACTTTTTTTTTCTTTTTTGTTGATTTTCATTCTGGATTGTTTACTTAATGATCTTTGACTTCTTTTTTTTTTTTTTCTCATTTGTGATTTTGCGCTGAACACTTTTTTCGTTCACTAATTAGATTTTATCCCGTTGAGTTTTACTAGTAAGGTTTTTAATAAGACAGATGTTGTTGGTTCTTTGGATTGCACTCTTGGATTTTGGCCTAGTCTACCAAGTATCTTGCACCGTATTTTTTTTTAAATGAGAATATTAACACTATTAAGACATGTAATTACTAGGAGGTAGTGTATAATTTTTTTCTCTCTATACGAAATGGAAAACACCACCAACAAAATCATACACACAAAGTAGAGATTTTGGATCCGAATTTCGATCACTACCTTGAAAAATGTTCAAATAAATAATGTTGACATTGTCAGTTGACCTAAATTTTACGTATAAATAAGAAACTTTTTTATCAAAAGAAAAAAATGAAGTAATATAAAAAAAAGTAATAGACTAAAGAGTAATGTCACATTGAAAAATTTTAAAGAAAATTGTTCCCACAAAAATTTAGAGAAAACAAAATTATGTCTCGATTTCACGAACTTTTTGTTTGTTTTATCTTTTTTTCTCCCATTATTTTGTTTTTATAATATGGGTTGAGGTAAGTGGTTATGAAGAGAGTTGTGTAAGAATGTTGTACTAGGAAACAAAGAGTGACTCATCGATGAACAGATCGATGCACAATAAAAGAGAGCAAATTCGTGCATAATAAAGAGGGGATTCATCGATTCATGCACCATAATAATCTGATTTATTTCATTAAAACAAATTCATGCATTCTAAAGTTAAAACTTCATATGTTGATCTAGAAGCTTTTTTAATAAATGCAGACTTTCAATTGTTTCATCCAATTATTACTAGGTACACTATTTCTAAATCATCCACTTCATTTTACAATAATTAGAGTGGATAGCCAACCAATAATTAAAAATAATAATTTGATAAAATAATGATTCTTTTTTTTCTAAATATTATATATATATATATATATATATATATATAAAATATACAAAAATTTTAAATGTTAATATTTTTAATATAATAATTAAAAGGCTTAATTGTAGTTTTGGTCCTCCTATTTTAGTTGAATAACGAAAATAGTCTCCTCATTTTATTTCTCCTTAGTTTTGGTCCATGAAATAGAATTTTGGTCCAAAACTTAATGAAATGTCATTTTTTTAATCACACCACACCATTTATGATCATAGATTTCAGGTACAATTGTTGCACCACTAGATCTTAGGCATGATGTGGCTTAAATAAACGCAAAAAAATGACTTTTCATCAAGTTTTGTACTAAAATTTTGTTTGAGGGACCAAAACTGAGGAAAAATAAAATGGAGGGACTATTTTCGTGATTCAGCTAAAATAGGAAACTAAAAGTGTAATTAAACCTAATTAAAATGAGATGAGAATATTTTGCTAAAAACGAGAGAGTAGTATTCTCAGCACAATCATTCAAAGTTTGTGGCACAAGCAACTTGACTGCGCACACCAATTGCAAACCGCACGTAATGTGGACGGATACGTACATCTTTTGCTTTAGTTATACTTATAACAATATTAACTAATTCTATTGTTTATATTCAGTGTACTCTATTCCTTTGTTCTAATGTTTTGATACAATTTCAAGTATGATTAATGTTAAGTAAATGTAAATTTTTCCGTAAGTTAATTAAACCCTTTTCGTTAATTAAAGAAATCGGCTTATCACATGTATATTCATCTTCTATCACCTTATTTTGTGAAAAATGATTTATCTATTTACAATTTTATATAATATCAAAGCAATTACATGACCATGAGATTCATTCATCTTTTGACTTTGCGGCTAATAATTCATAAACAATATATATATGACTTTGCAATATATTGAAGCAAACACTAAATTAAACAATTATCCAACACTATATATACTTGTACAATTCTAACGGTTTCAACTACCATCAATTAATTAGTTCTATTCAACTGTAAAATAAACTCACAAAAATCACAATAGTCACATATTCATAATATCGAGCATTTTCCAAGTTATTTAGTTTTGGGAGAAAATACCTAGTAGAAATTAGAATGATGGATTTTATTATAGGAACTAAGTACATATTGATAATCTTATGCATCAACATGATAAATGCAAGTCCAACTACTAATTATTATAATGTAGTTAATTTTGGGGCAAAAGGAGATGGAAAAACTGATTCCACTGAAGAATTTATAATGGCATGGAAATCAGCATGTGGTAGTTTAATTCCTGCCACTATTTATGTGCCAAAAGGGAGATACTTGCTAAGAGGTTCAAATTTCCGAGGACCATGCAAGAGTAAAGTGACATTTCTCAATGGTGGAACTCTTGTTGCTCCTGAAGATTATAGAGCAATTGGAAATTCAGGGTATTGGATTTTGTTCAATCATGTGGAAAATCTTGTTGTTTCTGGTGGGAATTTGGATGCTAAAGGGCTTGGTTTTTGGAATTGCAGAAGATCTGGGAAGAATTGTCCGGTTGGAGCGAGGGTATGTTAATTACGTTTTTAAACTTGCATTTTAATTTTAATTGTGATTATGATTTTTTTTTAATCAAGAATCGAAACGATAAATACTGAATTTCAGTAAATTGTGACAATAATGCATTGTCTCATAGTTACTAATCTTGATCTTTGAATAAGGATGATATGATCATATTCTAAATTCATAGACGTTATAAAAGAAGTTGTGTGATCTTTATCCAATGATAGAGTTTCACTATTGTGTAATTGCAAAGTAGAGTCGACAAAATGGAATAGTCTAACTAGACCGACTCGAAAAAGTTCAACAAATCTAACTTTTTTGTTACCTTATCTTTGTTAATATATGATGGAATACTAAGGGATGTTGAAGGAGTTTCAAATAGAGATCTCGAGTTGAATTATAGATACTAACATAATTTAACTAATAGTTAGCATTTGCTTATAAAAAAAAATGATGGAACTATCTATCTATAAATTGATTTATATTAAATTACTTTTTTAAATAAAAATGATAAATACTTACATTTAAGATTAAGAAATGCACAGAAAGTAAAAAAAAATCTAAATGTATGAACAAAAATTTAAAATATCATATCATATAAATAAATATTTATATTCAATGTAGATTGAACACGACTAAAACCATTTTATTTTAATGTATATAATTGCAGACAATGACATTCAACTGGGTGAATAACCTGGTGATTAGTGGTATTACTTCAATCAACAGCCAATTGAGTCACATAGTAATCAACACATGCAACAATGTTGTTGTAAAAAATATGAGGATTATTGCACCAGATAAGAGCCCAAACACAGATGGCATTCATGTTGAACAATCAAATGGGGTAACTATCAATGGATGTACAATCCAAACAGGGGATGACTGCATATCCATTGGTGAAGCCACTTATAATCTATTCATGTCCAATATCAAATGTGGCCCCGGCCATGGTGTAAGGTTAGTATACATTAATTCTACAGTTCACTTATATCCCTAAATATAAAATTAAATTCAATTATTGTGTATTGACGTACTCCAAAATTTGCAAAACATAAATTTAAATTTTAAAAGATTCTTTAATTGTTTGAAAATTTTCAAAGTAGAGGTCAAATTGAGTAGGCGTATTAGCTAGTTCAATATAGAAAATTTACACTTGAATGAATACTTATGTTTTTGATATAGCATTGGAAGTTTGGGGAAAACAATGGAAGAAAAAGGGGTGGAAAATGTGACACTAACGAATGCCATTTTCTCTGGATCGGACAATGGAGTTAGGATAAAGTCATGGGCCAGGCCCAGCAATGGTTTTGTTAGGAACGTTCTCTTTCAAAACATCTTAATGAACAATGTTGAGAATCCCATCATAATTGATCAGAATTATTGTCCCAACAATCAAGGTTGTCCCGGCCAGGTAATTATCAAAATGTAAATCCTAAAATTACTATATTCTTTACACTTAAATTAACAAAAATGTTAATTTATTGTTTAACAGACTTCAGGAATTAAGATTAGCCAAATTACTTATAAGAACATTCATGGAAGTTCAGCAACAGCAGAGGCAGTAACATTTGATTGCAGCCCAAGTACTCCATGTCATGAGATCAAATTGGAAGATATAAACTTGAATTACAATAACAAAGCTGCAACATCATCTTGTAAGAACATTGGTGGGACCAGCAATGGAACACTAGTCCCAGAAAGTTGTCTATCTACTTAATAGAAGCATATTATTAAAGATATTATAGTTAGTTATATAAATTAAATACAATAGCTAATTAGTTTGTATAGCTAGTTTAATACATATGTATCATGTATATATGTGGCTTACATGTATATAATTTATAAATTTAGATTAGATATGGTCTATATATGCTTCAAAGTGAAGCAGAAGCTGCGTGGGTGCACATGCACAAGCTTCATGTAACATGGCACAGTGTTTTGGGGATTAAGTTACTTTAATCAGTGATAAGCTCTACTATTTTTAGAAATTTCATAAATATAGTTAAGGAGTATCGCCCATTATGTAAAATATGAAATATGGGTTAGAATATTGGTTTATAGTTTTAGAGTAAATGTTTTAGGAATTTATTTTATATTGTTTACTTATAAAATATATGTACATTCTTACATGTCATGTGTTTGTATTTTTTTTTTTTAAGATTTTCATTCATCGTCAATATAATATTTAGAATTTAGGAAAAATATAGTCATTTAGATTGATAAAATATATTATTGAAAATCGTAAGTGTGTATTATTTAAAAGATAAAATAACTCATGTGGTTTTTTAATTTAATTTTAAGTAACAATTCATTTTTT
>JBBPBP010000003.1:20361641-20390261 GCA_037974735.1 Cicer chorassanicum
TTTGAACTAAAACAAATGTATAAGATAAATTCAGTTTTAAAAAAACATTAATTAAATTCGATTATAAAAATACGTGCATTTAGAATAGAATAATTATGAAATTAAGTAAAAACTTTGTGTTCATTATATTAGCGTGAAAAGTGTCATTACTCTTTAAAATAAGTATTTTAATTTATCTGTCTCATTTTAAATATCTCATTTGAGGTGTGCGCAATTCTTTAGAAAATGATTAGTTTGTATGATTTAAATGATAAAATGTTTCATGTAGTCAATTTTTTTTTAATTATTTGTAGTTAATGAGAAAATTTGATGAGTTGAAATATAATAATTAAATAAAAGTATATATTAGTGGAAAAAGTAATTAACGTTGTATTGGTATTGTAATATGACAAATAATTTGAGGCAAAAAAGAAATGGCAAATGAGATATTTAAAATGAAATGGCGGAAATAATTGTTTCCTCATAAACATGACTTGTGAATGGAATAACAATTACACATG
This sequence comes from Cicer chorassanicum, assembly GCA_037974735.1. Taxonomy (NCBI): domain Eukaryota; kingdom Viridiplantae; phylum Streptophyta; class Magnoliopsida; order Fabales; family Fabaceae; genus Cicer; species Cicer chorassanicum. The sequence continues at coordinate 20,362,142 of JBBPBP010000003.1, forward strand.
TTTTGACAGCTAAAATATTTGGTTAAAACATAATTTGTACCCTCCATCTTTTCATCTCCAGCTCACATGCCTCTTGTGTCAGGTCTTTTTTGTTGAGTTATATGAGTCAAAAGCAATAAATATAGTGTCACTCATGATACAATTATAATGCAAAAGGAAATATTGAAATTTGATTTGGAGGACGTAAAGTTAAAAAACATAAATTAGATGTTTCAAATTATCCTTTAGACAAATGTATTGATATTATTGTTTCTTAATTACTATAGGGACTATAATTTTCAAATAATTGTGTAAATTTCAACTATTGCCCAATTGATTTATTGCGTTAAAAAAATGCATTGTAACAATGAATCTACTTTGAATGAGAAATTAGGAACTATCAAGACCTTATGGTTTAAAAAAAGAAGAGAAAATAGCCTAATAAGAAATGATTGAAATGAGGAAAAACGTACGGTTTGTTGAATAGAATATCAATAATTTGCATTGACATAAATTAAATAAATTAAGTTTTTTGTATTAGTGATATTGTAAATGAAAGATAACATAAAAATTATGTAACTAAATATTAGACATAAAATGAAATACGCATTTCCAATGGCTAGCAATCTCCCGTGGAAGAAGAAGATGGTTATGAATAAGGGTGGAAATAGGCTGGGCCAAGCTAGGCTTTGCAAGGCCTAGCCTATCAAAAAATGTAAGGTCTGAGTTTGGCCCGTGGCCTGTCATAGACTTACTTTTTAGACCTGAGTCTGGCCTTGATAGAAGTCTGGTATGACATGTTAGCCTACTTAAAAGCCTATTTCATTTTAACATTTTTGAATAAGTAATCAAACATATCTTTAAATAGATTAACAAGTTAATATGTCAATGAAAGTTCTATTTTGATATTTAACAGGACATTTTGAAGAATATGACTTTATACACATCCTACTTTAATTCCATTTTATAATAATACATTTAAATATGTCAAAAATTAAAGGTTAATATGCGTAAATTACTAAAAGTTGAATATCTAATAAATAGATCAAAATTAATATAATATTTATAGTAGAAAAAAAGTTATTATTTATGTTTATTTAAATAGGCCTAAAAGGTTTATTATGTGGCTTGTAGCCTGACATTTTTAACTAAGTAGACTTTTTTTAGAAGTTTTGACCTTGTTCGTTTAAAAGAAAAGTCTTGTCTGACATAGGCTAGGTCATAGACCCATGTTGGTTGCTTGGCCTATTCCCATTCTTAGTCATGAAGGAGAAAAATATATCAAATTCAGTTACTCAGATCAGTATAAATATCAGTTGCATTTTATCAAACACCACAAAAGCAATTTTGTTATACTCTAATTGAAGAGGAAGTTAGCAAGTTCATGTCTCCAGGCTGTGACATCGTGTCTTCTTGAATCTTTGTTCAATCTAAAGAAGAAGTTTAGATATTTAAACTGACATTAGGAATCGTTACAAAATAAATTCTAATAAATAATAAATAGATAATAGAAAAACGTTTATTGCATTATGAGCCGTTATTAATGTTTGTTTACCGTTGAAACTTTTTTTTATGAAATGAAATTGTGTGTTATACGAAGAATAGAAAGAAAATAAATTCAAATTATAACAACAAAACAAATAAATGAGGTGATATAAATAGAATTATGTGGAAAAATGTGATAACAAATAAATGAGGTGATATAAATAGAATTATGTGGAAAAATGTGATGAATAGTTTGAAAGTCTATTTTAATAGATTATAATATATTAAACTAATCTATATATCACCTTATTATACTAGAGAGTTGTAACTTTGTTTCTATTGCTATTGGTGGCACAACTTGTACTAGCATAGTGTTTAATATTTTTTTTTTTAAAAGACCTTATTATATTAGAGAGTGAAACTCACTTCTTACATATCCTCTAAATTCTCTAATAAATAGATTATCCAAAATTACAAAGTCACAAATGTCACACCTTTTACATAATCTATTTTCGTTCCTAAAAAAAATATGTCACACCCTTTCAATGGTGGAGAAACAAGGGGCTCTATATAGAAAAGCCTAAAAATGGCATCCATTGCATAAAACCAATGATTACGCTCCTCAAATCTCTACCTTTAATTCTCCTCCCTCCAATAACAAGTTTTCCAAAACCAAAATATCCTCAAATAAAATTGCTACATAATTTTTGGAACTCCAAAATTTAAGGCCTTTCAGCCAATCAAATTGGAAAGATAATAGAAACAAGAGAATGCCTCTTGTTTTTTGCAACACAAAACAAAATCAAAAGGAATCACAATAGCAAAGAACAAAAACATTGTTCATTAAGTTAAGTCTTAATTTTGTTTCAATTATTTCAAAATAAAAGCCAAAACCAGTTTTTATTTTTTATCTCTGAAATATTAAATCCATTGACTTTCCTTAACCAAAACAAAAACATCACAAGAACTTTATCTTAAATAACACATTGATTCAATATTTTGAACAATGTTGAATGATCTCAAAACCTGAATTTTTTATATCAAAATTTTAACAGTAAATGAAACATTTGTCACACGACATGGACAACATACCTTCATCACCAGGCAAGTTCAAGATGGAGAAAGGTCCCTACTTTCATAGAAGATGGCAGCATTCTTCTCTTACAAAGTTCACATTTTGGTCCATTCTTTTTGTTGGTATAATCTTTTTCCTTTTCTTCAGAACACCTTCATCATTTTCATCAGACACATCTCGTAGATCCTTAAGAACCTACAATTATGGAGGTTCAGCATGGGAAAAGAAGGTTCGTTCTTCTGCAAGAGTCACTTCCAAAAATGGAGTCACTGTCCTTGTGACAGGTGCTGCAGGTTTCGTTGGAACACATACCTCTATTGCACTGAAACAAAGAGGTGATGGTGTTCTTGGTCTTGATAATTTCAATGACTACTATGACCCGTCTTTGAAACGCGGTCGACAAGCGCTCTTAGAGCGCAACGGGGTGTTCGTCGTCGAAGGCGATATAAATGACGCGACACTTTTGAAGAAACTATTTGAAGTCGTTCCATTTACTCATGTAATGCATTTGGCTGCTCAAGCTGGTGTGAGGTATGCTATGGAAAATCCTGGTTCTTATGTTCATAGTAACATTGCTGGTTTTGTTAATTTACTTGAAGTTTGTAAAAATGTTGAACCTCAACCTGCTATTGTTTGGGCTTCTTCAAGTTCAGTTTATGGATTGAACACAAAAGTTCCATTTTCTGAGAAAGATAAGACTGATCAACCTGCTAGTTTGTATGCTGCTACCAAGAAAGCGGGCGAAGAAATCGCGCATACTTATAATCATATATATGGACTTTCTTTAACAGGGTTGAGATTTTTCACTGTTTATGGACCTTGGGGAAGGCCTGATATGGCATACTTTTTTTTCACAAAAGATATTTTGAGTGGGAAATCGATATCGATATTCGAAGCGCCTAATCACGGGACAGTTGCAAGGGATTTTACTTATATTGATGATATTGTGAGAGGGTGTTTAGGTGCATTGGATACTGCTGAGAAGAGTACTGGAAGTGGTGGTAAGAAGAGAGGACCTGCTCAATTGAGGGTTTTTAATTTGGGGAATACTTCACCTGTTCCTGTTACAGAACTTGTTAGTATTTTGGAGAGGCTGTTGAAGGTTAAAGCTAAGAGAAATGTGATAAAGATGCCACGAAACGGCGATGTACAGTTTACACATGCCAATATTAGTTATGCTAAAAAAGAGTTTGGTTATAAACCTACAACTGATTTAGAGACTGGTTTGAAGAATTTTGTTAGGTGGTATCTTAATTACTATTCTGTTGCTGCTGCTACTGCTGAGTGATGGATGGATTCATGACTTCTTTACTTATACTATTCTGAATTCTCAAATGAAATATAACTAAAATAGTTAGCTGAAAAATTTATGTATCTGATCTTAATTTTTAATCAGATATATCAATTTTTCAAATACAATTTTTGTTTATATTTTATTCTGGAGAGAGTACATTCTTGTACTTCCTTTGTTGATTCATTATGATTCTTGTCCCTTAATATCTCTATTAGTTATCCCTTAAGAGATTCAATTTGATTTTGGCAGAAATTAGTAATGCCATTATCAAAGGGATATGAAGAATCATAATAATTTTCTCTTTTATTATTTTTGTGTGTGTATTCAATGTAATTGTTGTAGTTTTAGAATTGTAATATTTATGGATGGATGATACAACACATGGTGATATGTGGTAGTGTATAAATGTAAAATATATTCAATAAATTATTGCACACTAGTTTCATTCTCTAATTCTTATACTGAATGAATGAATCAGTAAGACACATTTTAATTTGATATGTAATATTAATTTTTAGTAACACAAAAACTTCTGAAATAGTAATGGTAAATATGTTGGAATACTATGTCAATATTCTTTACACAACAATGTAAATGTAAACATAAGGGTCTGATGGCTAGATGGAGCCAGAAATTTGACCTAAGGGAGCCAACATAACTATTTTAGAGGTCTATGCAACCTCATTGAAACTATAATTGTGGTCGTATTTTTCCGCATTATAAAATCACAATTGCAATTTTAAAACCATGGTAGCAGATAATATAGCTTATAAAATTAACTATGAAGAGATTGTATGTATCTTGCAGAGTGGCTTGACGTTGAATGTATGAAGAGATACAAATTAACTTAGCAAAGAGAATAATTATAATAGCTCACTAATTTAAATAGTTGCAAACAAAAATTAGAGACTACGAGTAACAAACCGTATACACCACAAAATAATTAAGTTGTGAGCTAAAACAACTTTCAACCGAAGAAAGGCAACAGGAAATGAGGAATTCAAATATTTCTCAGTTCCAAGTGGTTCCAAAGGGCTAAAGAGGAATAATCTAGTATAGTTAAAAGCCTACTATGCATAGGTATTGGTACGGATACGAAATACAACATTCACTATGCGAAAAAGCGCATTTTACAGCGTTTTTTTTAAGCCATTTACAACGCTTTTTCAAAAAAATAAGCGTTGTAGTATCTAGCGCTGTAAAAAGATACAAAAGCGCTTTTTAAAATAAAAAAGCGCTATAAAATAGGTGGATATATTGTGCGCTTGTTATACCCGTTTTACAGCGCTTTTTTGAAAAAGCGTTGTAAATCCCTGTAAATAGCTTTTTAAATACCTGCAATAGCGCTTCATATGCATGCACCTATTACAGCGCTTATTTGAAAAAGCGTTGTAATAGGTGCATTCAATAGATGCATTCTTATGCACCTATTACAGCGCTTTTTCAAATAAGCGCTGTAATAGGTGCATCCAATAGATGCATTATTATGCACCTATTACAGCGTTTTTTCAAAAAAAATGTTGTAATAGGTGCATTCAATAGATGCATTATTATGCACCTTTTACAACGTTTTTTCAAAAAAGCGCTGTAATAGGTGCATTCAATAGATGCAATATTATGAACATTTTACAGCGCTTTTTCAAAAAAGGGTTGTAATAGGTGCATTCAATAGATGCATTATTATGCACCTTTTACAGCGTTTTTTCGAAAAAGCGCTGTAGTAGGTGCATTGAATAGATGCATTGTTATGCACATTTTACAACGCTTTTTCAAAAAAAACGCTGTAGTAGGTGCATTCTAATGCACCTTTTACAACATTTTTTTGAGAAAGCGCTGTAAAAGGTGCTTTTTTTTTTTTAATTTAGTTTTATTAAAAAATGCTGTAAATTTTAAAAAGCGTTTTTTGGTTTTTTATTGCATTTTTTTAGAAAGCGCTGTCTTTTAATTTTTATTCCAAAATCATTTTTATCTAGAATCAGTTCACAATCAGTTCACACAACATTTCAGAATCAAATTAACTTTATAACTATACATATTTACACAATCAATTCACAACAAATTACATAACAACACAAAACAAATTACAACTTATCAGAATACATATTCACAACTTTTCACATACATATTACATATTCATATCATAACAAATTACAGATTGATATACATATTCACATATATACTACATATTCATAGCTTTTGAAATGTGCCATATTCATATAACTACATATTCATATACATATAACTATCAGAGAAGTACATTTGAGAATAGAACTAACCCTTGTAGCATATAACTATCCCTTGCAGCATGTCATTTCCCAACAAATCAAATAATCTTCATCTCAATCACATACTGACACCAGTTTTCTTTTATTTCAATTAGATCTCTTTCAGAGTATGTTGGACTGGAATTGTCAAAGTACTGTGCGATATAAAAATTGAACATAAATAAGTTAGAATCAAATATATACATAGTTTATATATGAAAATCAAATAATGAAAATACCGTACCGTTTCTGGGATTATAGTTTGATTCTTATCAAAAATCTGCTTCATGAATCGCAATACATAGTACCCACAGTCGATGTTGTTAGTTTGACGAGGGCACTATAAAATAAAACATATAAGTCAATAAATATTTGTGCATTGATTGTAAATGAAATTTTAAAGGCATATATTTCAAACCTTTATTGGAATCCATGTGATGTTATTTGACTTTTGCTTCGACATTGTAGCACCTCTTTGAGCTCGAAAAACTTGTAAAGCACTATCGAATAAATAAATGTGATTATTATAACATTAACAAACACATTATTTATATATATATATATGTATGAAATAAATGAATATTACTTACGTGTCGAACATAGTCTTTATCTCGGGGTGATTGTTGTAATGGTTGTGCAAGGGATCTAGGTAGTATATAACTTCAGAGGTCGCATTGATTGCAAATAGCACCCAATGTCCCATGCAACAACAAAAATTTGGTTTACACAACTAATAAATTAAGATTTCATAAATTAAAAAAGATATAAATAAAGAATATATAATTACATACCCTGAATTATATGGTGCGAGGAACAACTTATCCTTCTCTTTATTTCCTAATAAGATATCTACAATGTATTTCTTTACATTCACTGGATTGAGCTTAAACATCGAAAGCTTATGCAGAGATAAGAATGAAAATTTATTTGACAATCTGCGCGTGCACACCAACTTCTCATATAAATACCTTCAATGAAAATTTCAGATTAGATTAATTACCAATAAATTAAATTAATTACAAATAAATGCAATTAAAAGTAATTTTTACCTAATGTATAAGCTGATGACAGTAGCACTCAGCTCCTTATGGTCGAGAAGTTCGTATATGTGCTCTTTTTCTAGAAATTCTTCATACTCATCTCCGAATATAACTTTATCCATGCTTATTATTCGTGAATCGTTGTTGCTGCCCATATTTGTTTTTGCCTGTATGTCAAGACACGACCCATATCAAGCAAGTAGTGGCTGACTTATTTTAGGAGCAGGAGCAGCAAATGATTTTACACGATCCAGTTTTTGAGCAGCAACTTTGGCCGCTTTATTACCCTCCATCTTTTGCAGTTTGTCAGCTTTATTACCCTCAAATTTTTGAAGTTTGCCGGCTTTATTTTTACCACGAACATCTAGTTGTGGTGCGGCAGCTGGGTTGCTGGCTTGCTGTGTGGGTGGTTTATTGGATTGAATCTGAAAAAATGAGGTTAATCAGTTTGTTAGTTTTTTGAATCTGAAAAATGACAAACCTTACAGAATAAATGTGACAAACCTTTTCGGGCGATGTGACTGACTCGTTTCTGGGAATCTTCTTATAATTCCCTTTAGACTTTGTTTGAATCTAAATAAATGTGAAATTAAAGTTAACATCAGAAAAAATTCAGCAATTAAATATAATCAATCATAATCATATATTGTGCAATTAAATATACATATCAATTAAACATACATTTCAATTAGTTAAACATACCTTATTAAGGGCAACAAGATGTTTGGGCCATGCCACGTAACTGGCAATTGCTTCGCCCAAATACTTCAGATCTGCATCGTTGTCCGGTATAGGCAACGGTGCATTTGATTCCAAAGCAATAACTGGTGATACTTTGACATGGCCCACAGGGACCGGTGTGTTATGCAATACTTCGTATTGCACAATGTTCCTTTTCCGACCTTGCGATGAGTAGGGAATGATAAGTACAGCACGCATGGAGTGACACCTTAAATCAATGGTTAATACATAAGTGTGTGAAACAATTAGCTTGACTGAATTTCTTATTATATTAAGTAATTAATTACCTCAGGAAGACTTTTGAGACCAACGTTGCAACTCGCGTTTTCACTCTCCATTTGAATTTCACGTTGGAGCTGATCCGCAAGTTGCTTGTCTTTATTGGTCTTCACCAAGAGTGCCACTTGCTCTGTTAATACTTTGATCTTCTCTAATACTTCCTCGTTAGATGGATTTTGGCGCTTCTCTTGTGAAAAATAGCTTCTAGGAGTTACGCCTAATCATTTTCCCCTCACGCGGCCGGAATATTCAGGAACATTAAACACTTTTTCTAGTATGTCCCTGCAACTAGCCTTGTTGTCCTCTTGATTTTCCGAACTTTGTTCGAGATTCACCTAAAATACACGTAGGATTAAAAAGATAAGTTTGATATCATTTTTAAAATACAATATTAAAAAAATATTAAAGTGATAAATATACTTACACAAAGTTCTATTAATTTTTGAAAATTTTCATTATCAACCACTTCATCTTTATTTACTCGAGCTTCCTTCCACAATATATGACGACCCAACGGTTGATCGGATTGGGTGTCTTGTAGCTATTCTCGTTAAGATCATAAACAAAATATTAGTTAGAAAGTATAGTTTATAATGTACCACATTATATAAAAGTGATGTTTAATTACTTACAAGTTTTTGCTCTAGACGAGCATATCCCACACGAGATTTCTTGTATGAGTGGGGAATAATTTTTGCCCTCTCGCGACTTGCCTTAATAATATTCTATATAAAAAAAATAACAATCTTATAAAAATTTAAAATACGCTATGAATATGAATAATAACACACAAATGCTAGTAAATTAATCACTTACAACAAACGCGAGGTCCGAACGTTTTGATACGAATGCGCTCCATTCCTCATTTGATATATAATGTTTATATATTTTTGGAGCTTCTGCATTCATATTTCCTTCACGGTCTTTTAGATAGCAATTTATGAGGTGAGATCTAAAAGCCCGATGTATTTTCCCGGCAACTCTCAGCACGTAACTCTTTCTCACCTCGTCAACAACAAAAGCTGTCTGCAAGCCAAATAAAGATATAGTTTGAGTAAAGTACTTCAAAGCAGTCTGTAAAAAATTATAAGTAAAAAAGTGGAGTAAAAAAATTACTTGTATATCAGCCCACAATACATCTTTTGCATCCTTCAATGCCTTATCTCTCCAATCATCTAATGTGATGGGGATATTCTGACGAACAACAACCCCAATATAACTTACAAACATTGAACTAATGGGTCAATTGGCTGACCACTCTCATTCCATCCCACCTAATAAACTCATATAGTAAGTACCTCAAATTATAAACAGCAAACAAAGTATACCTCAAATTTTTTCAAAAAAGATAAAAAAATAAACAGCAAACAAAGTATAGTATGATATTTTGAAGTATAGTATACCTCAAATTTTTGCCCAGTACTTCTTACTTTTATAACATTTTGCATTATGGTTGCACCACGTTTGACTTCATTTTCGTAAGTCTTGATGTTGTCAACTTCTTCATTTTGACATTCTAAATCTTTGTTGGTATCCATTTTTCTACAACAAGTTCAACATGCAGTTCAGTATAACTTCAACAAGTTCAACATGCAGTAGTCTAAGTACGTAGCAGTATAAGTTCAACATGCATTTTAGTGAAACAAAAAACTAATAAATACAATACTTGAAAAGTGCGAAGAAATACTTAGGGTTACGGGTTCGTAGGATTCGGTTAGTAACAAAGAAGAACAAGAACAGCGCAGAAGACGAACGAAGACGAAACGATCATAGGGTTACGGGGTTCGCAGAAATACGTAATAAGGGTTACTAAAAATATATGGTTACGTAATGAGAAGGAGGATGAAGATGAGTAGGAAACAAGTGTATGAAGTTTACGTAATGAGGGTTAGTAATGAGGAGGAAACAAGGGTAGGGTTCGTAGGGTTCACAATGAGAAGGAGACTGAAGAGGAAACAGAAACAAGCGTATGAAGTTTACGTAATGATGATGAAATTGAAGAGGTTTATTGTTATATAGAAAACCCTATTACAGGGTTTTTTTGAAAAAGCGCTGTAAAAGACCTCATTATATTATTTTTTTAAACCCTATTACAACGCTTTTTTAGAAGCCTTTTAAAGCGCTTATGCAAAAGCGCTGTAAAAGACCTCCTTATTTTTATTTTTTTAAAACCCTTTTACAGCGCTTTTATACAAAGCGCTTTAAAAGGCTTCTTTGTTTTATTATATACAAACTCTATGTGACCCTTTTACAGTGCTTATGCAGAAAACGCTTTAAAAGACCTCCTTATTTTATTTTTTTAAAAGCCTTTTACAGCGCTTTTGCAAAAGAGCGTTGTAATAGGGTTTATATATAAAAAGCTTCTTTGTTTTATTATATGCAAACGCTATGTGACCCTTTTACAGCGCTTTTTCAAAAGAGCTCTGTAATAGGGTTTTATATATAAAAGACTTCTTTGTTTTATTATATGCAAACGCTATGTGACCCTTTTACAGCGCTTTTTCAAAAGAGCGCTGTAATAGGGTTTTATATATAAAAGGCTTCTTTGTTTTATTATATGCAAACGCTATGTGACCCTTTTACAACGCTTATGCAGAAAGCGCTGTAAAAGACCTCCTTATTTTATTTTTTTAAAACCCTATTACACCGCTTTTTCAAAAGAGCGTTGTAATAGGGTTTTATATATAAAAAGCCTATTTCTTTTATTATGTCCAAAGGCTGTGTGACTTCATTATTTTGGGATGATCAGTTAAGTTCAAGAAAAATTCCAAATAATTTTGTTTTCTTCCAAATAGTTAAATTATTTTTTCTTCCAAATAAAATTTTTTTCTTTCAAATTAGTTAAATTATTTTTTCTTCCAAATTGTGTTTAATTATTTTTTTTTCTTCCAAATAAATTTTTTTTCTTACAAATAATTTTTTTTCCTTCCAAATAATTATTTTTTGTTACAATTAAATAATACTTACATATATATATATCAATGCTAAATTACATGATCAGCTTATATTGGGATGATCAATTCAAGTTCAAGAAAAATTCCCAGTATAAGCAGAAAATCAGTATACAATTACATACAGTATAAGCAGAAAATTACAGAGTTCAAGCTAAATACCAAAATGCTCAATTTTGGCAGATCAAACAATTAAATTACATGAACTCAGTTCAGATTACATGGCTTATAAAGCAATTAAACACATTAAGATGCCCTTCTTCTTTTCTTGGTGGGATTCACATTTGTTTGTCCATTAATGATACGAAACGATAGATTAATCCAAATTCCCTCATCATGATCATCTATAAGATATAAACCATCATCAGTTGAATCAATTTCATGTGGTTGTGATGTTGCAAAGAAAAGATCATTACCAACATCTTCATCATTATTGTTATCATCACTTATTTTATTGGTTGATAGGACAATATACCATTTATCATCAGCAATATCAGTGACATAAAACACTTGTTGAGCTTGCGACGCTAAAATAAAAGGCTCATCTTTGTATCCCACCCTATTAAAATCGACAAGCAAGAACACTGACTCATCAATCCGAACGTCATTATTATTATCGACCCACTTGCAACCAAATATGGGAACACGAAACATTGTGTAGTCTAGCTCCCATACGCGCTCGATAACCCCAAAATATGATAGATTTGCATATATTGGGTTCTTGCCTTTTGCACTTGAGATATGCATCACTTCAGCTATGAGAGTGACTCTGCTATTTTGCATAGTGGTTTGATCCTCTTGTTCTTTGGTGTAAAATGTGTAGCCGTTAATTACATAACTGGTGTAAGAAAAGACATGTAAACTCGGACCATTTGCTAGCCACCTCAATCTCTGCGAAATTGATCCGGGGTCTACATCAAACTTTGACTTTATGTGATTTTTTAACCATGTTATGAAACTTCGATTGTGTTCTCGAGTTATCCAATTTTGATTCTGATTCATGTTCAAACTAGATAACTGATCCATGTGTATTGCAACATATAGTTGAACCTCATCATCATTGTGCAGAACATACAATTGTGCCTGCTCTCATTCTGTCCTTGATATAGTCATTAGTCTCTTTCCAATTATCCATTCTCCTGATAATCTTCCCGAATGACGAGACCTAGGAAGCCCTATGGATTCAACATTGGACAAATATTTAGTACAAAATTCAGCAGCTTCTTCAACAATGTACCATTCAGCAATACAACCTTCTGGTCGACTTCTACTTTTTACGTACCCTTTTAATATTTTCATATATCATTTTATCGGGTACATCCATCTCATATAAGCAGGCCCACAAAATTGTGTCTCCTTAACAAGATGAACAGTAAGGTGAACCATTATATAAAAAAACGAGGGTGGGAAATATATTTCAAGCTCACACAAAGTAACAACAATTTCCCTCTGCAATGTCGGTAATTTCTGAGGATCGGTCACTTTACTACAAATTTCCATGAAGAAGAAACATAATTTAGTTATGGCTCGGCGATCTTTTTTAGGTAAAATTGAACGTATACCTATTGGTAGGAAATGCTCCATTAGAATATGACAATCATGGGTCTTCAAACCTTTCAACTTGAGGTCTGTCATACAAATTAAAGTTTTAATGTTTGAAGAGTATCCTTCTGAAACTTTAACTTCATGTAGAAATTTACAAAAAACAAATTTTTCCTTTCTAGATAGAGTATGAGCGGCTGGAGGTAGATATGTGTGATTTCCTTTCTTTACGTAACCCAATTCATTTCTTATTCCCATATCGACGAAGTCCAATCTTGCATTGATGTCATCCTTAGACTTTCCTGGTACATTGAGTAACGTATCAATAACACTATCAAATACATTTTTCTCAATATGCATCACATCGAGAAAATGTCTTACATACAATGACTTCCAATATGGCAATTCAAAAAAAAATTGACTTTTTCTTCCACCCAGTTTTGACCAGCTCTCCCGCAAAAGGTTTGCCAAATTTATTGGTCAAACCTTGTACTTTTTCAAGTATTTGATATCCAGTCGGTGCTACAGGAGCTCTATCTCCCTCTGATTTTCCATTGAATGCATTTCTCCACCCACGATACTGAATGTTTCAACCGCATCCAATTTGTACTCTCTTCACATATAGGACATGCACACTGACCGTTAATGCTATATCCTTATAAATTACCATATGCTGGAAAATCATTAATTGTGTCGAACAACATAGCCCTCAAATTGAAACATTCTTTCTTATACCCATCATAAACTTCCACACATGTCTCCCACATAATTTTTAAATCTTCAATTAAAGGAGCCAAGTATACGTCGATATCATTCCCCGGTTGTTTGGGTCTAGAAATTAACAGAGACAACATCATAAACTTACGCTTCATACATAGCCATGGAGGTAGGTTATAAATCAACAAAATCACAGGCCACGTGCTGTGTGAGATGCTTTGAAGACCATGTGGATTCATTCCATCAGTAGAAAGTGCAAGTCGTAGATTTCTTAACTCTATCCCGAATTCAGGATACTCATGATCAATTTTTGCCCATTGTGGAGAATCTGTAGGGTGTCGAAACATTCCATCTCTAATTCTTTCATCTGCATGTCATGTCAAGTGTTTTGAATCTTCTTCACTGTGATACATGCGCCTAAATCTTGGTATTATAGGAAAATACCACACGACTTTTGCTGGAGTAGATTCCTTCTTCTTATATGTAGAGACATTGCATTTCAGACACGCCTTTAGGAATTCATATTCATTTCGAAATAAAATGCAATCGTTAGGACATGCATGAATCCTTTCGTAACTCATACCTATAGATCACAAAATTCGTTTCTAAGTAATTTTGACTGGGAATTTCATTATAATCTGGCAACATATCTTTTCAGAGTGTTAGTAATTTTGTGAAGCTTTTATCGGACCATCCATTACTCGCTTTTAAGTTGTACAACTTTAATATCGCCGACATTCTTGTGAATTTAGTACAACCATTATATAATGGTTTCTCTGCATCACTCAACAAGCTTTGAAACATTTTAGGACAATCACAAAGATCTTCTTCAACTGCTTTTGCAATCTCCTCAACTCGGTCTGGCTCATATGTATCTGTGTCGAAATCAGTTGAAGCATATGTATCTGTGCGGGTGTTTCCATTTATTTTCTAACCATGTCTTATCCAACATGTATAACTTTGATCAATTCCATACCATACTAAATGTCCTTCCAATTCATCTGCTCTAACGCGTTTTCCAAAACAACATTTTAAACAAGGACAAACGACTCTATTTGGATCTTTTGCATTCATCACTACAAACTCTTTCACTCCATTTTCATACTCTTTTGTCAATCGATTGGCAGACATTCATTTCTGGTCCATTTTATATGACCTATATATATAAATGCAGTTACCCAAATAATAAGCATGATTTCAAGTCTGATATATATGACCTATATATAGTACACATATCTCATATTGGTCCAAGATTTATTTCTAAACAGAACATATATATCATGAGAACATATCTAATATCATGTAACAATTTCAAAATAGAACATATCTAATATGTAACAATTAATCAGTTTTAATTAGTGACAACAACAAATAAATAAATATAGTACCTGGGACAACGTTGATCAATTTGTTTTAAAGGAGGAGCAACGTAGATCTATTTGTAGATGGGCGCACAGTAGAGGAGATGAGGGTTTGCAAAGTAGAGGAGATAAGAGTTCGTAGGGTTAGGACAACATGTTAAATTTGTTTTTATTTATTTAAAGTAAATGATTTTTATTTAAAATGAATGATTTTACAGCGCTTGTACAAAAAGCGTTCTAATAGGTCCTTTAATAATGTGAAAGCGCAAGCCTTTTACAGTGCTTGTATAAAAAGCGTTGTAATGGGACATTTGATTATGTGAAAGCGCAAGGCTTTTACAGCGCTTTAACAAAAAGCGCTTTAAAAGCTATGTAACGTAAGGTGGGAGCACTACATTTTACAGCGCTCAAAAAGCGCTGTAAAAGGCTATGTGAGAGCGCTTCAATTTACAGCGCTTTTTAAAAAAGTGTTTTAAAAGAGTTGTAAACATTATGTGCAAGCGTATGTGACCCTATATGACCCTACAATAGCGTTTTTTTCACAGCGCTTGTCAAAAAAGCGTTGTTGTATCCTCCGTAATTTTTAAAAAATTATACAACAGCGCTTGTATTTAATAAGCACTGTAAAAGAAGCGCTATAAAATGTCATTTTTGGCGTAATGATTGTGTTCAATTTAATTATAATACAAAATCATAAAAAAAAAGTTTAAAATGTTATAAATTGTGTTCATTTACAACAATAAATTAATTCAAATACACAAATAATCATATATATGAAAATTATTAATTTTAACGCAATAAAATAATGTGAAAAAATAAAGTATCGCAAATATAATACAAGTACCGGTATCAAGTATTTTATCATTTTAAAACTACATATGCTTCATAGGTTAAAGCACATGGAAAGAGATAATTTGGCCTTCTGTTAATTTTCCTTGTTTATAGCTCAAGCATAATCAATTGCATAAAAAGAGAGAAGAGTGTCGTAGTGGATGTGGATACCGATCAAGGCAACTTAGCACACAATCGAGACAAACCATGGAGTGCCATGAGATACCAATCAAAAAGGGGGAGATTGTTGGAACCAAGTTGGTTTTATACTTAAAAGTTTTCATGTTAACAAAAGTATTTTATAAGAACAATATATTTGACTTCACATAGTATGAAAGAAGATTCATGTTTTTGAACAAAATCTAAAATAAAATTTGATTTAGATTTATCATTGAAGAAAATCTTTAACCAAGTTGAAAAGAAGATATGGTCAAATGTTTTTGAACAAAATATAAAATAAGATTGAAGGTGCGAACACGAGATGGGGGGGTTGAATTGTGTTTGCACAAAGTTGATACCTTTTTGATAATTTATAAATAATTAAAAATTAGTTTGGTTTTGGTGACTTACTTGGAGTAGAAGCAATCGAATTTAGAAGCAACAAGCAATGAAAGCATAAATAATTTGACGCGTAGAATTATCCTGGTTCACCACTAACTTGGCTACATCTAGTCCCCTCATTCAGAAGGCTTTAATCCACTAATTCAAAAACCTTGAATTACAAAGCACCTGACCCTCCAAGCCAGTCTTCCCAAACAGCCTGACAACCCCAGACTTTTGAGGAACTAACCACCTTGACCCTACAAGCCAAGTCTTCTCCTAACAACCTGACGACCACAGATTGAAGAAGGAACTAAACCACTATCGGGTTGGATACAAGAGATTGAAACTTGAGTAGTTGCTTCTAACAAAGCTGATAATAACAATAACTCTCACACTTTAAGAAAAGAACACTCAAAAAATATTTCTAGCCTGAACAAGTGTTTCTCTCTTTGAACTCTAAGATGAATTTGGAATCTTGAGCTTGAGTTCTTCTACTTTTTGATACTTTTCTCCTTCAGCCTTGAGTGTCCATTTATAGTGAAAATTTGGGCTTTAATTTAGTCCTTATTTAATTCTGAATTGTATCTTGTTTAGATTGAGTTTGTAAATTCTTCAAATTGATTGTGTTCTTATTTTGTGTAGATTGACTTTGTAAATTCTTCAGAATGATTCTGTTCCAATTTTGTGTAGATTGACTTTGTAAATTCTTCATATCAAATATTCTTCAAATCTTCATTGAATGTTGATCAAATATTCTTCAAATCTTCATTAAATGTTGATAAAATATTCTTCAAATCTTCATTAAAATGTTGATCAAATATTCTTCAAATCTTCTTCAAATATTCTTCAAATCTTCTTCAAATATTTTTCAAATCTTCTTCAAATATTTTTCAAATCTTCTACAAATATTCTTCAAATCTTCTTCAAATATTCTTCAAATCTTCTTCAAATATTCTTCAAATCTTCTTCAAATATTTTTCAAATCTTCTTCAAATCTTCTTCAAATATAAATATGAATCAAATCTTATTTTAGATTTTTCATCCATTATAAATTTGAATCAAATCTTATTTTAGATTTTTTTCAATTATAAATTTGAATCAAATCTTATTTTAGATTTTCATCAATTATAATTTGGAATCAAATCTTATTTTAGATTTTCTTGAAAAACATGAATCTTCTTTCATACTCTTTGAAGTCAAATATATTATTCTCATAAAATACTTTTGTTAACATGAAAACTCTAAATGTAAAATCAACTTGGTTCCAACAATCTCCCCTTTTTTGATGATGACAAAACTTGTATTTTTGATAACAACTTTTCTTTATATTTCTTTGACTCCCCCTAACTTAGGGCTCCCCCTAAGTCTTAGTATCATTTTCTCTCCACTTTAGAGAGAAACACTTTTTCGAATGAGAAATATTGTCTTAGAGTTTGATAGTCATTTTTATAATCAGATTGTTAGAAGCAACTACTTAAGTTTCAAACCTTTGTATTTAAACCCGATAGTGGTGTTAGTGTGCCTTCAACAATCTATAGTTGTCAGATTGTGTGGAGAAGAATTGGCTGGTAGAGTCAAGATGTGTGTGTTTCTCAAAAGTCTGAGGTTGTTAGGTTGTTTGAGAAGACTGGCTTGGAGGGCCAGGTGCTTTATAATTCAAGTTGTTGAATTAGTGGATTAAATTCTTCTTGGTGAAACCGTATAAATTACTTGTGTCACTTTATTCCTACACTCCTTAACTTTGTTATTGCTTCTACTCCAAGTAAATCATCAAGTCTGAATCAGTTTAATCAAACAATGAAAAAGTTATTAACTTAGTCAAAGACAATTCAACCCATTTTTCTCGTGTTTGCACCTTCAATTGGTATCAGAGCTCGGTCTCAAGGCTGAGCACTTTACAGTGGTTGAGGAAAGATCTAAGGGTTCAACATGTCTGGATTCAGTGAATAAGCTGTTGGAGGAAACATCAACAGACCACCTCTATTAGATTGAGGACGTTTTGAGTACTGGAAGGACAGGCTAAGAAGTTTCTTTATTTCACAAGATCCCGAACTTTGGGACTTGGTGGACGATGGTTATATTGCTCTAATAAATAATGATGGTATTGATATTCCAAGGAAAGAGATTGATGTTGATCAGAAGAAGATGTAGAAGATGCATCGTAAGTCTAGAACATTCATGATAAATGCAATCACTTTCAAGGAGGTTGACAAGTGCACCAACAAGGAGATAACAAAGAATATTTATCATAGTCTGATTCTGACCTATGAAGGAAGCAATCAAGTTCAAGAAGCAAAGTTCAACCTTCTAGTCAAAAAGTATGAGTTGCTCAAAATGGAAGAAGATGAAGGCATTGAAACAATGTTTTCCAGATTCCAAACTCTGGTCTCATAATTAAAGATACTTGAGAAGAGTTATACTATTGTTGATCATGTGAAGAAGATACTATGAAGTCTGCCAAGCAAATAGAGACCTAAGATCTCTGCCATTCAGGAAGCAAAGGATCTAAATACTCTTAAGTTGGAAGAAATAATCAGCTCTCTCATATTACATGAAATTGAACTTGTAGAGGATGAGCCCAAGAAGAAGCAACCAAACTTGGCTTTGAAATCCCAATATAAGAAAGCTCTGAAAGCAACAACAGAATCAAAGGATGATGATTTAGAGGATCAGAACGGAGACTCAGAGGAAGAGGAATTGGCTTTCATATCCAGAAATATTTAGAAGATGTGACACAACAAAAAGAAGAAACTTCTCCAAAAATATTCCAAGCAGTCCAGCAGAGGATATGATGATAAATTTGACAAGAAAAGAATCATCTGCTATGGATGCAATGAACCTAGACATATCAAGTCATAATGTCCAAATTTGGAGAAAAGGAAACATTAGAGGAAAGATTCCAGGCCCAAGAAGAAGATTCTGATGGCTACATGGGATGATTCTAATGAATCCTATAATGATGAAGAGAAACTAATTTGGCATAAAAGATTAGGTCATGCAAACCTCAGATTAATTTCAAAACTGAATAAACTATAACTAGTCAAAGGACTACCTAAGCTTAGTTACGAAACTGAAATTAAGTGTGAAGCTTGTCAAAAGGGAAAACAAACAAAGAACTCTTTTACTCCTAAGAACTTAGTCTCTACCTCAAGCCCCTTGAGCTCTTATATATAGATCTCTTTGGGCCAGTGAAAACAACCTCTCTAAGTGGAAAAAATATGCCTTTGATATAGTAGATGATTACACTAGGTGGACATGGGTAAAATTCTTAAGAAGTAACGATGAATCCCACAAAGTGTTTATCACATTTTGCAAACAAATAATGAATGAAAAAAGTCTTAAGATTGTTACAATTAGAAGTGATCATAGATGAGAATTTGAAAACAAGTTCTTCGAAAGTTTTTGTGATGAGAATGGAATCTCTCACAACTTCTCCTCTCCTAGAACACCCAAACAAAATGGAGTTGTAGAGAGAAAGAATAGATCACTCCAAGAAATAATCAGAACCATGTTAAATGAGATGAATGTTGTAAAATACTTTTGGGTTAAAACAATTAACAATGCATGTTATATTCAAAACAGAGTCTTAATTACGTCTATATTGAATACAACACCATATGAATTGTGGAAAGGTAAAAAGCCTAACATCTCTTACTTTAAATAATTTGGTTGTACTTGTTATATATTGAACACTAAAGATAACCTTGGTAAATTTGATTCTAGATCTCAAAAGTGTACCTTCATTGGATACTCTAAAAGATCTATGGATTATAGAGTATTTATTAGGGAAACTCTTATTGTGGAAGAATCCATACATGTTAAATTTGATGACAAACAACTTGACCTTGAAAAGTTAAAGTAAGATGATGATAGTGCAAGTTTATCATGACTAGAAAAAGCAGATGCAGACAAACCAGAAGAATCTGAAAAATCATAGGATGCAAGCAAATCATAAGAAGATGACAAATCTGCAGAGGATGAATCTAATCAAGTCAAAAACAGTCAAGATAAGTTAGAAGGAAGATCTGGATAGACTTACAAGTCATCCAATCTTGAAACTCTAATCATTAGAAGTGGAGTGATCCTTTGAGGACTAGATCATCATTAAAAGATACTACTTTGTTTGACTTACTCTCATCAATTGAGTCTACCTATGTTGATGAAGCATTGGCAGATGATGGATAGATTCTTGCAATGCAAGAAGAGTTAAAACAATTTAAGAGGAATGATGTTTGGGATCTAGTACCTAGACTAAAGTAGAACATTATTGGAACCAAGTGGTTTTTCCAAAATAAGCTAAATGAAAAAGGTGGAGTGGTCAGAAACAATGTAAGACTTGTCGCACAAGGCTACATTCAGCAAATGGGCATTGATTACACTGAGACATTTGCTCCAACGGCCAAATTAGAAGCTATTTGTATCCTACTTTCTTTTGCTGCAAATAATAACATTACATTATTTCAAAAGGATGTTAAAAGTGTTTTTCTAAATGGTTATATAAGTGAAGAAGTCTATGTTAAAAAATTCCCAGGTTTTGAAAGTTCTGAATTTCCAAATCATGTTTTTAAATTTAGGAAATTTTTGTATGGTCTAAAACAAGCACCTAGGGCATGGTATGATAGACTTAATAACTTCTTTCTTAAAAATAACTTTGAAAGAGGACAAGTAGATAATACACTTTTTAGAAACTCAATAGGAGATGACATTCTTATTATTCAAATTTATGTTGATGACATTGTTTTTGGATCTACTAATGACACTCTTTGCCTAGAATTTTCTAAATTGATGCAGCTTTAATTTAAAATGAGTATTATGGGAGAACTTAAGTTCTTCTTAGGGATACAAATTCAACAAAGTGAAAAAAGATATATACATTCATCAAACTAAATATACAAAAGAGCTTCTCAAGAAGTTTAAGATGAGTGATTGCAAACTTATGGCTACACCAATGCACCCTACCTAGTCACTTGAAAACGATGATCCGAGCCAAAAAATTGACAAGAAAACCTATAAAAGAATGATAGGATCCCTACTTTACCTTACCGTTTCCAAACCAGACATCATGTTTAGTATATGTGCAAGATTTCAGACTAACCCTAGGGAATCACATATAATTGTTGTTAAGATAATCCTTTGATACCTAAAAGGCACTACCAACATTACCTTGTTCTACAAGAAATATGTTGAGTACAAAATAAGTGGGTATTGTGATTCTGATTATGTTGGAGATAAACTTGAGAGAAAAAGCACAAGTGGAAACTGCATAATATTAGGTGACAACTTAATCTCTTGGTCAAGTAAGAGACAAAGCACAATCGTCATGTCAACTATAGAAGCTAAGTACATTTTAACAATTGGTTGTAGCTCTTAACTACTTTGGATGAAACATCAACTAGAAGACTACAAAATTCTAGAAACCAACATTCCCATTTATTGTGAAACACTTCTGCCATTTGCCTAACCAAAAACCCTATACTTCATTCTAGAGCTATACACATAGAAATAAAACATCATTTCTTAGGGACTTTGTTCAAAAAGGTATGCTTAATATCCAATTTGTAGACACCGAACATCAATGGGCTGACATATTCACCAAACCACTAGCTGAAGATAGGTCTGACTTCATCAAGAAAACCCAAAACCCCACTCTCTTACCTAATTGATGATGTGCCAACCTTAGAGTAGTTTAGTTTGATAATTAGGATAAATTTATGTTTTCTGTTTATGTTATTTTCATTATATTAAAAAATATTTAAAAAATACAATAAAGAAAAAAGAGAAGCAAGTTTCACTTTCAAGTCTTTTTTTCTGATGACAAAAGGGGGAGAAAAAAATACTTAGACTTAGGGGGAGCCTTAAGTAATGGGGAGTCAAAGTATTTAAAAGAATAGTTATTATAAAAAATATAGTTTTATTATCATCAAAAAATGGGAGATTGATGGAACCAAGTTGGTTTTATACTTAGAGTTTTGATGTTAACAAAAGTATTTTAAGAGAACAATATATTTGACTTCATAGAGCATGAAAGAAGATTTTGAAGAAAGATTTGATTTTAGATTTTTGATTGATGATAACCTTTGACCACGTTGAAAAGAATATATGGTCAAATGTTTTTGAAGAAACTCTAAAATAAGATTTGATTCAGATTTATGATCAAAGAAAATCTTTGACCAAGTTGAAAAGAAGATATGGTCAAATGTTTATGAAGAAAATCTAAAATAAGATTTGATTCAGATTTAAGATTGAAGAAAATCTTTGACTAAGTTGAAAATAAGATATAGTCAAGATTTTAAAAAGATTTTATCAAGATTTATCACAAGAATATATAAATTATTTACAAGAAGATTTGATCAAGATTTATCTACAACAAAATACAAACAATATTAATCTGAAGAATTTATAAACTCAATCTGAACAAAATATGAACGAAATCAATCGGAAGAACTTACAAACTCAATCTGAACAAAATACGAACAAAATCAATCTAGAAGAACTGCTCAGATTAGATTCAAAAATAAAGAATTGGCTATATAACATATTATCAAAAAATATCTTGTTTAGAATTATTTTTGAATAAGATCATTGTTGACCGAGCTAGGAATGAAGATACAATTCAAAATTAAACAAGGACTAAATTGAAGCTCTAATTTTATCTATAAATAAATACTCAAGGCTAAAGAAGAAAATCATCGAAAAATCAAAAAAGAGTAGAAGAACTAAAGCTCAAAATTCCAAATTCATCTTAGAGTTCAAGGAGAGAAACACCTGCTCGAATGAGAAATATTTTCTAAGTGTTTTTCTTACTGTGTGATAATCATTGTTATAATCAGCTTGTTAGAAGGAACTACTCAAGTTCCAAATATTTGTATTCAAACTCGTTAGTGGTGTTAGTGTGTGCCTTCAACAATCGAGAGTTGTCAAGTTGTGTGGAGAAGACTTGGCTGGTAGAGTCAATGTGTGTGTGTTCCTCAAAAGTCAGGGGTTGTTAGGGTGTTTGGGAAGACTGGCTTGGAGGGTTAGGTGCTTTGTAATTCAAGTTGTTGAATTAGTGCATTAAATCCTTCTAAGTGAAGGGACTGAGTGTAACTAAGTTAGTGGTGAACCATGATAAATTACTTGTGTCACTTTATTCCTACACTCCTTAATTTTGTTATTGCTTCTACTCCAAGTAAATCATCAAGTATGAATCAATTTAATCAAATAATGAAAAAGTTATCAACTTAGTCAAACACAATTCAACCCCCTTTCACGTGTTTGCACGCTCACATGCATCCTCTGTAGATGTCAAATGGCACTAATCCTTATGATCATATGAACCACCACATTCTCTGGGAATACCAACTATCATAGCTTCCGCAGCAATGTAGAAGGTCTTTGGTGGAACACGACAACATGGACACACTTAACATGGCTTTGCCCTAAAGTTTCTCTATAAAAAGAAGTTCAACCCTCATTAATCTATACAACGACAATACCACAATAAGCACAATACAACCATCTATGCACTTTTACTCTTAATCCTTTTTTGTCTAAGTGATGAGAAATATTTTCTAAGATTACAACTTTGAAAATACATTCTTGTGAGAGGTATTGAGAAAACCCTTAAACACATTTTGTTTGTAACCTAGCCCAATAATGCTTGCTTCCCTCAACAGCTTGACTATACTAAGCTTAAAGGTTGAGAAGACTTGAACCCGGTCAGGTTGACTAGTAGAGGTTCAATGGAAGTGAGATTAAGTTGGTGAACTAATGGATTAAATCCTTCAATTGGAAAGGACTAGACGTAGCTTTTGTGTTGGTGGTTAACCAGGATATATTGACTTGTGTTGTTTTGGTGTTTATTGTTTTATTTACTTTATTTTAATCACTCGGTTTTAATCTTGTTAAAAAAGTTTTCAAAGTAAAACACTATTCAAACCCTCACTTCTTGTGTTTCTCATTCTACAATTGACATCAGAGCTCAATCTCAAAGTTGAGCACTTAGCCATGTTTGAGTAAAGATCTGTGTTATTATGACCAACTATGTTCATGAAGTTACGAGTGGAAATGTTAATAGGTATCCTTTGTTTGATGGAGAATGATTTGATTCATGGAAGGACAAGCTTAGAAGTTTCTACATCTCACATGATCCTAAACTTTGGGGCATAGTCGAAGATGGCTATGAGGTCCAAAAAAATGTTGATAGTGAGGCCCTAATACAAGATGCATCATAAAGCAAGAACCTTCGTGATGAATGCTATCACTTTTAAAGAGTTCGAAAAATGCAACAACAAAGAAACAACAAAGAGTATCTTTGATGCTATGGTTCTTAACTATGAAGGTAATAAATAGGTACAAGAAGCTAAGGCAAATTTGCTTCTTATGAAGTATGAACTTTTCCAGATGGAAGAATATGAAGAAATTGAGAAAATGTTTTCTAGATTCCAAACTCTAGTCTCTGGACTGAAAGTTCTCCAAAAGAGTTACACTACTGCTGATCATATCAAGAAGATACTCATAAATCTTCCTATGAAGTGGAGACCAAAGGTAACAACAATTCAAGAGGCTAAGGACCTAAACTAACTGCCTCTAAAAGAACTGGCGAGTTCACTCAGGTCCCATGAGATTGAACTGATTAAAGATGAGCCCATAAAAAGTCAAAGTCTTTTGCTCTCAAATCCCAAAGAAAGAAAGCAAACTCCAAGGCTTTACAGGCAATGGCAGACTCAGAGAAAGCGAATCAAACGATCAGAGTGAAGAATCAGATGATGAAGAGTTTTCCTTTATCTCAAAGAAAATCTAGAGCATGTGGGACAACAAGAAAAAAACTTTTTCGAAAAGAGATTTCAAATGATCCCAAAATAACAGACAAATAGGTGAAAAATCATATAAGAAAAGAATCATTTGCTATGAATGCAAAGAACGAAGACATTTCCAATTAGAGTGTCCTAAACTTGAGAAGGGAAATTCTCAAAGAAAATATTTCAAGACAAAGAAGAAAAGTCTAATGGCTACTTGGGATGACGCTGATGAATCATCTAATGAAGATGAGAAACATGCAAATATGGTTCTGATGGCAGATGCACCCTCTGACTCTGATTCTAAAAATGACTTTGTTGATGAAGAAATTGAGATATCCTTAGCAACAAAGTTGAAACACCAGTCATGGTACCTGGACAATGGATGTTCACGACACATGATAGAAGAAAAGTATACGTTCCAAAACTTGACTCTCAAGGAAAGAGGATTCGTAGGATTTTGAGGAAATCAGAAGAGTAAGATCATTGAGTATGACACAGTAGATAATGGCTTTCTTCCCTTTATTAAAAATGTTTTACTTGTAAAATGATTAATGCATAACCTACTGAACATAAGTCACATAAGCGACAATGGTTATGATGTTGTCTTCAATCAAAAGTCGTGTAAGGCAATAAGTCAAACAGATCGATCCATACAATTTACTGGTCAAAGGAGAAACAATATTTACAAAATAAACGTAACTAATCTGGAAAAACAAGAAGTGAAGTGTCTTATGCTTACACATTCACATTAAAGGTTAATCTCAAAGTTGAAAAGACTTAATCTAGTAAGAGGGTTGCCAAATCTAAAATACAAATCAGATATTCTTTATAAGGCATGTCAAAAAGGGAAACAAACAAAAGCATTATTTTCTTCAAAAAATGTTGTTTACACTAATAGACCACTTGAACTTTTACATCTTGATTTATTTGATCCTATCATAACAACCTTTGTAAGTGGTAAAAAGTATTGATCTGTTATTGATGATTATTCTAGATGACCATGGGTAACATTTCTCAAACACATGGATGAGTCGCATAAAGTTTTCATTACCTTCTACAAACAAGTGCAAAATGAAAAAGGTATTTGTATTGCAACAATTCATAGTGATCATAGTGGTGAATTTAAAAATAAACCTTTTGAAAACTTCTATGAAAATAATGGTATCTTACATAACTTTTCCTCTCCTAGAACACCTCAAAAAAATGGTGTTATAGAAAGAAAAACTAGATCTCTTCAAGAAATAGCACGCACCATGATTCATGAAATGAACGTTACCAAGAACTTATGGGCAGAAGCAGTGAACACTGCATGTTATATTAAGAATATAATCTATATTAGATATATTCTAATAAGACTCCTTATGAACTGTGGAAAGAAATAACACCCAACATTTTATACTTTCATCAATTTGGTTGCATATGCGAGATTTTGAATCCCAAAGAGAATCTTGTCAAATTTGATTCACGATCTCAAAAGTGCACCTTTTTTGGATACTCTAAAAGGTCTAAAGCCTATAGTGTATTCAACAAAGAAACACTAAATTTTGAAGAATCAAATCATGTCAAGTTTTAGGACAAAAAGTTTGACCATAAAAAGTCAAAGCTAGATGTAGATTTTGCAGATTTATAGATATCTGAGGAACCAACAAAACAAACTTCTAATGAATCAAAAGATGTGCCTGAAATTTTAAGGCAAAGCAACAATGAACCTCCCAAAAAGTCAAAATTATTAGGAATCCAAATTTGGATGGAAATACAAATCTTATTCAGACTCTCTGATCATAGGAGGTGTAAATGATCCTCTAAAGACAAGATCTACTTTTAAACATCCATGTTTCGACTATTATCTGCAATTGAGCCTAGAACTATAGACGAAGCTCTATTAGATGATGGATGGATAATGGCTATGCAAGAAGAATTGAATCAATTCAAAAGAAATGATGTATGGGATCCAGTACCCAAGCCTAAAGAAAATAAGTCTATTGGAACCAAGTAGATTTTCATAAGAAAACTGAATGAGAAAGATGAAGTGATAATACTTCAGCTATATGTTTAAATAAAAATCTTATTTTACACTCAAGGGTAAAATATATAGAGATTAAACATCATTTTATAAGAAATTTTTTCCAAAAGAGTATTTTAGATATTAAATTTGTTGACACTGATCATTAGTGGACTGATATTTTCATAAAACCCCTTGCTCAGGACAGATTCAATTTCATAAAGAAAAATCTCAATATTCTATTTATAAAGGAATCATGTTGAAGTCTCTGTAATTTGGCTCCGGTAAAACAAAGTAAATGGTTAAATATATATGTCCTGCCTTTGTTGAAATTAAATTTTTGTGTGCCTCTAATCCATCAAACTTCAATTAATATTAAAATGAATAGTTTTCTTATAAGTTGTGTATGGTCTTTGATTTTCCGACAAGTGTTATTTACGTGTGTTGACACTTGCGGGTTGGTTATATTTTTAGAAACCCAAACGTTTTTATAAAATAGTTTTTGTGAGTTGACATTTTTAATAATTAAATATTTGTTGTTAAAAATCTAAATTTTTTAAACACTTCAATTTTTATACTATTTAAACAAGTTTATTACACACAATGACAAAAATAATATATAATTATTAAAAAATATTTAAGGACAACACATTTTTTAAGATAACAATATGGATATAGTGTGGAAAAAAGATAATGATTTGGTTTACATATCTGAACGATCTATTTTAAATTACGTGAAACTATACTCAAAACAATAGAGTTCAGATTCATTTAATTTGGTTCAATTTAGACTCCAATACGTAAAAAAATACCAAACTATTTTAATTAATTTTGGATTCATCAAATTATTTGGTTTAATTTCTGGGCTAGAATTTCGGTTTTGTGCTTGTTTACCTCTTGATCTTGATTTTTATTTAGCACTACTTTGTTCATGTGTTGGATTTGTATTCAGACCCTCAAATTAAGTGAAAAAAAACTTTTGTCATCTAATCCAAATACTCTTCAATATAAAAATATCTATATCTCATATCTAATATATTTGCCAATTCAATATTTGAATTCAATTACACCTGTCATGCTATGATTAAATTAACAATTAACAACAATTACATACAGATGTCATAATCTTTTTTTTTAAGTATAATATCTAATATATTTACCAATTCACAATTTGAATTAAATTACACTGAACATGTATGGTTAAATTACCAATAGTTACATACACATATCAAAATG
>JBBPBP010000003.1:20390735-20403680 GCA_037974735.1 Cicer chorassanicum
TATATTTTATAAAATTAATTTTGATTTATTGTCGTATCTATATCTATATCAATACTTGTCATGCTAATATTTGCCATACTGTCATTTTATAATTGATTCTATAAATGAAAATAAAAGTAAAAATAAAATGTTATATATTAATAAATTAATAAGTTATTAAATAATTATATATATATATATATATTATATCGATACATTTCATATTAATATCTTGCATATGTCATTTTAGGGTTTATTCTATAAATGAAAATAAAAGTAAAATGTAATATATTTATTGAAAAATTTAATCAAATGATTGAGTTCAAGTGGTTAATGAGCTTTAGTTAAGGACAAATTGTTCGAGTTCGATTCCTGACTAAAACAATTCTTAACCAGACTTTACTTACCTCTTAATTGAATTTTAGATTATTAGAGTCTTATTCTCCTTAAAACTAGTGGGTTAAAACTAAAAACAAAAATAAATTAGAATATTTTCTAAATATATACCTTGATAATAAAATATTCCTATAAAAAAGGTAACTAGAAATCCATGCAACTTAATGACACATGGGAGAAATAAATATTTTACATGAAAATACACCCATATATCGGAGTTAAATTTTTAAAATATCTTATTAATTGTATTGTATATATTCCATTAAAAGTCACATTACGAAACATCCTTCTGTGGTATCCTCACTAAAATATTCACTTGGCTATTGGATGACCCTTGAGTCATATGAGTGATTCTGTTGAGGTTGGTGTACTGGATAATATGTAGTTTCTGTTTGTTGTGTATTCTCATGATAATTCATGCTTTCATAGTTTCCTTGATCATATGAATAGTTTTGTGGATGATAGTTTCATTGATCATATGAACAGTTTTGTGGATAATATCAATGGTTCCATGGTTTCATTTCGTGTTCTTCTGAAGACTGCTCCGTCTCTTGCTCTGATGACTGCTTAGCCTCAGCCTCAGCCTCTTCAGATGCTTTCTCTTTGCTTTTTCCACCCTTCACTATTTTACCAATTTTCTTAAATATTTTTTTTTTCCTTCCATGATGACGTTCTTTTTGCTAGGATTCTCTTAGTTGACATTAAAATTTAATAGTCGATAAAAATATATTAACAAGATTGAATAAGCCATAATTTAATGTAAATATATATTAACAATAGAATAATGACCATAAAGGAAAAACAAATTAATATGTATAAGTGTCCTAAGTTATGCGGGTAGTTAAGTTGCTGAATAAGAGACATCTTTAAAATGTTTTTAGTGTTAACACATAATTTTTAAATGATATATTTTATTAAATACATTTAATTATAAATATAAATATAAATAAAATTTTAAAAAAATATTTAATTATATTGTTTTCAAGAGAAGACGGTACCATGGTCCATTTTTTCAATTTTTGCGACCATGGAGAATACTAATCATTTGAGAAATGTGTGTACTAGTATTATTTATTTGGTTTAAATGCACTTTTAGTCATTCTATTTTCTTTAAAATTTATTTTTAATATCCTTATATTTAAAACTAGATTTTTGATCCGATATTTTATAACTTGTGGGATTTGGTTGGTTCGCCTCTATTTTCGTTATGTGGTATACTTATTAATAACATGATACTGATGTGACACAATTGAATAGTCTAAAATAGAATCTTGTTGAACGTTATTATCTTTTTCTTCATAAATTTTTCCTTACATTATCACTAAAAAAAACATTCATGAAGCTTTGTCGAATAAAAAAATAAGGAAATTGATATTAATTCACTACATAGATTCAATTTTATCAAATTCAGTTGTATCACATAATTGTCACGTCATAATTGAACATGCAATACCATAAAAAATACAGGAGACCAAAAAAAATCCCACAAGATGTAAAATAGAGGAAACAAAAACTCAATTTTAAAAATAAAATGACTAAAAGTTAATTTTGAATAAAATAGAGAGATAAAAAATATATGTAAACTTATTTTATGTCATATGTGAATATCTTTTTTAATGATAACTTATTTTGTTTAGATTGACTTTGTAAATTCTTCAAATCAAATATTTTTCAAAACTTCATTAAATGTTGATCAAATATTCTTTAAATCTTTATTAAATGTTGATCAAATATTCTTCAAATCTTTAAATGTAGGTCAAATATTCTTCAAATATTGATCAAATATTCTTCAAATCTTCTTCAACCATTTTTCAAATGTTGACCATATCTTCTTTTCAACTTGGTCAAGGATTTTCTTCAAGTATAAATATGAATCAAATCTTTATTTTAGATTTTCATCAATTATAAATTTGAATCAAATCTTAGTTTCGATTTTCATCAATTATAATTTTGAATCAAATCTTATTTTAGATTTTCTTCAATTATAAATTTGAATAAAATCTTGTTTTAGATTTTCTTCAATTATAAATTTGAATAAAATCTTATTTTAGATTTTCTTTACAAACATAACTCTTCTTTCATACTCTTTAAAGTCAAATATATTGTTCTCATAAAATACTTTTGTTAACATCAAAACTCTAAATGTAAAACCAACTTGGTTTCAACAATCTCCCACTTTTTGATGATGACAAAACTTGTATTTTTGACTCCCCCTAACTTAGGGCTCTCCCTAAGTCTTAGTATCATTTTCTCCCCCTTTTATCATCAGAAAAAAAGACTTGAATGTGAAACTTTTTTTTTTTCGTTTTCTCTTTTTATTTCTGGCTTTCTTTTTTTTTTTTTTTGAATAAAATAAATATAACATAATATAAGAAAATATAATAACTAGTGTAAAATTAAACTACTTTGAAGTGATCACAACATCAGTCAGGTATGAAGGTAAGAATTAGGTTTTTCTTGATGAAGTCAAACCTATCTTCAGGTAGTGGTTTGGTGAATATGTCAGCCCATTGGTGTTCAGTGTCTACAAATTGAATGTTTAGTACCCCATTTTGAACAAAGTCCCTAATGAAGTGGTGTTTGATCTCTATGTGTTTAGCTCAAAAATGTAAGATAGGGTTTTGGGCTAGACAAAAGGCAGAAGTGTTATCGCAATAGATGAGAATGTTGGATTCTAGGATGTTGTAGTCTTGAAGTTGATGTTTCATCCAAAGTAGTTGTGAACTGCAGCCAACTGTTGAAACGTACTCAGCCTTTGCTGTTAACATTGCAATGGTGTTTTGTCTCTTACTTGACCAAGATATTAAGTTGTCACCTAAAAATGTGCAGTTGCCACTGGTGCTCTTTCTCTCAAGTTTACTCCAGTATAATCAAAATCACAGTATCCACTAAGTTTGTACTTAGGAGATTTCTTGTAGGACAAGGTAAGGTTGGTAGTGTCTTTTAGGTATCTAAGGATTCTCTTAACAGCAGTTAAATGTGATTCCCAAGGGTCAGCTTGAAACCTTGCACATACACATACAGTATACATGATGTCAGGTCTAGAAGCGATAAAGTAAAGTAGGGATCCTATCATTCCTCTATAGATTTTTTGGTCAACTTTTTCGGTCGAATCATCTTTTTCACACTAGTAGAATTTTACCTTTTTAAGTCGGTTAAAATGTACATTTTAAGTCGGTTCTGTGTCCAAGTTAATAGCAAACGACTTAAAAAACATGTTTTTTAACTCGTTTCATGACCCGACTTACCAGAGTTTCGTCCTGTTAAGTTGATTCAGCTTAACCGACTTAAACATCATAAACTCAGTTCAACAAATCATCTTTTTAAGTCGGATCTTTTGATCAACTGACTTAATAGATAGAGTTAAAATAATTATATTTTTTTAATAAATTCTCATTTTGTTTTTATGCTCCTGATCCACACATATATATACAATATTTCTTATTAAATTTCAAATCAGAGTTTTATATTGCAACCATAATTTTATATAACCATCTAATAACCAAAATATACTATATCAGATGTTCATACCAAGACGAAAAAAAACATAGATGTCCATTATTCTGACTAATCTTGACAAGACGAAAAAAAACATAGATGTCCATTAACAAAATTACAAAACTACAATGTAGCAATATTCAATAGACATATATTAGCATTGTCATTTCCTTCAATTAATTCCAAAATAAAATTTGCACAACGTTTTTGAACTTCTTTAATTTAATTCGGATGAAATGATCTTGAGTCATCAACTATCTGAACAAAAAAAAAAAAACACAATCAATATCGGATGAATCCTAATTTTTTATCATACGAACATTAAAAAATACAATCAATAATAACTTATCAATATTGTAACATATATTTCAATAAGGCAAAATTTATCCCAAAAAAACAAAAAATTGCAAATAATGAGTTCATCTCTATTCTTCAAACAAAATGTAAAGAGTAGTTTTAAAAAAAAGAATTTGGCATGTAATTTTTTTTACTTTGTTTTCCATAATATATAGCTCTCCCTCACATAAGATATTATTATCTGAAAATGAACTTATGACGGTATATACATACTAATCATTCTAGCAACGTAAGATGTCAAAATTATTGTTATATATCAACAATTATAATAGTAGAAAATTATAAAAAAAATTATTCACAATAGTATATCTACATACATAAAGTTTATTATATATTAAATAAGTAAGAACTTGAGAGCCAAAGAAGCAAACCTGAAATGGTGGCAATAAAAACTTGAAGTCATCGTGGAGTCGACATTAGAGTAAAGCTGGAAATGCAATTGTAGTTCACGAGAATAAGAAAGCTTCAGAGAATAAGAAAGGTTTAGAGTGGAGTGGTTAATACAATGGAAGATAAAACACATGTGTGCGTGGTTAGTACAGTAGAAGATAAAACGCCACGAGATTTTTATATTTTTAAAATTTCCCTTAAGTCGGTTATCAATACAACCGTGTTAAACAAATTTTAAATATTTACAAAATTGCCACCGCCTCATTTTATGAAATCGTTTAACCAATTAACCAAGTTAAACGTAGAGGAAGAGAGATATATTAAATTTTTTATTTTTTATTTTTACCGTCTCTCTTAAATCGGTTGATAATATAACCGTATTAAACGTGTTTCATTTATTTACAAAATTGACACCGCCTTATTTTGTTAATTCGTTTACGTAGAGAATCGACTTAAACAAATATCCGCCTCACTTATTAAGTCTGGTTGCATGTAAACGATTTAACTCGCCGTATTAAAAACTCAATTTTCTACTAGTGTCAAGTGAGCAAGTAGGGTGCATAGGTGTAGCCATATGATTGCAATCACTCATCTTAAACTTCCTAAGAAGCTCTTTTGTATATTTGGTTTGATGAATGTATATACCTTTTTGACTTTGCTGAATTTGTATACCTAAGAAGAATTTAAGTTCTCCCATTATACTCATTTGAAATTCATGTTGCATCAATTTAGAAAATTCTTGACAAAGAGTGCCATTAGTAGATCCAAAAATAATGTCATCCACATAAATTTGAATTATAAGAATGTTATCTCCTATTGATTTTCTAAAAAGTGTATTATCTACTTGTCCTCTTTCAAAGTTATTTTTAAGCAAGAAGTTACTAAGTCTATCATACCACACCCTAGGTGCTTGTTTTAGACCATACAAGGATTTCCAAAGTTTAAAAACATGATTTGGAAATTCAGAACTTTCAAAACCTGGGGGTTGTTTAACATAGACTTCTTCACTTATATAACCATTTAGAAAATCACTTTTAACATCCATTTGAAATAATGTAATGTTATTATTTGCAGCAAAAGAAAGTAGGATACGAATAGCTTCTAACCTGACCACTGGAGAAAATGTTTCAGTGTAATCAATGCCCTCTTGCTGACTGTAGCCTTGTGCGACAAGTCTTGCCTTACTTCTGACCACTTCACCTTTTTCATTTAGCTTGTTTCTGAAAACCCACTTGGTTCCAATAATGTTCTTCTCTGGTCTAGGTACTAGGTCCCAAACATCATTCCTCTCAAATTCATTTAACTCTTCTTGCATTGCAAGAATCCATCCATAATATGTCAATGTTGCATCAATAGAGGTATGCTCAATTGATGAGAGTCAGCCAAACAAACTGGTATCTTTAAGTGATGATCTGGTCCTGAAAAGATCACTTGCACTTCCAATGATTAGAGTTTCAGGGTGAGTTGACAGGTACTTCCCTCTAGATCTTTCTTCGGACTTATCTTGACTATTTCTTACACGATCAGATTCATCCTTTGAAGATTTGTCATTTTCTTCTGATTTGCTAGTATTCTCTGATTTTTCAAGTTCTTCTGGTTTGTCTACATCTGCTTCCTTTGGTTCTGATAAACCTGCACTATCATCATCTTGCTTTGACTTTTCAAGGTCAAGTTGTTTGTCATCAAATTTAACATGCATGGATTCTTCCATAGTATGAGTTTCCCTATTAAACACTCTATAAGCTTTGGATCTTTCAGAGTATCCAATGAAGGTACACTTTTGAGATCTAGAATCAAATTTACCAAGGTTATCTTTAGTGTTTAACATGTAACACATACAACCAAATTGTTTAAAATAAGAGATGTTAGGCTTTTTACCTTTCCACAATTCATATGGTGTTTTCTTCAATATAAATCTAATATAGACTTTGTTTTGAATATAACATGCGGTATTAATTGCTTCAGTCCAAAAGTATTTTGCAACATTCATATCATTTAACATGGTTCTGGCCATTTCTTGGAGTGATCTATTCTTTCTTTCTACAACTCTATTTTGTTGGGGTGTTCTAGGAGAGGAGAAGTTGTGAGAGATTCCATTCTCATCACAAAAACTTTCAAAATACTTGTTTTCAAATTCTACTCCATGACCACTTCTAATTGTTACAATCTTAAGACCTTTTTCATTTATTATTTGTTTGCAAAATGTGATAAACACTTTGTGGGATTCATCCTTACTTCTTAAAAACTTTACCCATGTCCATCTGGTATAATCATCTACTATAACAAAACCATATTTCTTTTCACTTAGAGAGACTGTTTTCACTGGCCCAAAGAGATCTATATGCAAGAGCTCAAGGGGCTTTGAGGTAGAGACTGAGTTCTTAGGGTTAATGAGTTTTTTTGTTGTTTTCCCTTTTGAAAAGCTTCACACATAATTTCAGTTTTGTAACTATGCTTAGGTAGACCTCTGACTAGTTTGAGTTTGTTAAAATATTATATTAGAATGTAAATAATTAGATTAGATGGGCTGTAAGTATTTTGGCCCGTTAGTATTATTGTCTATTTGTATTCTTGTTATTATGTTTGTCTATATAAAGAACTTCCGCTGTGTAGTTGAAACACACGGGTTATTCAATATGTCTCTCAATACTCTTCGTATTTAACATGGTATCAAGAGCTTGTTGAGAGACAACCCTAATCGTCAATTACCCGGTGGACCCATTGTCTCCAGTGAATATTTTTTCCGGCAAACCGTATTCTCAACTTCGGTTTCCTCCTCCCTGCCTTTGATACACTAATTTCTAAATTTGTTATCCATCCGTCCACGCTCCACCGCCACTGCCGTCACTGTTGCTGCTGTCTCCGATGATTTTTTTCGATGAACGACCACGCCAGCAGTTTCGCACACCCCAGATCGGCCTACCCCTTCAGACGCGTCACCAGAAAAGCCTCCACGCGCCACCAGCTTCCACGCGCGTGAGATCCACGCGCAGCCAGCAGCCACCGTGCTTGACGGCGCATCCGGCAGCCGTTCACGGCGCTGTTTCTTCCGTGGCACTCGCCTCGACCTCCTGCTTCCATATCTGCTCTCAGTTTTGAGTTTTGAGTTACGGATATACGAGTTCCATAACTCAAACTATGGATGCTTGGTCAAGGTTACAAGGACCATCTCACTCAATATCCTGAAAAGGTGGTTGTGACTGAAACATCCATATGGAAACAGATAGATGTTCAGTTGTGTAGTGTAATTAAGTCTACACTTCATCCAGATGTTAAACCGATTTTCCGTCCACATCTGACGTGTGAATCAGTTTGGAGTCAAGCAAAGGCTCTCTATACTAACGACACTCAACGTCTCTATGGAGTTTGTCACCGCTTGCTAAATATCATTACTCCGAAGACAATAGATGGCTCTATTTCTTCATATCTAGGCACCGTTCATAGTGCACTTCATGATTTTAATGAGCTTCTCCCTCCTGCTGCAAGTAATCCAGTTGAATAGAAGAAAGAGCTGGAACAACGCATCACCTTCTTCATGCTCCTTGCACTCTATGGCCTACCCCAGGAGTACTCTACAACTCGTGATCAAATTTTGGGGTCTGTTACTGTTCCGGATATGTCTACTACCTCAGCGATCCTTCTTCAAGTACCAGCAAAGCATCTAGTTGAGCATTCTATTACTTCAGCTCCGGGTGACACTGCTGCCCTTACATCTCAAGGACATAATCAAAATCGCTCTCGTGGAGGACCATCCAACTCTAAGCCTCATCCCAAATGTGAGCATTGTTATCGGCTTGGACACATTATTTATCGTTGTTAGAAGTTGCATGGTAAGCCTCCGCCTTCGATAAATGCAACTCAGCTTGATACTTCTGCAACTGTTCAGACTACACCATCTCCACAAGGCTCCCCGGCAAATTATGAATATTCCTTCGATGGGTTCAGAGTCATCCAAACTCTAGTTCTCCTACTTCAGTTGCACATACTGGTAACTCGTCTGTTTACCTCTCTAACTCATCTTCTCTTGTCCCTTGGGTTCTTGATTCTGGTGCGTCTGATCATGTCACTGGTAATAAAAGTCTCTTTTCTTCACTCTCTACATCTGGTTTTTTACCTACTATAACTTCTGCCAATGACACTCAAACCCGCTCTCAAGGAGTTGGCACTATCCAAATTCTCCCTTCCATCTCAGGTGCATCTGTTCTCTATGTACCTGGATGCCCTTTTAATTTACTTTCAGTTAGTCGAATGACTCGGTCCTGTGACTGTATTATTACTTTCACTAATGATAATGTTACCTTGCATGACCGGAGTTCGGGACGGACGATTGGCGTCGGATGTGAGTCTCAAGGCCTCTATTACCTTTCTACATCTTCCGAGACGTGCTCTGCAACAGAGTCCCCTTATACTATGCATGCTCAGCTAGGACACCCAAGTCTTACCAAACTGCAAAAACTAGTGCCTAGTTTGTCTAAGTTGTCTACTTTACATTGTGAGTCGTGTCAGTTAGGGAAACACCCTCGTAGTAATTTTCATGATCGAGTCAATAAGAGAGTATCATCTCCCTTTGCTTTAGTTCACTCTGACATTTGGGGTCCTCTCGTACTGTGTCTACTTTAGAGTCTAGGTATTTTGTTACTTTTATTGATGATTACTCTCGTTGTAGGTGGTTATTTTTGATGAAAAATAGAGCTGAACTATTTTCCATTTTTGAGCAATTTTATCGAGAAATTAAAACTCAATTTGAGGTTTCTATTCGTACCTTAAGAAGTGATAATGCTCGGGAATATCTGTCCCATCAATTTCAAAATTTTATGACTTCCAAAGGTATTCTACACCAAACATCATGTCCTCATACACCCTAGCAAAATGGGGTAGCCGAACGCAAAAATCGACATCTCATTGAAACCACACGAACCTTACTTATCCATGGTAATGTTCCATTCCATTTTTGGGGGGATGTAGTCATAATGGCATGCTACCTTATCAATCGTATGCCGTCTTCTGTCCTTGATGGCAATATCCCTCATTCGGTCCTCTTTCCCCATTCCCCTCTTCACCCACTACCACCTCGTGTCTTTGGGTCCACGTGTTTTGTCCATAATTTATCTCCTGGTTTGGACAAATTGTCAGCTCGATCACTCAAGTGTGTCTTTCTCGGTTATCATCGGTCCCAAAAGGGCTATCGTTGTTATTCTCCTACACTACACCGCTACATTACATCTGTCGATGTTACCTTTTTCGAGTCTGTACCATATTTTAAATCTACCCATATAGCTACTGAGCCCCATCAGGACATTAATCCTGAACCTCCTCACGTAGTTATCCCTATTCCACCCACTTTTACTCCTATTGAACCTGTCGAGTCTGCCCCCCAACCTCCACGACCAATACAAACATATCAGCGTCGTCGCCTACCCTCTGTTGTGCCTGTTCTTGTTCCCATTCCAGACTTTCCTCCGATGCCACCTCTGGATCCGTCCCTGCCACCTGAGCATGACCTTCCCATTGCTCTTTGTAAGGATATTCGCACAACCCGTAATCCATCTCCTCATTATATTAATTTGTGCTATCATCGTCATGGGAAGTCTTAAGTCGGGTGTCCTTGGCTCTATACAGTGAAGGTTGGCCCTGATGGTAAGATTGATCGATTTAAGGCTCGGTTGGTAGCCAAGGGCCTGTTGCCAAAATGGCATCTGTCAGACTGTTTTTCTCCATTGCAGCAATTCGACATTGGCCTCTCCATCAACTTCACATTAAAAATGCTTTTTTGCACGGTGATCTTGAAGAGGAAGTTTATATGGAGCAACCACCAGGGTTTGTTGCTCAGGGGGAGTTTTCCACCATGTTTATCGGCTGCACAGGTCTCTTTATGGTCTTAAACAGTCTCTTAGAGCTTGGTTTGACAGATTCAGCTCGGTAGTACAAGAGTTTGGTATGATTCATAGTGAAGCCGATCACTCTATATTTTATCGTCACTCAGCCCAAGGGTGCATCTATCTTATTGTTTATGTGGATGACATTGTTATAACTGGTAGTGATCAACAAGGAATACTCCAATTGAAACAACATCTTTCAAATCAATTTCAGACTAAAGACCTTGGTAAACTTCGTTATTTTTGGGGTATTGAAGAAACAGGCCTGTTAAATGCCAAGCTAGTTGATACTCCTATGGATCCAAATGTCAAACTCCTACCTAATCAGAGGGAACCTCTATTAGATTCAAGAAGATATAGAAGATTGGTTGGAAAATTAAACTATCTCACAGTTACTCGTCTTGACATTTCCTTTGTTGTCAGTGTGGTAAGTCAGTTCTTAAATTCTCATTGCCAATGACATATAGATGCTATCATTCGAATTCTTAAATACGTCAAAAGTGCACCTGGAAAAAGTCTCATTTATGAAGATATAGGACATACTCAGATAGTTGGCTACTCAGATGTCGATTGGGCAAGCTCACCCACAGATAAACGATCCACTTCCGGGTTTTGTGTACTTGTTGGAGGAAATTTAATATCTTGGAAGAGTAAGAAACAAAATGTTGTTGCAAGATCCAGCGCTGAGGCAGAATATAGGGCCATGACACTAGTAACATGTGAACTCATCTGGTTGAAACAGTTATTGAAAGAACTTCAATTTGAAGAGGCCAACACAATGACACTAATATGTGATAATCAAGCTGCATTGCACATTGCCTCAAATCCTGTTTTTCATGAGAGGACCAAACATATTGAGATAGACTGTCATTTTATTAGAGAAAAGATCGAATTGGGTGACATCATCACTAGCTTTGTCAATTCCAACGATCAGTTGGCAGATGTTTTTACAAAGTCATTGCGAGGTCCTAGAATTAGTTATATATGTAACAAGCTGGGTGCATTTGATTTATATGGCCCAGCTTGAGGGGGAGTGTTAAAATATTATATTAGAATGTAAATAATTAGATTAGATGGGCTGTAAGTATTCTGGCCCGTTAGTATTACTGTCTATTTGTATTCTTGTTATTAGGTTTGTCTATATAAAGAACTTTCGCTGTGTAGTTGAAACACACGGGTTATTCAATATGTCTCTCAATACTCTTCTTATTTAATAGAGTTTATTAAGTTTTGAAATTAATCTAAGGTTTGCATGACCTTTTATGAAATAGTTTTAGAAACTCAAACCTTTTGACAAGCTTCACACATAATTTCTGTTTTGTTGGTTATATTTTTAGAAACTCAAACGTTTTTATAAAATAGATTTTATGAATTGACATTTTTAATAATTAAAAATTAGTTTTTAAAAATCTAAATTTTTTTAAACACTTCAATTTTTATACTATTTAAACAAGTTTATTACATACAATGACAAAAATAATATATAATTATTAAAAAATATTTAAGGACAACACATTTTTTAAGATAACAATATTGACATAGTGTGGAAAAAAGATAATGATTTGATTTACATATCTTAACGATCTATTTTAAATTACGTGAAACTATACTAAAAAAAAATAGAGTTCAGATTCATTTAATTTGGTTCAATTTAGACTCGATTACATCAAAAAATATCAAACTATTTTAATTAATTTCGGATTCATCAAATCATTTGGTTTAACTTTTGGGCTAGAATTTCGGTTTTGTGCTTGTTTACCTCTTGATCTTGATTTTTATTTAGCACTACTGTATTCATGTGTTGGATTTGTATTCAGACCCTCAAATTAAGTGGAAAAAAACTTTTGTCATCTCATATCTAATATATTTGC
The DNA here is from genome assembly GCA_037974735.1 of Cicer chorassanicum. NCBI lineage: Eukaryota > Viridiplantae > Streptophyta > Magnoliopsida > Fabales > Fabaceae > Cicer > Cicer chorassanicum. Next base: position 20,403,103 of record JBBPBP010000003.1, read on the forward strand.
CAATTCACTATTTGAATTCAATTACGCTATGATTAAATTAACAATTAACAACAATTACATACAGATGTCATAATTTTTTTTTAAGTCTAATATCTAATATATTTACCAATTCACAATTTGAATTAAATTACACCTAACATGCTATGGTTAAATTACCAATAGTTACATATACACATATCAAAATGTGGTTTTTTTTATGTAGACGAGATGATATAATTTGATAAAAATCACTAAAATTTTACACACAATCGTAAGCTTCTGGATTCAAATCTAAGATATGATGTCCAACATAACAATATCAATTTTTTATTTTCCAGTTTTTTCCGGTTAAGCTAGAACTTATGGACATAATTTGATTTATTATGAGAATAAATTATTTAATAAATAATTAGTTATTTATTTATAATAATTGATATAAAAACTTAAGGAATATTAAATAAATTTTTAGTCCCTGTAAAATTTTGAAATTTCATTTTTAGTCCCTGTAAATAAAACACATTTAAATTTTTAGTCTCTACAAAATAATTCTACAAGTTGTTTTAGTCTTTGCTGAAAAGACACATATTTCAATTTTTAAA
>JBBPBP010000003.1:20404163-20440276 GCA_037974735.1 Cicer chorassanicum
TGTAATATATTAATAAATTAATAAGTTATTAAATAATTATATATATATATATACACTAGAATATTTTCTAAGTATATACCTTGATAATAAAATATCTCTATAAAAAAGGTAACTAGAAATCCATGCAACTTAACTAGAAATAAATATTTTACATGAAAATATATCCATATATCGCAGTCAATTTTTTAAAATATCTTATTAATTGTTTCCTAGATAAAAATATAATCCAAAGCATTCAAGAAAAATCACAAGAAGTAGAGAATTTTCAAAAAAAAAAAGAAAAAAATTCTTAAACTAACAGAATTATTTAACTAGCTAGCTAGTTATATTGCTCCAACAAGTTCCATACTATATTGTATTGTACATATTCTATTAAAAGTCACATTATGGAACATCCTTCTGTGTTATCTTCACTAAAATATTCACTTGACTGTTGGATGACCCTTGAGTCATATGAGTGATTCTGTTGAGGTTGGTGTACTGGATAATATGTAGTTTCCGTTTGTTGTGTATTCTCATGATAATTTGTGCTTTCATAGTTTCCTTGATCATATGAATAGTTTTGTGGATGATAGTTTCCTTGATCATATGAATAGTTTTGTGGATAATATGAATGGTTCCATGGTTGCATTTCATGTTCTTCTGAAGTCTGCTCTGTCTTTTGCTCTGCTTCAGCCTCAGCCTCTTTAGATGCTTTCTCTTTGCTTTTTCCACCCTTCACTATTTTACCAATTTTCTTAAATATTGATTTCTTTTTTGGTTTTCCTTCCATGATGATGTTCTTTTTGCTCTGATTCTCTTACTTGACATTAAAATTTAATAGTCCATAAAAATATATTAACAAGATTAAATAAGCCATAATTTTATGTAAATATATATTAACAATAGAATAATGATCGTAAAGGAAAAACAAATTAGTATGTATAAGTGTCCTAAGTTATGCGGGTAGTTAAGTTGGTGAATAAGAGACATCTTAAAAATGTTTTTAGTGGTAACACCTAATTTTAAAATTATATATTTTATTAAATATATTTAAATATAAATATAAATATAAATATAAATAAAATTTTTAAAAAAATATTTAATTATATTGTTTTCAAGAGAAGACAGTACCATGGTCCATTTTTTCAATTTTTGCGACCATGGAGAATACTACTCATTTGAGAAATGTGTGTACTAGTATTATTTATTTGGTTTAAATGTACTTTTAGTCATTCTATTTTCTTTAAAATTTATTTTTAATCTCATTATATTTAAAACTAGATTTTTGATCCGATATTTTATAACTTGTGGGATTTGGTTGGTTCGCCTATGTTTTCGTTGTGTGGTATACTTATTAATAACATGACACTGATGTGACACAATTGAATAGTTTAAAATAGAAATTTGTTGAACGTTATTATCGTTTTCTTCATAAATTTTCGCTTACATTATTAATAAAAAATGCATTTATGAACCTTTGTCGAATAAAAAAAATAATAAGGAAATAGATATTGATTCACAACATGAATTCAATTTTATCAAATTCAGTTGTATCACATAATTATCACGTCATAATTGAATATGCAACATCATAAAAAATAGAGGAGACCAAAAAAATCCCACAAGATGTAAAATAGAGAGAACAAAAACTCAATTTTAAAAATAAAATGACTAAAAGTTAATTTTGAATAAAATAGAGAGATCAAAAATATATTTAAACCTATTTTAGGTCATGAGACAATTCTATAAATGGTATATGTGAATATCTTTTTTAATTAAAATTAAAATTTTAATTGTAAATCTAACCCATTTTTCTAGACTTAACAGCCTAGGTTATTCATTACAAATACATTTCTTTTTCTTGAGTAAAATTCATTGTAATTCTATATCTTATTAACTTGTTATTTTCAGAGACCTAGATTAATGAGATATGTGATAAAGACCTACGCGAGTTCGACATTTTTAGAAAAGTCAAATGTTTAAACTGGTTGAAATATTTCTTATATTATTGTAAAAAAATTTACTTTGATTAATAACAGAAAAACTCAATAATGGTCTTGTTTTTAAAGTGAAAAAACTAAAAACAATTTACATAATGAAAAGGTACATAAACAATAATATTACCTTAGAAATGCTAAACTGTATTCCAAATTTTCCTTTTTGACAGAACCTTCCAACCTTTTCTAGTTTTATTTGCATCTTTTGCATAACGCAATTTATAGCACGAGATATTAATGAAACACGTGATCAATCTCATTTAATTAGCTTTAATTCAATACATTATAATTGATTCATAATATAGATACTTCTCGTGTCTTTTTGATATAAATTTCATACGCGGGAGTTCTTTTTCATTTTTATGTTTAAATCATTATTTCTCCTCCGTTTGTATTGAATTGTGGATATGAATATTTTTTTTAAATTATTTACAGTATATAAAAAATAATTATTTCATGACAAAAAATTAGTTAAATGCTCACTGATTATTCATATGAATTTGAATTCTAGAAGACACTTAACGGAACCCTACTTAAAAGTTAATACTGAAATTATTTAAAAACGAACTAAATCGAAAAAAAAAAGATAAATAATTAAATCGTTAACTGAAATTAAATTAAGGGATTACGAGTGGTATTTAGTCAATTTTTTATCTACGAATTCTAAGAATGTCTTCCAAATAGCATTAAGTCCACACCAAAGTCATTTACTAAGTAGTGACGAATTGAAAAACTTGCAAATTTTTTACTCTAAGTCCCCCTTCCTCCTTTGGATTTGGGAGACAAACCTTCTATTAACTAATCCAATTAATTTTCTTATTGTCCATTCCTCCAACCCATAAAAAACATCTTTGTATTTTAACAATTTCGTTAATCACCTTCTTTAGAGCGGTAAAACAAGAGAAGTAGTATAATAGAAGACTACTAAGAACTGAGTTGATAAGCACCACACGACCATCTATTGATAAATGTTTCCCTTTCCACAACGAGAGTCTTTGCTTCAAAGAATACACAACCGGAATCCCAGCGAGAATCTTCTCAAATTGGCTCCCATTGGAATGCCCAAAAAGCGAAAGGGTAAGGTGTCAAGGTTTTTGATGTTTGGCTAGATCAATTAATTCGTTCACAATGATCACACCATCAAAAATTTGTCTTTCAAGAGCAAAAGTTGTTAGAGTTAGAGATATTAGCTTCCCAAGTACAATAATCAACCTATTTGAGAGGACTTTTGAAATAATCTTGCACATACGACTAACCAAACAAATTGGCCTATACTCTCCTAAATTATGTGGACTATATCTACTTTCAGAATCAAACCTAGAAATGAGGAAGTTACAAATTTAGAAAAGATTGAATTAAGGTGAAATTCTTAAATAAATTTCATCACATCTTCTTTTATGATATTGCAACGCTCCTTGATAAAAGTGAAATTGAATCCATCTGAATCTGGATTGTTGTCCCCGTCACAACTTCATTCAATTTTGGTCTTGGCATGTTGTTCTCTTTGAAAATTATTTCAAGATATGTTCTAACTTCTCCCTTAATTTCTACCACTCCTTCTATCTAATTTGCATCCTTTTAAAGTGCAATTAATTGATTTTTGGACGACGTACCTGCATGAAAAAACTTAGTGTTAGAATCTCCATCTCTCACCCACTTTTGTCTTGATTTTTGTCTCAAGAAAACTCTCTTCAACCTCCACCTTCTTGAAAATATCTAGCTTACTGTCAACAAACTCTAAATTCGAATCTAAGTCATTCATTTTGAAAAAAGTAAAAGATAAAATATTTTCATATTTTATTACTACATCTCTAAGCTGTTTATATAGAAAAAGAAATTACAATAGTAATACTGAATAATAATAACAGAATCATAAAATAAAAATAAACATATTAATATAAAATAAAAGAGAATAAATCTAATTTCTCTTGATTCTTCAACACCCCCCTCAAGTTGGTGCATAGATATTTGTCATGCCCAACTTGGCTATAAGTCGCTCAAAATTGGGTCTTGCCAAACTTTTTGTCAAGATATCAGCAGTTTGTTGATTGGAAGTCACAAATGGCAGGCATATAATTCTAGCATCAATTTTTTCTTTTATGAAATGATAGTCAATCTCAATGTGCTTGGTTCTATCATGTTGTACAAGGTTGTGAGCTATACTTATTGCTGTTTTTCTATCACAGAACAATTTTAAGGGTGAGTCAACTTTCATTTTCAGTTCTTCCAAGAGTTTACGAATCCATAAAAGTTCACAGATTCCTTGAGCCATTGCTCTAAATTCAGCTTCTGCACTGCTTCGAGCAACAACCCCTTGTTTCTTACTTCTCCAAGTAACTAGATTTCCCCAAACATAGGCACAATATCCAGTGGTGGATTTTCTATCAGTAATTGATCATGTCCAATCAGTATCTGTAAATATAGAGACTTCTCTGTCATTAGTTTTCTTGAAGCACAAACCCTTTCCAGGATTGGATTTCAAGTACCTTAAGATCCGATAAACTGCCTCCAAGTGTTCTTCATAGGGAGAATGCATGAATTGGCTTACAACACTCACAGAGAAAGCGATGTCAGGTCTAGTGTGGGCTAGATAAATAAGTTTGCCGACTAACCTCTGGTATCTTCCAATCTCAACAGGAACACTGCCTTTCTCCCAAAGTTTAGCATTTAATTCCATAAGAGTATCTGCTGGTTTACACCCACTCATCCCAGTTTCTTCCAAGAGATCTAGGATGTGTTTTCTTTGAGAAACAACAATTCCCTTCTTTGAGCGAGCAACTTCCATACCAAGAAAATATTTAAGCGCGCCTAAATCTTTGATCTCAAATTCTTTTGTCAATTTTTTCTTCAATCTTTCCATCTCAACAATGTCATCTCCTGTGAGAATAATATCATCTACATATACAATTAGAATTGCAATTAACCAACATTAGAGAACTTCATGAACAGAGTTTGGTCTGATTGTCCCTGCAAATATCCTTGCCTTTTGACCGACCGAGTGAATTTTTCAAACTATGCCCTTGGGGATTGCTTGAGACCATAAAGGGATTTTTGTAGTTTGCACACATTTGAACCAAATTTATCTTCAAAGCCAGGTGGACTATCCATGTATACTTCCTCCTCCAAATCACCAATCAGAAAAGCATTCTTTACATCAAGTTGGTTAAGAGACCAATCTAAATTCACTACCAGGGACAAGAGAACTCTAATAGTGTTTAATTTGGCAACGGGAGCAAAAGTCTTTGAGTAATCAATGCCATATGTCTGAGTAAACCCTTTAGCAACCAAGCGTGTCTTGTATCTTTCAATTGTGTTATCATAATTATATTTTACAGTAAATACCCATTTACAACCAACAGTATTCTTTTTCGTGTAGGTAACGTCATGACTCTCCAAGTTTGATTCTTCTCAAGAGCTCTCATCTCCTCAAGAACAGCTTCCTTCCACTTTGGAATTTTTAGAGCCTCTTATATATTTTTTGGAATTTCTACAGCAGACAACTTAGAGGTAAATGCAACAAATGAAGAAGACATTTTTGAGTATGACACATAATTAGACAAAGGATATTTAGTGCATGATCTAACAGGTTTTCTAATTGCAATAGGAAGGTCTATATCAGGATACTCGACATGACTCTTAATAACAGAAGAAGAAGACTTACCTGTATCAAGATGATATGTTGGACTATCTATTGGCTCGGAATCTTGGAAGGGTCGGAGAATGGGTCCTTCATTTCTCTGTTTATGGTTTCTTCTTTCAAAGACATTTCCCTTCCAAGTAGGGTCAATTGTAGTAAACATGCTTTGTGTCTCTTTATCTGAGTCATTATGTTGTGGCATTTCAGGTGGTCCTTCGTTATTGTGATTTTGATCATTATGATTTTGATTTGAAATTGTCGCCCTCGAATCTGTGGAAACCTCATTCATAAGTGGATTGAGTTTCAATATGGATTCTTGGGCATTTTCTTTTGGTGCATCAATATAAGTCTCAGAATTTTTTGACAATACTATATCACTTAAAGTAATGATGTTTTCAAAAGTAAAAGATGAATCTTCCTAAAAATTTCCCCCCTGAAGATGAATGTCAGTAAAAAAATGGTTGATTTTCAACAAAAGTAACATCCATGGTTACAAATATTCTTTTTGATTTTGGTTCAAAAAACTGATACCCCTTTTGAGTTGGAGAGTAACCGGTAAACACACATTTTATTGCTCGTGGCTCGAGTTTGTCAAGGTGTTTAAGTTCGTGAACAAAAGCAGTGCAATCAAAAAATTTTAATGGCAAATCAGCAGAGACACTAGTCAAAGGAAAATAATTTCGAAAAACATCAAGAGGGGTATGAAAATCTAAAACTTTAGATGGCATTCGATTAATTAAATATGATGCAGTTAAAACAGCTTCACCCAACAAATATTTTGGAACCTTATTTGCAAATAGTAAAGCTCTAGCAACCTCAAGTAGATGCCTATTCTTTCTCTCTGCAATTCCATTTTGTTGGGGTGTATTAACACAAGAACTTTGATGAACAACCCCATTTGCAAGAAAAAAATCAGACAAAAGTATATAAAAATATTCTTTACCATTGTCACTTCTGAAGACTTGAATATTTGTTTGGTATTGAGTGTGCACCATTCTAAAAAAAAATTTGACAACCTTTCCAACTTCAGATTTTTCTTTCAATAGATAAACCCAACAAATTCTAGTATGATCATCAATAAAAGTTATAAACTATTTTTTATTAGAAAATGTGTTTATTCTATTATGACCCCAAACATTACTATGAATAACTGCAAATGGTTTTGATTATTTATATGGTTGTGTAGAAAAAGAAGAACGGTGATGTTTAGCAAATTCACAAGTGTCACAATGAAATAAAGACGGATCCTTCTTAGAAAATAATTTAGGAAACAAATGTTTCAAATACGGAAAACTAGGATGTCCTAACCGTAAATGCCATAACATAATATCATCATTATTAAAAGAAACAAAAATAGATTCAAAGTAGGTACTTGTTTTTTGTTGGTCTTTGAAGTCGAGTCCATTGTCAAGATAATAGAGTCCTCCACTTTCCTTAGCATTGCCAATCATTTTCCTTGTGCTCAAATCCTTAAAAGTGCAATGAGAATGAAAGAAGTTAGCTTGACAAGATAATATATTCTCTTGATTATAGGTACCAGCTTGGAGGGCATGACCTTCGTTTCCTTATTTTTTCTTCCAATTTAGAGGTTTTCCATGGAGCTTCCAACATGTATCACGTGTGTGCCCTAGACGTTTGCAATGTTCGCACCATCGTTTCTGCTGCTGCCGCTACCCATAAGGGCGGCGTTCCGTGGGGTATTGTGTGCCATTAGCTTTAGCTCGGCTAGAGTCCCCTGATAGCTCAGTTGGCTGGAGCCCCAAACCCCAAACCATGGTAGCTGAGTTGGGCTAGAGCTTTACTGAACCCTAACCAGAGCTCTTGATACCATGAAGAAAGTAAAAGACAAAATACTTTCATATTTTATTACTACAACCCTAAAGCTGTTTATATAGGAAAAGAAATTACAATACTAATACTAAGTAATAATGACAGAATCATAAAATAAAAATAAACATAATAATATAATATAAAAGAGAATCAAATCTAATTTCTCTTGATTCTTCAACACATTTCTCTAACATCTTTTCATTAGATAGGTTGATCCAACCAAACACTTCTTTAATCCACACTCTTAGTTTCTCTATAAGGAGTTTCAACTTCTCTTTGAACACATAAGCTTTCTTTTCTTCAACCTTAAAGGACTTCCAATTCTGCTTCACAAAAGGCAAGAAATCTTTATGATCATTCCAACTATGGTTAAACATAACAGTTTGGTGCCCTAGTTGTCCACCGAGCATTTCAACCAAATGGGACAATGATCAGAAATGTCCATATCACCCACCCATTGATTTAATACCTTCCAACTCCGAATCACCCCTTCGATTAGCAAAAATCGATCAATCTTACTCCTTGCTCTGCCATCCAGTCTGACCAAATTAATTTTTTTTCATAAAACTAGTAAATCAACCAACACCATTTGTTAAATGAAGACTTCCACACATGATTCACCCCATTCTCTCCGATTTTGAAACTATGGCATTAAAATCACCTCTGACAAACTATTCCCCCTTTTCGTTATCAGCGCCAATAAATCTGCCTATAATTTTCTTTTTCTCGCAATTGAACAAGGGGAATAGGCATTAACCAGAAAAAGAACATCACCATTAATTTCAACGCTTAGGCCTAGGAACCCATCCCCTTCGAATTGATGTTTCACAATAAATAAATCTACAGTCTAAATTATGACCATCCCTCCTGATAAGCCATGAGAAGACTTTGAAACCCATTTAGGATTTCTATCACCCCATAAAATTTCAATTTCATGTTGTTCAATGTTATCTCTTTTTGTCTCTTGCAAAAAACAAATTTTAAACTTACTTGATGCAATAAGACTTGATATCCTCCTCAGTTTGGCCTAGTTGCCCCACCCTCTAATATTGAGTGACATAATATTTATTTCTCAGTATTTCTCTTTGCCTCCCTTTGTCTTTTCCCTTCCTGGTCCCTAGTATCAACTTCCTTAATCTTCTTGATGTAACTTGAATCTTCTTTGTCTCATTCAGTGTATAACTTCTGAGCACCTTTCCAAATTTTGTTTGCCACATCATTTTCCTTATTTTCCCAGAACTGCTTGTTACACTCAGCAATGTCCTCATTAGATAAAGATTCGCAACACAAGATAGATCCACCAGAGTAGTGAACATTCCATTTGAGGATGATATAGACCGAGAGCAATTAAGAGATTTTGAAAGCAAAGTTCTCCTTCCTGGTTTTATGAAAGAGTTACCAAATATTAAGCATCCCCGTTTTTTCCTATTAGCTGGAGTAGAAAAATGTTCATTCAAAATGAAAGGACCCAATTCTTTTTTATGAGCATTTACGTCCTCATTTGCAAACTTTGAAGTTAGATTATGGTCTCCAATAGCTAGTTGACCATTAGGCTGAGTGTCTTCCGCAGCAACACCTATTTGGGCTCTAACTCACAGACTTGACCCACTATGATATTATTAGCATCCCCAAATAGCTTATTACCAACCAGATCAGCATGTGGTTGCTCGCCTACATCACCCGTCAATGTGTCTCATGTGGAAATTATTTCTTTTTCTAAGTCAACTAAATTTTTTTCACTTATGTCCTCATCAGACTCCAATTTCACCTCCTTAAATCTCACCTCATCATTAGGACACATTGGAACTAGTAAACCACCTCATCCAGTATTAGAATTAGCATCTTCATTTAATGCATATAGAATTTTGTTTTCTTCTTTCTTTGAAAACTTTTCACCTTCCTCCATAAAAAAAATTTCAACATCTTGCAGATCTTCATTTGTTTCATCATCTGAGCTTCCTTCCAGATTGTTGATCTTTTTGTTGATAACTACTTGTAAAGGTCTAGAGAAATCCTCAACAATTTTAATTGGAATACCTCACCAATAATGCTCAATTGATACTGGATTCACCAAATTGTTTACAATTTTGCTTCCCACACCCCTCATTTTGCTTCCCACTCCCCTCAAATTTTTTTAAAAATGAAAATACCGAAATTGCCCTTCCCTCTCTATTAACTCAACCCCATCATCTTCTTCATCTTCATAACCTTCATCTTCATAACCTTCATCTTCATAACCTAACTTTCAATCTTCATACTTTCCTTCTTCAATCATCTTCAACATTCTTCAATCATTTTCAACCATCTTCAACATTCTTCAATCATTTTCAACAATCTTCAACCCATTCATCATCTTCAACACCTTCATCACCTCAAGTAAGCATCCTTTTTTTTTTGTTTCAATGATGTTGTTGTTGTTGTTAAATCTTTATCACCTTCATCTGTTTTTTAATCGTTATCAATGGTGTTGCTGCAACCAATGTTACCCTTCGTTTCTTTATCGCGACGATTCAGGGTTTTATGAATCTGAGTTCACGTACGTGAACTCAGTTCACGTACGTGAACTCAGTTCACGTAGGGTTCAGTTTTGGGAGTTCACGTAGGTGAGAAGGGAGTTCACGTAGGGTTTAGTGTAGGGAGTTCACGTAGGCTTTATGGAGTTCACGTAGGCTTAGGTTTATGGACTTGCATAAATGGTTATATTGTTTTGTTGTTTTGATAATGATTATGATTTGGTTATGCAGAAATGGTGCGAACAATATTTACTGATAGAGCAGGTCGTGTTATAATCGATGAGGGCACTTCGAATGATGACGGTCGTCGTGTTAGACCAACCGCTTCTGCACGTGCTCACCGTGCTCAGCGTGAACAACGAAGATTACGGCAGCAACAAGCAGAAGAGGCGCAAGCGGAAGAGGCCCAACCAGAAGAGGCCCAACCAGAAGAGGTCCAACCGGAAGAAGTCCAACAAGAGGAAGCAGATGACGGATATCCGGGTGGTCCGGTTGACAGGTCTGGCCTAAGGACATATGGGGATCACGTTGCGACACGACTATGGGACGGCGAGGTAATTTTCTCAATCAAATTAAATTTTTAATAGTTGCGTAATGTGTTTGAACTTATATTTGCTCGGTTAATTTATTTCAGGATCGCGGAGAGTTAAGGGTTTTTAGCAACGGTAAAAAGTTGAAAGAAGCTATTATTGAAAATGAAGAGGTTGAGGACCTTGTTAAAAGCTCCGGGTTATATGCGTTGCTAAAATGCAGCTACGAGATGATCGACAAAGGGCTCATTTCTGCCTTTGTCGAGAGGTGGCATCGCGACACCAATAGCTTTCATCTTCCAATTGGGGAGATGACCATTACTTTGGACGATGTCACGTCGCTGCTGCATATACCCATCACCGGTGCATTCTTCAGCATTAATATATTTAACAAGGATGACGGTGCAGAATTATTGGGTGAGCTTCTTGGGGTTAGTCGGGCTGCTGCATATGCTGAGTTTAACGTGACGCGGACAACCACCGTTCGGTTTAGTTGGTTGCTTGACGTATACCATCAGCGATGTGGTGAACAACATTGGCAAATGGCTGCGAGGGCATTTCTTTTGTTTTTGGTCGGTTGCACCTTGTTCAGCGACAAGAGTGCCTTCGCAGTGAGCGTTGCCTACCTTGAATGCTTCAGAGACCTCAACTCATGTGGGGGATATGCATGGGGTGCTGCTGCGCTTGCTTACCTATACGACAATCTTCGAGAAGCGAGCATGCATCAGACTAGAACGGTATCAGGGTATTTGACACTCTTACAGGTAAACTCTATGCTGCCACACATTTGCTTAAGTTGTTTATAGATTGGTTTGCATGTTCTGGAGTTTTAGTATTTTTTTGGTTTATTATTGGTTTGATAGTTTTAGTATTTTTTTGGATTAGTTTGCTAATTTCCTGGTCTGGTTTTTTATTGATTTCCTGGACTGATTTGGCGATTACTAGACTGGTTTGTGTGTTGTTTTTCTAGGATGCTTTACTGGTTTATATGCTATTTTTCTGGGCTGGTTTTTTTCCTAATTTGATGGACTGATTTGGCGATTACTATACTGATTTATGAGCTGTTTTCTGGGCTGGTTTACTGGTTGATTAATGTATTTTTCTGGGCTGGTTTTTTCTTAATTTCATGGATTGATTTGGCGATTACTAAAGTGATTTATGCGCTGTTTTTCTGGGCTGGTTTACTGGTTTATGTGATATTTTTCTAGGCTGATTTGTACTTGATTTCGTGGACTGATTTGGCGATTACTAATGTGATTTATGCGCTGTTTTTCTGGGCTGGTTTACTAGTTTATGTGGTATTTTTGTGGGCTGATTTTTACTTGATTTCGTGGACTGATTTGGCGATTACTAAAGTGATTTATGCGCTGTTTTTCTGGGCTGGTTTACTGGTTTATGTGGCATTTTTGTGGGCTGATTTTTACTTGATTTCGTGGACTGATTTGGCGATTACTAAAGTGATTTATGCGCTGTTTTTCTGGGCTGGTTTACTGGTTTATGTGGTATTTTTCTGGGCTGATTTTTACTTGATTTCGTGGACTGATTTGGCGATTACTAAAGTGATTTATGCGCTGTTTTTCTGGGCTGGTTTACTGGTTTATGTGCTATTTTTCTGGGCTGATTTTTACTTGATTTCGTGGACTGATTTTGCGATTAATAAAGTGATTTATGCGCTGTTTTTCTGGGCTGGTTTACTGGTTTATGTGCTATTTTTCTTGGCTGATTTTTACTTGATTTCGTGGACTGATTTGGCGATTACTAAAGTGATTTATGTGCTGTTTTTCTGGGCTGGTTTATTGCTTTATGTGCTATTTTTCTGGGCTAGTTTATTGATTTATGGGTTGGTTTACTGATTTATGGATATGTTATTATATATGTGCAGGCATGGGTCTATGAGCATTTTCCAGCATTATGTGCAGATTGCAGTAGACTCTCCCGTATTTATGTTGAGGACTACCCTAGAGCACTTAGATGGAAGGCAAAACGGGATAAGGGTTTGGTTCTTCCATTTAGGAAAGCACTTGACGAGATTGATGTTGATGACATATGTTGGACACCCTATATAGAGCATAGAGCGAAGCGACCGTTTGAGGCTGTTTCATTATTTAGAGGGTGGATACGCTGGGGTCCCAAGATGTACGCTCACTTGCCAGATAGGGTATTGCGTCAATATCGACATGTCCAAACCATCCCTGGTTCACCTTTGGAGATAGTAGGTCAGACGACCACACTAGAGGAAATGGACATCATGTTTACGCAATATGTTGTGCATGTAGTTGACGCTGGCGCAGTTGTATAGGGACATTCAGATTGCGCGAATGAGTACATGGACTGGTTTCGTCGGATTTCTCATCCATATATCATTCATAGAGATCCAGTCCATGTAGCTCCTTCGGTTGCAGAACCTGCAGATGATGGTCATGATCCAATTCAAACAACGGTAAATTTATTTAAATTTAATTTATGACATAATTAAATTAATTAGTAATGTAATTTCTTTAACTAAATTAATTAATTAATGTATTTTTTAATGTAGAACCGAACAATACAAATTGCAGAGGAGCTTCTTGGTCGATAGTTGGTATTACCTGATGGGATGACACTCATCAACAAGTTAAGTTTGGTGTTGCGATCTCAGAGTGGTGGTGGTAGAGATTGGACCAATGTAGTACCATATCGTAGGAGACATAGAGGGACTTAGGCATTGGTTACATTTGTGTAATACTGATTTGGATATGTAATTTGGATATATATATATATATATATATATATATATATATATATATATATATATATATATATATATATATATATATATTATATTCGACTATGAGATCATTTTGAATTTAGACGGTTTATAACAAACGTTATATTTGAATTCATACAATATTAAATATCAACAATTCAGTTTACAATAACTTCATTTATAGTTTGCGGAAAAATCTGCAACCAATGTTGCATGCGATCATTGTAAATAAATTCCCATTGTCGTGCTTCTTCATTGCAATATCGTTTCCACAAATTACTTGCTGGTGGTATAGGGGAATTTGACTTTAAGTAAACCTGTTAAAATTAATAATTTATTAAAATCAATAATTAATTATTATCAATAATTTATTAAAATATAAAAAAATTGATAAAATGAAATTAAATATCACGATTAATACCTGCACGAAATGACAGTTCTTAACAAATGCAATAACAATCATACGATGATCTGACATAGATGTTGGTGGTGGACTTCAAAGTGGAAAAAATGTTTGTGATTGGTTAAGTGATAATGCGACGAACACCAAGTTAAATTTCGAAGCAATCACATATCCCATTTCAGGAAGTGTCATCCAATTTTCTATAGTTGCAATTTGTTCAACATATACACTCTGAATAAGTTTTTGAACAAAATTTTCTCCACCATATATTATCTCGTAATGAGACATGAACTCTTGAAGCTCTACCAGACACTGTTGACGTATGAATGCCCAAGAGTTCTCACCCATTCCATGTAAACCTGCAACTGCACCATATCCACAATTACCATCTTCGCTGACGTCAATAATGTCATCTATGAATTTATGAATTTCAATTGGCAACCAATCGTTGAAAAGAAGGACTCTTGGTTGTTGAACTTTGTTGATTGACGGTCAGGGTGTGAGCTTTGGACTGATGATCGAGGTTGTGGTATTTTACTGGTTGTTATAGTGCTACATGCATTTGTGCCACTGCATCGAACACTTGCATCCACATACTCCCACCAAGATGGATCAAGCTTGGTTGATTTATCTCTTTTTGATACTTTACTTTTGCCTTTTTTTGGTGCACCTTTTGTTTTAACCTTGTCAACAGGTGGACACATCGACGTAGTGGATGGATATGCAATCTCTCGTAATTTACCTTTAAGTGAAATTTTGCCAGGTACATCAAGTTCTTCAAACTTTTTCACTATCACATCTATTTCATGTTTCACAGATAACTCCGAAGGTTTACTCGATCCATCATCATGGAAAGATAATTTACTCCACCAAACATGAATAGCGTCTAATGGAATGGAACGTGGGATCATACTATACCTGGCTATTTCACATGCACAAGGTAGACCATGTGTTGTCATAATCGTGCAACGACACTCAGTCTGATCAATACCTACATACTTCACGCGATCATACTCTGCCGCAATGTGATCTATTAGATTTTTAGACACAACACCACACAAATTGGCGTATAATCTGTTACTATATCGATGCACCTTTTGAATGATGCTATTTTCAAATGATGCCATTATCTCATTGTGTTGTAATACAATCATGCTATTGATGGTTTCCCAAACACTGCATATATCACCAATACTATCTTGTAATATCCTTTTCAAACTCCAATGTGCCGACTCAACCCTTTGTGTTGTGGTGTTCCCAAAGTGCATAACTTTATTTGTCCACGCCTCAACAAACCTTTCTTTGTGAGGAATTAACCACTGCTCGTGTACATAATCATAAAAAATAGAACAGCTACTACAAATTCCTTCAAAGATAGCCAACTTCATGTAGTATTGAGCCTCATCATAACTGTAAACAAGAGCATCCCATGCCTCCATTATTTGCACCTGCTTCTTTTTTGGAAACACAATCATCTTGCACTTGGCTTTGACATTCTTGCATATATGAAACAAGCATAATAATTTCATTGCTTTTGGAAAAACATATTCAACCGCGTTCATCAAAGCAAGGTCTCTATCAGTAACGATGACTTCAACTTCACCACTTGTAATATGTTCTTTCAACATTTGTAGTGCCCACGCAAAGTTATCAGCACGCTCAGACTGTAGATATGCAAATCCCACACAAAATGTCATTTCAGTAGATGTAACACCAATAATCTCAAGTAATGGCATTCGATACCTACAAGTCTTGTATGTGTTATCCATAATCAATATTATGTGAAAATTATTTACAAGAGTGATAGCGTCTGGATGAGCCCAAAATATGTCCCTCAACTCATCTAAACCATCTACCTTCCTATATCGATAGGCGTATTTGTCACGTTCCATCAATGTCAAAAGATGTTGCATTTCTGTTCTATTACCTCTAAGTGATGAACGATATGCTTGACGTGCATTGTAAACTTGTTTTATTGGTGTCAAACTTTCAACATTATGATCCCTTAGTGTCATTAAATTTTTTTTTGGTTTTACCAAGTTCTTCGTCATATCACCAAGTACATTTTTCTCGTCTTGAGACAATCGGCCTAAGAAAGAATGACCAGTCAGTTTTTTGGCCAATTCGTGGTTATGGAGACCACATATTACATGCAGATACCATGCATCACCAACACTTGATTGTGTTCCTCTCAATCTAAATGGACATTCACATTTTCTAGTCCACGTACTCCTCGTAAGTTTAGGATTCTTCCAAGGTCTATATTTACCGCTTCTTTCACAACCAAGAATTAATTTTGTCTTTGTTCTTGGTCGTGCTATCGCAGTTTCAGATCTAAAAATGACAACGACAATTCCATTTTCCCTTCCAACATTTCTAGCTTATTTCAATAAATCATCTCGCGTATCAAACATAATGCCGGTGGTAAACACGCCAGTCAAATCAATCATAACATGTTCAACTCCGTCATTTATATCGTCTTCAATTTCGGGTTCAACACTGTCATTCATTGCATCAAAATTAGGTTCCAAATCATCATACATTTCCTCAAATTCAGGTTCCAAACCTTCATACATTTCGTCACTGTTGTCTCCCCTTTGATCCATTTACCAGCATCCAAAAAATAACATAAATATAACATAAAAAAATCCTAAACCCAAAAAGCAAAAAAAAAAAAACTCAACTACACTTGAATTCAGTTCACTTATGTGTACATAAATTGAGTTTACGTACGTTTACGTAAATTGAGTTTAAGTACGTTTACGTATCACCTATGTGAACTGAATTCAAGTAAACGTACGTAAACTCAGTTCACGTACGGCTCATATGCTTCATTATTATGACATGTACGTGAAACCAATTCACGTACGTTTACTTGAATTCAGTTCACGTAAGTGATACGTGAATTGAGTTTACAGACACTTCCGTCAACTCAGTTCACGTACCTTATGTGAATTCATAAACTCCATTTATGTACACAATATTAAATCACATACGTTTACGTAAACTTAAATCACGTAATATCTGAAATTTTAAATAAATTTCATATACGTGAATTCAGTTCCCGTAAACGTACGTGAACTGAGTTCACGTACAAAACCCAGATTTTGAAAATAAAAATGAAGCTCAGAAACAGAACATCATACATACCTAGTTGGGTAACTTTAAACACAATGTGAATATGATGAAGATGTTGAAGATGATTCAAGATTTTTGAAGATGGAATGTATGAAGATGATTGAAGAAGATTGAAAAGGTTAGGTTAATGATGATGAAGGTTATGAAGATGAAGAAGATAGAAATGATGGGGTTGAGTTAATAGAGAGGGAAGGGCATTTTGGGTTTTTTGTTTTAAAAAAATTTTGAGGGGTGTGGGAAGCAAAATTGAATTGTTTATTTTAATCATAACTAGAATCCTTGCTACATCCATCGTACTTTTTTTCATAGTGCCATCATCTCTACTGAAATAGGATCCAAAATGGGAACGTGATGAACTTATAAAAACCAACACTCCATGCGTGCGCCGGAATTCCATAAACTCGAACCCACACCTTTGTCTAAGTCTATAGATTTCATTGTCTAAGTCTATAGATTTCCATGGTCTTATTAATTTGAACCATTGCTCCAACCACTCCTTTGCCTCATCATCCAGTGCATGTAATTCTCCTTTTTCTTGTTCCTCCATTAGAGCCATATTGGCTCCCGACGATGTAACTTTAACATGAAAGTATTCTTGACAATGGAATTCTTCTTGGTACGACATATCTCTACAAGTATCAAACCTACAAAAGCTTTTCTCAACGGCTTTGTATCTTCATCCTTTTTCTGAAATGTTAATGAGAAAAAGTAGTGTGTTGTTTATTATGTTTCACCTTCTCTTCATCAACATATTTTGAGCTATCCTCCTTGTGTTTATTTGTTCTGACCATATCTGCATATGACACTACTATTCTTCTTTTCACCCATTCATACTTCCTTCGAGTTCCATCAAGTTCTGACCCTTTGCCTTTTTTCTACATATTTTAAAGATTTTTTCCTGTTGGCCAACCTTAGGTAGATCGTTGAAATTTTGTTGGGTTCACAAATATCTTGTTTTGCCCAGTATGATGTTGTCCAATTGAATCCCAAACCTTATAATATCCCTCACCTTTGAAGGAATAACAACTTACAAAATCTTGCCATACTTTTGGAAATATTGAACACTGCCCTAGCGTCAAAATTGTTTGGAAACTCTGAAAAGTAGTGCATGATTGAATTTTTTATCTTCTACTCCTCCATTAACGTTTGCTATATCCATCCTAACTCCTCTACTAGCTTATGCCGCCTCCATGTTCTTTTGAATTATACTTTGTACCACCCTCTCTAGTTTTCTCTCTTTGTTTTCAAGCCCCCTAATTAATTAACAAACAAGATTAAAACTGGATTATAACTTGTTAATATATATATCCATGGACACCACTGCAATTCATATACATCGTGAAAGAAAAAAAAAATAGAGAGTGAAGTAATAGATGTGGTAATAATTTAATAATAATATTAATATTATTAAATAAATTAAAACCAATTTTCTCCACTTTCTTTCCACCTCACTTTCACTCTCTCTCACCACTTCACTCCTCCCTATTTCTTCTCTCCCTCTCGGCGAGCAACCCTCACCCCCATTTTTCATTTTTTTTTTTGCTTTTCTTTCCTCTTCATCATTTCTAATTTCACCTTCTCTTCTTCTAACTCTTCAATGCTCTCACACATCCATCCCCCACCCCAACTCCCATTTTCTCTACTCTTCCACTCTCAACACCACCTACTTCACTCACAATCATGCTGTAAAAGTTTTCACCTCTGCAGCACCCAAAAACCCATTATTTCTTTAGTTGTTGGGTTTTTCAGTATCTGGGTCAAGTTTCCAAAAGGGTTTTTCTCTGATCTGATTGTAGACATAAAGATAAAGTTTTTGGAGCTTTGTCAATTTAAGAGGATTTTCTATTTCAGGTGAGGTTTCTATCTCTTCTGAAGTTTGTGAGATTGAGAATAAAAAATGGTCAATTTAGGTGATATTTTTCTTTGATTGTCAAAGTCTTTTTTAATATTTGAGAATATTTTTGATACTCAGATCTTTCAGCTGATGTCCGGCCTGCTACTCTGGGAGTTGTTGGAGAACAAACATAGCCGATTCTCCATAGTCGTGAGTTGACGACGGTCATCGTCATTTATTTTTTATAATGCTATAATTATTTTTTTACTCGTTTTCTATGTTAAAGTGGTTATTTAAAAATTTGGAGAACACAACCTTTGAAATTTATCTCGATTTTGTCATTTATTTATTTTATCGATCTTTGTTATATAATATGATAATTGTTTGATTTATTTATGAGTTATAAAGTATTTAAATATTGAATTATTATGTGATTGAATATGTTTTCTGTGAATTACGATGAAATGAGAAATGATTTTTAAGCGTGTTTTTCTTTGTTTTTGAAGTCGTTGCGATAATTATGAAAATATTACCGGCGTTAGGTGCACATAATTACCTCGTTTTGATTAGGGAGAGTTACCCGTTAAATGGAGCCGCCCTTATGTGAAATGTCATCTGTAGGAGGAGAGGGCTATCAACGATATGTAACCTCCTAATTGATGCGTGATGATGCGTTGCGGGATTGAGAGGAGAGATAGAGCCACCCCTAAGGGAAATGCCACCTTTAGGAGTAGGAGGAAAGGGCTATCAATGAGATGAAGCCGCCTCTTGGTTCTCAATAATTAGTATTTTTACTTGTTTGATTTTCTATGATGATTTTAAGGTTATTCATTTTAATTTCGCTTCGCTATTAATTGGATTTTTAATATTTCTATTTGAACGGTTAAATTATAAATTTAATGATTTTATTACGTGTATAACATAATCATCTCAATGTTGTAAAACAGTTATTCGTGCCTTTTGTGTTTTCCTTTTAGTTGATAGTGATTGTTGTCTCCTCACTAAGTCTTTGTGACTTACCCTTTCATGTTGTTTATTTTTTTTAGATTCACAGGCAGCTGAGTAGCAAGCTGTTGGTGAATTCAAGTCTCGATCATAATTATTTTTTTGGTAGGCCTCTTTGATCGAGGACTTTTTTTTTGTAAAGTCTGTTGAGTCGTTATGTATTTTGCAGCTATTTTGAGTTTAGAAAGTCTTTTGGGTGATGCACTGAATGTTTAGATTATACTATTTGAATTTGATTGAATTTGAAGTTAAACAGGGATTTTGTAAATTTGGGAATGTTGAAGTTACATACGTTACTTTGTCGAAATTTCGTGAAAAATTATATATATATATATATATATGTTTTCTTTGAAATGATTATTCATAACTATTTATTTGGTAAACTGATAAGTCAGTAAGTAGGCTTACCAGGCTAGAAGTATAGCTTGTGCGCCGGTCACGACGTTTAGTTTTCGGGTCGTGACAGGTGACTTGCTACACATGTCTTTTATTGAATCTTGAATTCATCAAACTGCACCCATCTCATTGTCCCCAAATCAAACTCACTAAATACTCTTGGAAATCTCAATTGATGTTTATCTCTATTAGCATCTCAATAGTGGACCTGTTGGGGTTTATACCCTATTGCACACTAAGGACTACAAGAAATGGGATGCTCAGAAAATGCTAACGTTGGTTTGGGGAGTTTCGTGAGCTTTCTATTGCAATTTAGGATTTGTAACAAATTTAGGAACCCAAGTGATGAGAGGTCTAGAATTCTTGCTATTTATTCTCTAATGCATATTATGAGCACCAACTTAATGAATTTGATTGACTCAATGTAAAAGTATGTAATACAGACCAATCTGTAACTTTTTCTCAAGACCTTAAGACTGTGAACTAATGTTTAAAATCTCACAAATATTATTTCTATGTTTTCATCATCTTCCATTTTTAAAAGTCCGAAGTATGTTGACTTTAGATTCTTTGAGTTGTAGTGTCTCGTAAGTTCATTTTTATCTGGTATCTTTTTTTTCTTATTTCTCTCAAGACAAAAGTTTCTAGCATTTATACTTGGCTCCATGCAAAATGAATTGGTGTATGATGGTGTTCTTGCACAAGACATAAACCAAGCAACATCTTCAACCAAGGATCCTCTTATAGTTGGCTTACATGAGGTTGTCATTTTTCTTATTTGATTAAATATTTCTAAGGAATGCTCTATGTTCTGGAAAATTGAAGATATATCCTTATTGTGCATATGTTTTATTAATAGTGGCTTTGTTTCTTTGAGATAGTTGTCAAATTTTTATAGTTAGGTTGTTTAAATTAAAATGACTGTAGGAGATTCTTGACATTGTTTAATAGGCACTAAATTAATATGTAAAAGACAAATATGGAAAACAAAACTCAAAACAAATGAAGTAGATGAGCAAAGCATCCAAATTGTGTTCCCTATTCCTAGATTATTTTAAAAATGTCAAATGTAATAATTTAGTTTGTTAGTTAAGAAGTTAGTTAAAAACAAGTTATGTGTTGATGTATATAAGCCTTAGCAATTGTACTTGTTTTATCAATTCAATAATATACATCATTTTCCTGTCATTAAAATCCATCTAGTGTTTGAGTTACTCTTTTGATTCTTGAGTTTTAGATTCCATAATTAAGTGAAAGTGAGAATTACTTTCTTTTGTTCCTACAAGTGGCATCAAGAGATGGTTCATATCTTTGTTTTTTGTTGCATTATGATCAAGATCAATGGCTGTGCATCTAATCACTTTCCAGCTACACTTCCCATTCTTGATGGAAAGAATTATGACAAATATTGAACCCAAATGAAGGAAATTTTTGGTTCCCAAGACGCGTGGGAAACCATTATGAGAAGAATGGAGAATGTTGGGTAAAAGGCAACGTAAGAACAAGAGAAGGAGTTTAAAGAAGATGAAGATCAAATGTTGTTGATGGTGACTACAGTTGAAGAAGACGGCAAGATGAATCAATGGTATCATGCTATTGGGTGTTCAACTCACACCATGACTGAAAGGAAAGATTGGTTCCTCAGCATAGATGAAATAGTGGAGAGCAAGGTCAAGTTTGTAGATGATAGTACTCTTTGGCTAAAGGGATTGACAAGGTCTTGATCAGGAGGAAAAATGGTATGCAGTCACTCATAACTAATGTGTTGTTTGTACTAGGGATGATGAGCAATTTGTTGAGTCATGGCCAATTGCTGGAGAAATAGTATGTGATGATTATGGAAGATAATTGTTTGAAGATATATGATAGAAAGAAAAGGTTGTTCTTGAAGGCTCCATTATCTAAAAACAGAACATTCAATGGGGGAATTCAGTTGATGGAGCATAAATGTCTAGTTGTTGTTGTGAGCATAGAAGAGTCACTATGACACTACAAATATGGTCACTTGAATTTCAAAGACTTGTATGAATTAAAGAGACAAGGAATGGTGCATGGTCTTCCAGAAATTTCTATTCCAAAAGAGATGTGAGCAGATTGTGTTGATTAAAAATAAAATAGGAATTCATTCAAGAAATATGTGGAAAGTAGATCAACTTGCAAGCCTGAAGTCATCTCTTTAGATGTGTGTGGACCTATGCAAATTGATTCTTTTAGAGGTAACAAATATTTTCTTTCTTTCATAGATGATTACACTAGGAAAACTTGGATTTATCTCATCAAGAAAAACTGTGAAGTGTTTGAGATATTCGAAAGATTTAAAGCTAAGGTTTCTAGACAAAATGGAAAATTGATTTAAGTATTGAGAACTGATGGGAGAAGGGGATATGTGTCAAAAGACTTTAAGCAATTGTGTGAAGAGGATGAAATAAGCCATGAGATAACACCTCCATATACATCACAACATAATGGTGTTGTAGAGAAGAAGAATAGGAGTATCATGAATATGGTTAGAAGAATATTGAAGGGTAAATGTTTGCCACAATACCTATAGGGGGAAGCTACATCTACTACAGTGTATCTATTGAATAGGTGTCCTACTAAGAGATTGAATGGAATGACACTAGATGAGGCTTGGTCAACAAGAAAGTGAAGTGTTAGTCACTTGAAAATGTTTGGCTCTATTTGTTACAAACATATCCCTAATCATGATGGTGTTGATAGGCTCTCATGATGCTGGAGGATATAAGCTCCATAATCAACTAACTAAGCAAGTCACAATTAGTAGGGATGTAATTGTTATTGAACTGAGAAATTGGAACTTGAACAAGGGAGAAGATCAAAAGGTTGCAAGCCTATCACTTGACCTAAACAAAGTGGTCAAAGTAAGTCAAGTATAGTGAATGGTGAAGGGAGGAGGCCATCTAGAGCTAGATAACTTCCTACAAGGCGGAATAATTATGAGCTTATACCGGACTCAGTAGTGAATGAGGTGGGGGACTTGGTGCATCTTGCATTATTTTCAGAAGATGAACCTGTAAGTGTTGTGGAAGAATGAAGAATCCAAGATGGATAGAGCAATGAAGAAATAGTTGAGTTCTATAGAAAAGAATGAAGTCGAGGAGCTGGTGAATCTACCAGCTCAAAAGAAGCCTATAGATGTTAAATGGGTGTATAAGGTGAAGCTAAATCCAAAAGGATAAGTCAAAATACAAGGCCAAATTGGCGGTAAGAGGATTTTTACAGAACGAACAAATAGATTATGGTGAAGTATTTGCTCTTGTTGCTAGAACATAGACAATAAGAATGGTGGTGGCTCTAACTAGTATGAGGAACTTTCCCATTCATCAAATGAATGTGAAGTTAGCTTTTCTAAATGGTCATTTGGAAGAAGAAGTATATGTGGGCAACCTTCTGTTTTTGAAGTGGAGGGACAAGAGTCAAAGATGTACAAGTCAAAAATTGATCTATATGCCTTAAAGCATGAAACAAAAGGTTTGATGACTTTCTGAGTTAGCTTGGTTTTACCAACTACACATGTGAGCATGAAGTGTATAATGTGCAAGGGTCAGGTTCAGAAGGTTTACTAATGTGCTTGTGTGTTGATGATTTATTGGTGACTGGTGGGAGTATGCTGAGATCAACAAGTTCAAAAGGAAGATGATTGAGGAATTTGAGATAATTGATCTAGGGGAATTTTCATATTTCTTGGGTATAGAATTTGAAAGAGTTGAAGCAGGCATAGTAATGCACCAAAGCAAGTATACAGCTGACTTGTTGAAGAAGTTTGGAATGAAAATATGCAACTTAGCAATAACACCAGCTGAGATAGGTCAGAAACTTGAGTGGGGAGGAAAAGAAGAATGAGTTAATGCTACTGAATTTCAAAGAATTGTTGGATCCTTGAGATACTTGTGTTGTACAAGGCCACACTTGATGGCTACTAAAAGAATTATGAGGTATGTGAAGGGCATTGTGAACTATGGAATATTGTAGCCTAGCAAGGGAATAAGTGAAGGAATAGTAATGATTGGCTATTCAGACTATGACTGGTTTGGTGACAAATATGATAAGAAGAGTACTACAAGGGTACATGTTTATGCTTGGAATTGCTCCCATTTCATGGTGTTCAAAGAAGGAGTTAGTTGTGGAATTGTCCTCATGTGAGGTAGAATACATAGTTGCTGCTATGAGCTTGTGTCAGTTATCTGGGCTGGAAAGATTACTAAAGGAGTTGAGGGTCAAGGAGCTGGAACCTATGACATTGTTGGTTGATATCAGTTAGCTATGAATCTAGCAAAGCATCCAATTGCACATGGAAGGAGAAAACACATTAAGACATGATTTCATTTCGTTAAGGAGCAAGTGAACAAGGGAAGAATTTTATTAAAGCACTGCATGTAAAAGGACAATTTGGTTGATATCATATAACTAAGTCTTCGAAGAGTGAGAGCTTTAAGAGATTAAATGACAAGTTTAGTGTAGTATCTGTTAGCAATCTAAATTAAGAGGGAATGTTGAATGTAATAATTCAGTTTGTTGGTTAATGAGTTAGTTAAAACAATTTAGTTTGAAAGTTTGTTATAATTTGTTGCAAGCTTTGTAAGCCCTGTGTGGGTTTATGAGCCCATAAGCCTATGTGCTGATATATATAAGCCTCAGCAATTATACTCATTTTATCAATTCAATAATATACATCATTAAAATATATTTAGTGTTTGAGTTACTCTTTTGATTCTTCATAGTTTTAGATTCATTAATTGGGTGAAAGTGAGAATTACTTTATTTTGTTTCATACTAAAAAACATTTTTCCTCTTTTTTGAAATATGTTATCAGGAAAAGTTACGGTTAGGGCATTCAATTGTAGAAGTAATGTATTTATATTAGTTGATTGTTTTATTTAATTCTCTGGTTCTCTAGGAAAAGGGCCCTAATAATCATCCAGCATTCAATTGTAGAAGTAATATATTTATATTAGTTGATTGTTTTATTTAATTCTCTGGTTCTCTAGGAAAAGGGCCCTAATAATCATCCAGCCTAATAATCATCCAGAGTTCAGCCAGGAGGTAACTAAAGTCTTCAATTGTAGAAGTAATGTATTTATATTAGTTGATTGTTTTATTTAATTCTCTGGTTCTCTAGGAAAAGGGCCCTAATAATCATCCAGGCCCTAATAATCATCCAGCATTCAATTGTAGAAGTAATATATTTATATTAGTTGATTGTTTTATTTAATTCTCTGGTTCTCTAGGAAAAGGGCCCTAATAATCATCCAGCCTAATAATCATCCAGAGTTCAGCCAGGAGGTAACTAAAGTCTTCAATTGTAGAAGTAATGTATTTATATTAGTTGATTGTTTTATTTAATTCTCTGGTTCTCTAGGAAAAGGGCCCTAATAATCATCCAGCCTAATAATCATCCAGAGTTCAGCCAGGAGGTAACTAAAGTCTGGTCAAGAATTGTTCTAGTTAGGATTCGAACTCGGGTTCTTTCGAACGATTTGTCCTTTAATGAAGCTCACTAACCACTTGAGCTCAATTACTTGATTAAGTTGAGGCTAATCTAATATGTTGTATTTGATATACAATCAAAAATTCATTTTTCTTAATCTCATTTGTGGTTGTGATTCTTTACTTTGAATATTGCTCTTCTCTTCTTTTTTTTCTTTTTAGGGTATTCCTCTTCCATTCTTAATCATGTGACTTTTATTATTTCAGACTTTAACGTAGTTATACGAAATGGCAGACTTAAGAATTTTGTATTACTTACAAAGTCTATTGTGGAAGGTTTGTTTATAGGCATGTAAACAGGGCAAGACATGGGCGAGTTTTATCCCCTCCACACATACACCAACTCGTCGGAGAAAATCTGCACTCGCTCTGTTTCTTATCGGATATAAAATTTAACTCCATATCACCCCATCTTCGACGGAGTTCGAGTCTTCGCCTTGCACCCGCACCCATTCATATATAAAATCATAATTTTAAAAGTCATATTTATTATAATTAATAAATTATTATTATTATTATACAATAATAAAATTAAAAGAAATTAAAATCATATTTTCTATTGAGATGAGATTATAATTTATAAAATTTAAAAAATATTAAATACACAGAATATATTAATGTATATAAAATTTAAAAATGATAATAATTTTAGTAGTGGGGTAGGTTTGGAGACAGGTCTGCAGGGTGGATATCCACACACCAAACCCGCTTCCTCCCCTAAGTTTTAATTTCGGAAAAAGTCTGCATATGCATTCGATCAAAATGGATTTTCTCCATCTAAATCAGGACGAGTTTGGATGAACACTCACGGATACGAGTTGTATTGTCATTAGGGATGGGAGTAGGTCAGACCGGTCGACAGAGGCCTACCACCTAGCCTACTTCAGTCTCAGGCCAAACTTTTTTTTAAAACAGATAAGGTCAAAGCTTCTAAAAAAACATATTTAGTTAAAAATGTCAGGCTATAGAACACATAATATAAGCCTTTTAAGTTGGCCTATTTAAATAAATATAAATAATATTTTTTTCACTACTATAATTATTATATTAAATTTTTATCTTTTTGTTATATATATTCAACTTTTAACAATTTACGCATATTAACCTTATTTAGCTTTAGACATATTTAAATGTATTATTATAAAATATAATTTAAGTAGAATGTATATAATATCATATTGTTCAAAATGTGATGGTAAATATCAAAATAGAACTTAATTTCGTTGACATATTAACTCGTTAATCTATTTAAAGATATGTTTGATTACTTATTCAAAAATGTTAAA
This sequence comes from Cicer chorassanicum, assembly GCA_037974735.1. NCBI lineage: Eukaryota > Viridiplantae > Streptophyta > Magnoliopsida > Fabales > Fabaceae > Cicer > Cicer chorassanicum. Next base: position 20,430,969 of record JBBPBP010000003.1, read on the forward strand.
ATGAAATAGTCTTTTAAGTAGGCTATCAGGCCATACCGGACTTCTATCAAGGTCAGACTCAGGTTTAAAAAGTATACATATGACAGGCCACAGACCAGACTCAGGTTAGCAAAGCCTAACTCGGCCCACTCTAATTATCATCCCTATTTGTTTATTGAAAATGTGCATTTGTTCATATTTTTTAGAATTTGATGTTATCATCTATTGGGAACATAATTAAATACTGTTGTAAATTGTGTGATAACACCGGTCATGTGTTGTTTTAAAAACTAGATACGTCCAATTAGATCCAACTCAATGCTAGCTTATAAGTGGTGATCAACGTGGGTTTGTTTGACAATGTCAAACTTATAGCGGATAAGTTATAATGTTTAAATTAATAGTTATGATAAGTAATTATTTTTTTTCACAAACTTATAACGTTTTTTTTGATAAATTGCTTAAAGTGGCATTTGAATTTATAATTTATAGCATTTTATCTTCTTATCATCATTATCTAAATGAAAATCTTTTAAATATTAATTAAAAATATATTTTTTTACGTCATTTAATGATTTTCAGGTATCCACTATTTAAAAAATGTTATATTTTTCTTCACGAAAACAAGAATGTATTTTGCTTTGCTATTTTTCAACCACTAATGTTTCACCGCTAGACTTTTAGTTAAACAATCACCTCTTATTATTTTTGAGACTTGTGAGATTTCCCTCAAGAGCTGATCCTCATTGGATATAGAATTAGATGCGGATATAGAATTGATTATTAAAACTAGATGCGGATATAGAATTGATTATTAAAATGATAAAAGACAAAGAAAATGCGAGAATTATCGAGGTTTAGAGCAATATTCTCCTACGTCCTCACTGATAGTTGTTTTATTTCTTCTTCAATAACCAAGAATGTAATACAATATTACAGCACTTAGAATTTCTACCCTACGCTCAATTGAACCCTCTCTTATTGACCCTATAACACTTACTATCACTGCCTTGCATAACAAGTTACATGTTGCAAGTTGCAAGTCATGCCTTATATAGCTTCTCCCTTTCTCTAGTTAGTTACAACCATAATTCTAACTAACTAAAACAGAAAAAATAGAAAACATAAAACAGAAAACTATCACATAGGCTTAATCTAGGTTTTAGACTTTCACTAACTAATTAGACAATTATGGTTCACTAGGCTTTCACAATTCTCCACCTTGGATTTTCAGTTGTTGTTGACATAGTTAGAAAGTCTCAAGTCCTTTTAGAGACTTCAGTTGGGAAGAACCCCAACATTTACCAATTCTAAACAATGCGCAAACTTGGAGCTATGAACTACTTTAGTTAGAATATTTGTTGGATTATCTTCTGTAGATACCTTCTTTACTTCCACAATCCCTTTAGCAATGATGTCTCGAATGTAATGCAATCTAGTGTCAATGTGATTGGTCCTCTCATGAAACATAGGGTTCTTAGAGAGGAAGATGGCACTTTGGCTGTCACACCAGACAGTTACAGCACTGGCCTTCCCTTCTAATTCATTGACAATGCTTTTGAGCCAAATGGCTTCCTTGATTGATTCCATAAATGCAATGTATTCAAATTTTGTTGAAGATAAAGCCACAATATATTGTAAATTTTCCTTTCAACTTACTACTCCTCCATATAATGTGAACAAATATCCTGTTGTAGACTATCTCTTGTCAAGATCACCAGTATAATCTGCATCAACACATCCTGCCAGTCCATTCATTTCTGCTTTTGATCTGCCATATGTGAGTCCAACTGATTTTGTGCCCTTAAGTTACTTGAATATCCATTTTACTACCAGCCCGTGTTCTTTCCCTAAATTCCCCATAAATCTGCTCACTATGCTTGCTGCATATGCTATATCAGGTCTTGAACAGACCATTACATACATCAAGCTTCCAGTGGCACTGGCATATGGAGTTCTGCTCATGAATTGAAGCTCTTCATCATTTAGAGGTGACTGACTTGAGGATAGTTTGAAGTGTCCAACAATAGGAGTTAACACAGTTTTGGCGTCCAGGATGTTAAAACTCTAAAGTAATTTTTGAATATAATTGGAGTGTTTTACATGTAGCAAACCCATGGATTTGTCCCTGTCAATTTCCATTCCAAGGATTCTCTTAGCTGCTTCTAAGTCCTTCATTTTAAATTCAGCATTAAGTAATTTCTTCAGACTACTGATAGCATTCATATCAACACTAGCTATTAACATATCATCTATATAGAGTAATAGGTATATGGAGTTGATTGAACCTTCTCTTTTGAAATAGACACAACATTCATAAGAGCTTCTATTAAATCTTTTTGAAATCACAAAAGAGTCAAATCTTTTGTACCAATGTTTAGGGGACAGCTTTGTTGGAACCCAGTTGGTTTTACATTTAGAGTTTTGATGTTAACAAAAGTATTTGATGAGAATAATATAACTTCAAAGAGTATGAAAGAAGATTCATGTTTTTGAAGAAAATCTAAAATAAGATTTGATTCAAATTTATAATTGCAGAAAATCTTCAAGAAGATTTTATTCAAAATTATAATTAATGAAAATCTAAAATAAGATTTTATTCAAATTTATAATTGAGGAAAATCTTGGACCAAGTTGAAAAGAAAATATGGTCAAGATTTGAAGAATATTTGATCAACATTTAATGAAGATTTGAAGAATATTTGATCAACATTTGATGAAGATTTGAAGAAGATTTTATTTGAAGAATTTACAAACTCAATCTACACAAAACAGGAACAGAATTAATCTAAAGAATTTACAAACTCAATCTACACAAAATAGGAACAAAATCAATATGAAGAATTTACAAACTCAATCTAAACAAGATACAATTCAAAATTAAATAAGGACTAAATTGAAGCCCAAATTTTCACTATAAATAGACACTCAAGGCTGAAGGAGAAAATCATCAAAAAGTAGAAACGAGTATAAGAACTCAAGCTCAAGATTCCAAATTCATCTTAGAGTTCAAAGAGAGAAACACTTGTTCGAATGAGAAATATTTTATGAGTGTTCTTTTCTTAGAGTGTGAGAGTTATTATTATTATCAGCTTTGTTAGAAGCAACTACTCAAGTTCCAATCTTATGTATCCAACCCGACAGTGGTTTAGTTCCTTCTTCAATTTGGGGTTGTCAGGTTGTTAGGAGAAGACTTGGCTTGTAGGGTCAAGGTGGTTAGTTCCTCAAAAGTCTGGGGTTGTCAGGTGCTTTGTAATTCAAGGTATTTGAATTAGTGGATTAAAGCCTTCTGAATGAAGGGACTGGATGTAGCCAAGTTAATGGTGAACCAAGATAAAGCTATGTGTCAAACTATTTATGCTTTCATTGTTTGCTGATTCTGAATTCGATTGCTTCTTATCTAAGTAATTCATAAAAACCAACCAACCTTCATCAAATTAGCAAAAAGTTATCAAATTTGGCAAACACAATTCAACCCCCCTTCTCGTGTTTGCACCTTCATGATTAAGTCCATACAGTGATCTTTGAAACAAACATACCATATGTTCTTTTCCTGGTACAACATGACCCTAAGGTTGACTCATGTAGATTTTTTTTTCTAGGTGGCCATGTAAGAAAGTAGTCTTGACATCCATTTGTTCCAGCTCCAAGTTGTAGGCAGTAACTAAGGCAAGTATAACCCTGATATTGGTATGTTTCACAACTGGAGAAAATATTTCCTTGAAGTCAATTCCTACTCTTTGTGAATATCCATTTGCTATTAGTCTAGCTTTGAATCTCATCTTCTCAACTTTTGGAATCTCATGTTTTCTCTTAAAAATCCACTTGCAGCCTATGACTTTCTAATATTTAGGTTTTATCACAAGTTTCCAAGTGTCATTCTTCATGAGTGATTCCAATTCATTCCTCAAAGCAGCTTCCCATTGCTTACTGTCTTCTCCAATAACAACATCCTTGTAGTTGATTGGATCAGTCCATTGGCCATCTGTTTCCACATTTAATGAATATGTAACCAGGTCTACATATCCATATCATACTGGGGCTCTTACTTTCTCCTTTCTCTATCTCTTACAAGACAATATGTTGATTCTGATTCTCCACCTTGAGCATCATTAGTTTCAAGTTGTTTCAAGTTTACAGTTCTCTCTTTGTTAGGCTTATCAGGACTTGGTAGCTCCACCTCAATTTGTGCTCCCTGACTTACTTGATCATTTTTCTGTATTTGAGTTGAGCTTGATTTTCCACCTTCCAGCAGATCATCTTCCTTGAAAACAACACCTCTACTGATTATAGCTCTTCCTCCATTTGATTCAGTGATCCAAACCTTATAACCTTTTACTCCTTTAGCATAGCCTAAGAAGATTCCTTTCTTAGACCTGGGCTTAAGTTTTCCTTCATTCACGTGTATATAGACAGTGCAACCAATGATTCTCAGATTCTCATAATTGGGTGCTCTGCTATTCCATATCTCTTCAAACGTTTTGAACCTTATAGCTGTAGATGGTGACTTGTTGATCAAGTAACATGTTGTGTGCACTGCCTCTCCCCATAATCTCTTGTCCAGTTTAGCATTGGTCAGCATACACCTGACTCTCTCCAAAATGGTCTTATTCATCCTTGCAAAATTCTATAAACTCATTACTTAGATATTCTAGACCATTTTGTTGGGGTGTTAGTCTCACTGTATTATATCTGATTATCCCCATATCTTTGCAAAATTCTATAAACTCATTACTTAGATATTCTAGGTCCTTGATTTGTTTCCCTATTTGTTTCTCCACCAGTGACTTCCATTGCTTGAAACTTTTGAAGGCTTGATTCTTGTGCTTTAGTAAGTAAACCCACACCTTTCTTGACCAGTCATCAATAAAGGTTATAAAGAATCTGGCCCCTCCAAGTGAAGGGGCTCTAGCAGGTCCCCATATATCTGAATGAACATAGTCTAACATGGCCTTTGTGGTGTGTGTACAAGTATTGAATTTTCCCCATTTTTGTTTGCCATAAAGACATAACTCACAAATTTCTAACTTCTCAAAATTTCCATTCCCAATCAATCCTTGCTTATATAATTCCTCCAGACTCCTTTCACTAACATGAGCTAATCTACAATGCCATATCTTTGTAGAAATATCATTTGTGACAGAAATTAAGCTGGCAGAGTTAGTGATAGTTTTACATTGCAATTTGTATAGTCCATTGCTTCTGATTCCTTGAAGAATCTAGGAAGTACCTTTGTAAACCTTGAGTATTCCCCCTTCAGCTTTTATTGTGAAGCCAACATGGTCCAGCATACCAAGGGAAATCATATTTCTCTTAAGTTCAAGTACATGCCTCACATTAGAGAGAATTTTACATCACCAATTTTGATCTTCACAGTTCCAATTCCAGCCACTTTGCAGGCCATGTTGTTTCCCATCAGAACTTTCCTAGCATCAGTTTTATCGTAAGTCTCAAACCATTCCAGATTGGGTGTCATGTGGAAAGTGCACCTAGAATCCAAAATCCATTTATTCCAGCATGGTTCTTCAATTACTAATAATACATCACTACTTTCATATCCATCAGCAACTACAACATCATTCTCATCTTTGTAATTTCGATGATATTGTTTCTTTCTTTCAGGACCATCTCTACAAAAATATCCTTCTTTATGACAGTGAAAACAAGTTTTCTTGGTCTTGTTTTTACCATTTTTCTTTTCTTCTTTTCCTCGAGCAAACAACCCATCAACATCACTAGTTTCCCCTTTAATGTCAATAATTTTTTTTTCTTCATTTCTTTTGCATTTAGAGTCACCTTAAATTCCTCCAAAGTGAGAGTTTCTCTCCCTAAACATCATTGTGTCCACAAGATTTTCAAAGGAGGGTGGCAGTGAGCATAGTAACATGATTGCTTGATCTTCTTCACTTATTTCAACATCAATGCTTTTTAAATCAAGAACAGTTTTGGTGAATAAAGAAACATGTTCTTTAATGGACATACCTTCTTCCATCTTCATTTAGTGCAGACTCTTCTTCAAATAAAGTTTGTTTGTTAGAGACTTAGTCATGTAAAGGCTCTCAAGTTCAACCAAACATCAACAACAGTGTCTTGAGCTGCCATTTCTCTGAGAACATCATCACCCAGGGAAAGAATGATGGTGTTGCGTGCCTTGATCTCTATATCCTTCTTCTCCTTTTCAGACAATGTTGCTGGCATTTTCGAAATGCCCTGCAATGCATCTTGCAGTCCTTGATGAACCAGCAAGGCTTTCATCTTGATTCTCCACAGCCCAAAATTGTTATCACTAGTAAACTTCTCAATATCAAATTTTGCTCCACCCATTTTTGAGGAAAGAAATTACTTTCTTCTTGAATCGAGCTCTGATACCAATTTGTTGTGATTTCAATCCAGAAAAATTAGATGTGAATCTAGAATTGATTATTGAAATGATAAAAGACAAAGAAAACGCGAGAATTGTCGAGGTTCAGAGCAATATTCTCCTACGTCCTCATTGAAAGTTGTTTTATTTCTTCTTCAATAACCAAGAATGTAGTACAATATTACAGCACTTATAATTTCTACTCTATGCTCAATTGAACCCTCTCTTATTGACCTTAGAACACTTACTATCACTGCCTTGCATAACAATTTACATGTTGCAAGTCATGCCTTATATAGCTTCTCCCTTTCTCTAGTTAGTTAGAACCATAATTCTAACTAACTAAAACAGAAAAAACAGAAAACAGAAAACTATCACATAGGCTTAATATAGGTTTTATACTTTCACTAACTAATGAGACACAATTATGGTCCACTAGCTTTCACAGATATCAATTATGAAAAGATGATACTGTGTTTTCATATTGCTATCTACAATCACAATTATGGTCATAATATTACATATTTTAAAATTTCCGTAAAGGTATCGTAGTCTCAATAACAATATTTTCTCATAATATAAAAGTTTGCAGAGTAATCATAGTTTTAAATTACAGTTATGTTGCAAATCTTTTATACTGCAGAAAAATACGAACAAATGCGGCCTAAATTGTAACTATGTCGTTGCAGCTAGAAGTGTTCATAATAACCGGTTAAGAAGTCTGATCGTACCGGAATATAGTCCAAATCTATCTAAGAAAAAAGTCAGATTAAACAAAAAAGGTTTTTCAAACAGACCATATATTTTTTAAATGATATATCCAAGTCCGTTTATCTATATTCGGTGGTTAATTGTTATATTCCATATCCAACTTGTTCTCGTCTCAGTCAACAGAAAAAACACTAAGGAGTAAAAAAAACCTTTCCAATTCCAAAGTAAAAAAACTCCAAGCTAGAGAGATGGAGGAGCAAACAATGAGGCTCCATGGAAAGCACCTTCTTGGAGGCGTCAGAATCTCTCATGCGCAACAACAACCACATGCAACGAAAAATATATGGCAGTGACCATCTCGGATGACAGTAAAACGCCGCGATTTCAAAGCACAATTAAAGAAACGCACGTTTTTAGATGATGATAGTGCTGTGAGATTAATTATAACATATTGATAAACTATACTGCACCTAAAATGTTCAAATGAATTAAATAGTTCGTAACCTGAATCATAAATTTCAAACAAACTAATAAATCAAATTTAATTAGAAAATTGATTTAACTATTTTAAAAATGTTTTAGCCAAAATCATGATAAGAATAAAAAAACTCACTTGTTAAAAAAAATTATTTTTAGTGAACTCTATCCCAAATCTCTCTCCTCTCTCCCTCCAACAAACTGATTTTAAAACCCATTGTTTTAAACCAATTTTTTTAAAAAAAAATCATCTGAAAATCTGGTTTTAAAATTCATTCGAAGACTGGTTTGAAACCAATTCAAAATATTAAACCAAATTTAAAATGATTCAGAACTAAACTTAAACTGATTTGAAAATTTATTTTATTGTTATTGTTAATTCAATTTACTAAATATGATAGTTTTCTGTAGAGTAAAACTTCATAATCGTTTTGGAGAGAAAAATATTCTAAACCAAATTTTGATTTTAAAAAAATATAATTCAATTTTAAAAAAATTGGCTTTATAACTGCAACCATTTTTAAGATCTGGATTAGAACTGGATTTTTGTTAACAAATCTAGATGGATTTATAATCCAATTCATGAACATCTCTGATTGTAGCGACTTCAAAATTCGTAATATGACCAAAACTATAAACGGTAACGGCAGTTTTAACCGCAATTTGAAGTCACGGTAGTTGTGCTGTCTGCAAAAATTGAAAAATAGGCCCAGGGAAGCAACATGTATACAATAACAATACATATGGAGCAAGTGCACATAGAATAAATCATGGTATAAATAACAGCATATATAAAACTAGCATGTTCTCATAGCATTTTCTCTTAAAGTTAGGATTTGGATTTGTGGATTAAAATTTGCATAGGAAGACCAAACGATAGTTACTTCATGAAAAGGACCGATTTTCCCATCCCCGATTTGCTTAGAGTCACAATTTTGTTTGTTACCACATTTAGCGGTGGCATCCATATGAATTTGATTAATTATGACATCAAAATTCTAATTTTGACGATACATATTATTAGCCAATTAAATTAACTATGACGAATAAATTCTAATTTCGACTATACAATAACTCAATTTTAACTAATTAAACTAAAAATAAATTGAAAATTCTAATTTTAATCATAAAATGGTCTAGTCTTAATTAATTAGACTAACTATTATTTGAAGTTCTAATTTTCGACAATCCCACTATTTAATCTTAACTAGTTATACTAAATATGACTTAGAAATTTTAATTTAAATGATCAAACAGTTTAATCTAACATAATAAGACTAAATACGACTAAGAAATTCTATTTTCCATAATTCAATAGGTCAATCTAATATAATTAAACGAAATATGACTAATAAATTATAATTTCAATGATCCAACGGTTCAATCTAACCTAATCAAACTAAACATGATTAAGAAATTCTAATTTCGATGATCTAACGTTTAATCTTAACTAATTAGACGACTATGATTTAGAAATTTTATTTTTGAAGATGAAATAACACAATCTTATATAATTAGATTAATTATGAGTTAGAAATTCAGTTACAGTGATCCAACGGTTCATTCTAATTTAATTAAATTAACTATGAATGAATTTTTTTAATTTTGACGATAAGACATTTTAATCTTAACTAATTAGATTGACTATGACTTAGAAATTTAAATTTTGAAGATATCAAACCATTCAATCTTAATTAATTAGCATGACTATGACTTAGAAATTTAAATTTCGATGATCTAACCGTTCAGTCGTAACTAATTAGACTAAATAAATCTTAAA
>JBBPBP010000003.1:20449295-20490197 GCA_037974735.1 Cicer chorassanicum
AGAATCTATTTCTCAAACAAGAGTTGAGTAAATATTAAGATTCAAAACATCTTCATCACTATATTGTAATACAAAGCTAGTGTGTCATCATAGCTTGTAAAGTGTGTAGAAATCCTTTTATGAGTAGAAGGTAACTTGTAATTTCCTTACTGAAATAGGCTAAGGAAAATCTGGAAATCCTTTCTAAGGTAGAAAGGTAGAAGCTGTGTAAAGATCAAGATTGATCTACGAAAGTTGTGTAACAATCAAGAACAATCTTGCCTTTGAGCACTTAGTGGAAAATCTCACATTTGTGAGGACTGGACGTAGCCCAAGTTGGGTGAACCAGGATACATGCTTGAGTAATCTCTCTATCCTTATCCTTATTTATTATTTGATTTGCAATAAGCTGTTTCACTGTTAAAATCAATATTGTTGTTTTACACTAACCAAGATTGTTCTTCATAATACCAAGATCAATCTTGAGTAAATTTTTAGTTTCAAAACAGGAAAATTTTAAAAGGGGCAATTATAATTCAAACCCCCCTTTCTTATAATTGATATTGTTACTTCAATTGGCATCAGAGCCAGTCTCTAAAAATTAAAACACTCAAAAAGTGTTAGAGCAAAAGATTCAGGAAGACAATGTCAAAAACCAAGTATATTGCTGAAGGAGGGTCTTCAAACAGACCACCATACTTTGATGGATCAGATTATTACTTCTGGAAAGGCAAAATGCAATTGTTCCTAAAGTCACAAGACACTGGTATGTGGAGAATGATCACAGATGGAGACTTCATACCAAGAGTGGATCAAAACGACCCAACATCAGCTGAAAAGAAAGAAGCCGAATGGATAGCTGATGATAAATCTAAGGTATTATTAAACTCAAAAGCTCAACTATTTTTATCATGTGCTTTAAGCAGGGAAGAAAGTGAAAGAGTAGATGAATGCGATACGGCCAAAAAGGTTTGGGACACATTGCAAACTCATCATGAAGGAACAAGTCATGTTAAGGAAACAAGAATTGATATTGGTATTCGAAAATTTGAATTGTTTGAAATGAATGATGGAGAAACAATTGATGAAATGTATTCAAGATTCACAACCATAGTAAATGAAATGCGTTCACTTGGCAAAGCATATTCAGTTCAAGACAGGGTACGAAAATTCATGAGATGCCTTCCTATCATGTGGAGACCAATGGTGACAGCCATAAGCCAAGCAAAGGATCTTGAAGTTCTGGGATTAGAAGAACTGATTGGTACACTAAGGGCGCATGAGGTACTGTTGCTGGAAGATAAACCAGCAAAGAAAGGCAAAGTAATAGCCTTAAAAGCATCTCAAAGCTTACCAAATGTTCAACAAACAATTGAAAAAAGTGATTCAGAAGATGGTCAAGAAGATGCTGATGAAGAGATTGCACTTCTCACAAGAAAAATACAAAGAATGATGAGAAGAAGAGATCAGATCAAAAGAGGATCCCCAGACAAAAAGGAGTTCAAAGCTGAAGTAGATAAAAGCAAAATCACTTGCTTCGGATGCAACAAACAAGGACATTACAAAACTGAATGTCCATTAAACAAGAAGGTGCCAAAGAAATTTCCGTTCAAGAAAAAATCAATGATGGCAACCTGGGATGACTCTGATGAATCAGACATGGAAGAATCAGAAGAAGCAAACCTGTGTTTAATGGCCAACAATGAAGACACTAAGGTAACAGATTCTAAACCATGTCTTGTATGTAAACAAATGGAAATCGAATTTGATAATTTGTTAAATGATTCTAATTTTCTCATTCAAAAATGTAGTTCTTTTAAAGAAAAATTTCATAAAGAAAAAGAAGAAAAAGAGAAGATACAGATTATGAATGATGAACTCAAAGAAATCATTCAAAACTTGAAAAAATCTCAGTTCAAAAATTCTGATTCTGAAGGTTATGAAAACCAGGATCAATCTTCGTTGCAAACGAAGAATGATCTTCTCAAAGCTGAAATCGAAATTCTTAAAAACGATTTAATGAAATTCATTCAAGCTACTGAGACATTTCAGAAAATCATGGGATCTCAGGTAGGAATATTTGATAAAACTCAAAAATCAAAAATGTATGAAACTTTCTTTGTTCCTGAAAGAAAAGAGGGAAATTGCAAAATCAAATGTTCATATTGTGACAAAATTGGACACTTGGAATTTGCATGCTATTTTAAAAAAAGAGATCAAAAAATCAGGAACAAAAAGAATTTTAAAAAAGCAGAACAGTTTAGAGCAAAAGCAGTTTTCTCTCAAAATTTTAAAAAAGATGATCAATCTTCGAATGATATTAAAAATGAAGATCAATCTGGAGGTTTATCAAAATCTGCTGAAAATCGTGATTTCAAATCCTTTCAAAAACAGCAACCTGATCACCATTCCTGGACCAAAATAAGTCACTCTAAGACTACTTTAAACACCAAGAAAGAATCAGTTTTCGAAACTAACTCCTCAGGACCCAAATTAAAGTGGGTACCTAAAATTGATCCAAAACATCATGCAGGATGGATGTCATGATGTCAAGAAAAGGCCATGGTTTTTGGACAGTGGCTGTTCAAGGCATATGACGGGTGACAAGAATTGTTTCATGTCATTTATCAAAAAGGATGGAGGATCCGTAACCTTTGGAAACAATGATCAAGCCAAAATCAAAGGAAATGGAACCATAGGTAAAATAAATTCTGCCAAAATCAATGATGTTCAATATGTTGAAGGATTAAAACACAACCTTCTCAGCATTAGTCAACTCTGTGATAATGGCTTTGAAGTTGTTTTTAAACCCAATATATGTGAAGTGAGAATGACAGCTTCTGGAGAAATCATTTTTTCTGCATCCAGAAAGAAAAACCTTTACATTTTATACATTGAAGAACTACCAGTTGAATCTTGCCTCATGTCCATAAATAAAGACAAATGGATATGGCATAAAAGAGCTGGACATATAAGTATGAAAACAATTTCAAATCTGTCAAAACTAGATCTTGTTAGAGGACTTCCAAAAATCAATTTTGAAAAAGATAAAGTTTGTGAAGCATGTGCTAAAGGAAAACAAGTCAAAAATAGTTTTCATTCAAAAGAATTTATATCAACTACAAGACCCCTTGAATTACTTCACATTGATCTTTTTGGTCCCATTAAAACCACTAGCTTGGGAGGAATGAAATATGGATTTGTAATTGTTGATGATTTTTCTAAATATACATGGGTGTTATTTTTAAAGCAAAAAGATGATGCATTTGAAGCTTTCAAAAATTTTTGTAAAAAGGTTCAAAATGAAAAAGAATCAAAAATAATCACCATAAGGAGTGATCATGGAGGTGAATTTATAAATATATCTTTCAAAACATTCTTTGAAGAACTTGGCATCTCTCACAATTTATCTTGTGCAAGAACCCCTCAACAAAATGGGGTTGTTGAAAGAAAAAATAGAACATTACAAGAGATGGCAAGAACGATCTTGGAAGAATCCAATGTTGAAAAATATTTTTGGGCTGAAGCCATAAACACCTCTTGTTACATTTTGAATCGTGTTTCTATTAGAAAAATTATAAATAAAACACCATATGAAATCTGGAAAAATAGGAAGCCAAACATTTCATATTTTCATATTTTTGGTTGTTATTGCTACATTTTAAACAATAAAGATAACTTGGGAAAATTTGATGCAAAATCAGACAAAGCCATATTTTTAGGATATTCAACGGAATCTAAAGGTTATCGTGTCTTTAATTTGAGAACTAAAATTGTTGAAATTAGTATGCATGTATTATTTGATGAGTTTGATGATCTTGAGCTGGAAAAGAAAGATGAAGAAGAGGAAGATCAATCTGGACCAACGCAGAAGATTGATCTTCAGGAAAAAGAAATCGATAAACAGTCTCCATTTCAAACTCCTCCCAAAAGCTGGAGACTTGTAGATGATCATCCTCCAAATCAAATAATTGGAGATACAGCTGATGGTATTAGAACTAGAAGATCATTCAAGGACGATGCAAACAGCAACATGGCAATGATCGTTGGGCAGATTGATCCTGAGTGTTGGATCGTTCTTGAGGGTTTGAAGATTGTTCTTCTGATGGTTTTGGTTTTCTGGAGGTTTTTGGATTTTTTCGTTGTTGGGATTCCAGAAAAGCTGAAAGAGTTTCAGGGGATGAAGATTTTGAAGGTTTCGATTTTGAGGTTTTTGAGGGTTTAGAGGGAGGCTTTGAGACAGATTTAGTAGTTTTTGGTTGTGGAGTAGGAGCAACGGAAGGATGTTGAGATGGAGGGTTGTGCATGTCATCGTCATCATCAGACAACGTGTAGATAGTTGGATCAACCTGTGGAGTTCTGGAAGTACCGATTCCAGCCATAATACGCATGGAGCGTCGTGTGGACGAGGAGGTGCTTGAAGCGGGTTTCTTCATGGTACAAAGATGGGGAGGAGTTTGATTGACAGTGGGAATAGGAGCTTGAAATAGAGGTGGAAGCACAGTAGAGAGAGGAGCAAGGGCGATTGGAAAGGTGTTTTCTTCAGGGGAAGAAGAGAGATAGTCTGAAAAAGTTTTATCAGAGTGAGGAGACACAGGGGGGGTGGGTCTGGGTGGAGGTGATGGTGAACGGTCAGGGGACGGGGATGGTGATGGAGAGGGAGTTGGGGATGATGTCTGACGTTTGTGTGCTGTAGTTTTGGTTCGTGCCATTGTGATGAAGAAAGGAACAAGATTGAGTTTTTGCTTGAGGAAGACGAAGAGGAAGTTTGAATGATCAAGGCTTTTGTGTTTGCTGTTTTGTAAAATAATTAATTTAATAAAAATTTTGTCTGTTGTAATTTAAGTCTTTACCAAAAGTCTTCAATAATATCAGCCAGAATTGCATCCTTCCACATTGCGGCAGTCATGAGTTTGTCTCTGACAATGATCTTCTTGTCATTTACCATCTTCTTCATGGCCAAAAGTTGAACCTTCCATACTTGATAATCCAGCATATGATCGCTGCTGCTCAGAAAGATTACAAGAGGAACACTGTCCCGTATGGAATGGTATTGTCCAAAATCTTCCGTCACTTCCAGATTCCATTATCAACTGAATCATCCAAAACCAAAATTTCCCGCTTTACTTCAAAGAACATATCCCATATGAAACAAATACCATCTCATTCTGTCTCTGTTACACCGGCCAAACGAAAACGAAGCGAACGAATCCCACTTAATTTGGACTCTCCTGCTCCTCGAGATCAATCTTCACCCTCTCCAATTCCTGAAGAACGATCCTCGTTTCAGGCAGATCCTGCACATATGACTTCACCAGCTTCTACACCTCAACCTGTTCAAGGTGGATTCTGCCCTATCCTTCAATATCAACAAACCTCAATTATGTCTCCAATTTTTGTCTCTCCTCAGAAAACAACTACCTCCTCCATTTTTGGAATAAGTCAATTCTTGACTTTTCCTGATGACACCGTTGGCCCTGCCATTCCACATCCTTCCGCTCCATCATCTGTCCCACACGTTAGCACCAATTTCGCATCACTATCTACATTTTGTACCTCTGCTGCTCCATCCCACAATACTCCTGTTGCTGCTCAGCCCCGTCCTTCCAAACGAACTAAACTGGAAAAAGATTCATCAAAGGCTTGCAGGGACATTCCCAAGATTTTTGCTGCTCTTCAATCGATTGCTGCCCGCCAAGCCCACCATGACAAAGAACAGGCCATCTTAAGGGATTGGATGACTACGCAACTTGCTCCAAAACTAGGAGTTGATCCCCCTGTACCAAATCCAGCACCAGTTTTTCCAGAGATTCCTCAGCCCTCTCTGTCTCCTTCATCCGAAGGGTCCTCTCCATCACTATCTACATTTTGTACCTCTGCTGCTCCATCCCACAATACTCCTGTTGCTGCTCAGCCCCGTCCTTCCAAACGAACTAAACTGGAAAAAGATTCATCAAAGGCTTGCAGGGACATTCCCAAGATTTTTGCTGCTCTTCAATCGATTGCTGCCCGCCAAGCCCACCATGACAAAGAACAGGCCATCTTAAGGGATTGGATGACTACGCAACTTGCTCCAAAACTAGGAGTTGATCCCCCTGTACCAAATCCAGCACCAGTTTTTCCGAAGATTCCTCAGCCCTCTCTGTCTCCTTCATCCGAAGGGTCCTCTCCATCACTAACAACTTAATTTGCTGTTTTTTCATTGTACTCTCCTGTTCCTTTTTGCTATGACAAAGGGGGAGATGTAATTTGAGATTTTATATGCTGATTTGCTGATTTACTTGTTTTTTTTTTGTTTGAACCATTGCTGTAATGATTGTCTTTTTGATATTAATGAAATCATTATTTGGTTCAATTTCGTAGCACATATTGAGGGGGAGTTTTGTTATTAAAAACTCTATGAATTATTATTTAGAATCAAAATTAAAAATCTAAATTAACTTGTTTGTCATCATCAAAAAGGGGGAGATTGTTAAGACAAAATCTCTAAATTAATTGTTTTGATGATAATTAAACAAATTGTTAATTAAGAATTATAATTATGATTCTAAAGTGTTTTTGATATTTAACTTGTGTATTTGAGTGTGTTAAACAAGATAGGTACCAAGTAAATCAAATCAAATATCATTAAAATCAAAGAAAGCAAAAACAACAAAGCAAAGATCAATCCTGCCAGAATTCTGCAGAACGAAGATTGATCTTCAGAATTAAGATTGATCAATCCTGACCAGACTTCTGCAATACAAAGATTGATCAGACCTCTGCAATACGAAGATTGATCAATCCTGATCAGACTTCTGCTATACGAAGATTGATCAATCCTGACCAAATTTCTGCAATACGAAGATTGATCAATTCTGACAGACTTTTACCAAAACGAAGATTGATCATCTGAATCAAGAAAGATCAATCTCGAGTTGAAGACTTCAAACCAAGAATCTTTGTCAATCTGATATGTTTCTCAAGGATAAACTAAGAAAGGCCTAAAACATAATCAGCCCAAGTTTTGAGGAATCAAAGACAAGCCTCATGAAGGATTACAAAGAAGCAAGATCATTCCTTATGTTGTACAAACACAAGTACAAGTACAGGCTGTAAAAGTACAGCTGCAACTATCAAATCAAAGCTGCATAACTGACTCAAAAGAGCACACAAGCAACCTCTGCAAAATAGTACTGGATCGAGTACTAAGTCAGAACATGCTTAAGTTATCTGAAGATCGATCCTGGACTGCAAGAACACTCCTGGATTCAATTTCTTCATTCTTGCTTTTTGTCTGCTTTAGTTCACCTACTGTCATATGACAGCTGGCCTCATTCCAACGGCTATGAGAGCTGTTCAAGCCTCCATTGAAGCTTATAAATGCAGCATCAAGATGAAGAGCAATACACAACTCAAAGTGCCAAGAAAAGCATCAATTTACATTCATAATCAAGCTTACTCTAAGTTTCATTTCTTGGCTCGAAAATCTGTTTTCTCTTTGTGTTGTGGTGAAATCAGTAGCATCCTAATCTTATATCTCAGAATCTATTTCTCAAACAAGAGTTGAGTAAATATTAAGATTCAAAACATCTTCATCACTATATTGTAATACAAAGCTAGTGTGTCATCATAGCTTGTAAAGTGTGTAGAAATCCTTTTATGAGTAGAAGGTAACTTGTAATTTCCTTACTGAAATAGGCTAAGGAAAATCTGGAAATCCTTTCTAAGGTAGAAAGGTAGAAGCTGTGTAAAGATCAAGATTGATCTACGAAAGTTGTGTAACAATCAAGAACAATCTTGCCTTTGAGCACTTAGTGGAAAATCTCACATTTGTGAGGACTGGACGTAGCCCAAGTTGGGTGAACCAGGATACATGCTTGAGAAATCTCTCTATCCTTATCCTTATTTATTATTTGATTTGCAATAAGTTGTTTCACTGTTAAAATCAATATTGTTGTTTTACACTAACCAAGATTGTTCTTCATAATACCAAGATCAATCTTGAGTAAATTTTTAGTTTCAAAACAGGAAAATTTTAAAAGGGGCAATTATAATTCAAACCCCCCTTTCTTATAATTGATATTGTTACTTCAGTGGTCAACTTCAATAATTTACTCAAAGTACTTCAAAAATCATTCATTCTACAAGTACATTAATTATTGGCATATTTGATCGAATCACTTCTAAACACTTGGATTTTGGATCGTGATATTAAAACAAGTTGCTTTAATACCAAAATCTAACCCCCCACCACCAAAAAACAAAATTTAATTAGTGTTTTAAATTAAAATATAACTATGTTTTCAATCTTCAAAAGTGTTTAGTATGGCTCATAGTTAGTATCAAGTAGGCAGGAGTATTGTTGTAATTTGAACCTAATTAATAATGTTTAAATTAAACATAACTTGTACTCTGTAAATCCTAATTCATCCATTTAATAAGAATGAACTACAATTGCTCTATGGTCGAAGATGTAGACACACTTTGTTGAAATCAATGATCAAATGTCTTGTGTTTCTTGTTTGCAATTTCAATTTCCTTATTCTTTTAAGATCATGTTGCTGTTCTAACAATTGGTATCAGATGACGAGTAACTCTGGTGTGAAATTCAAAGTGAAAAAGTTCGACGGAACCAAAAACTTTGCATTATGGCAAAAGAGGGTTAATGATTTGTTGGCACAACAAGGTCTTCAAAAGTCATTGCTTGAGGATATACTGACATACATGGCAGAAGTCAATTGGACAAAGAAGAAGGATAAAGTTGTAGGCATAATTCATCTTTGTGTATCATATGAAGTGATGTATCATATCCTAGACCTAACATCTTAAATGAGGTCTTGAAGAAATTGGCAAGTCAGTATCTATGCAAAACATTCACAAACAAGTTGTTCGTGAAGCAACGACTGTACATGTTGAAGATGTAGGAAGGATCTGATTTGCATCAACATTGTCAATACCTTAAACGTAATAATCACCAATTTGGTAAGGCTTGAGATGAAGATCGATAAAGAAGACAAAGTTATTATTCTGTTGTGCTCGTAGCCAGGTTCATTTGATTACCTAGTGACAATTCTTACATACAAGAAATACACTATCAAGCTGGAAGATATTATTGTTGTCGTTCAATCTCATTCTCAAATGAGACTAAATGCAGAAGAATGATCTTCAGGCGAAGGTCTGTATGTAAAAGGAGGTCAATACCGTGGGAGGAACCAAGGTAAAACGGGTTATGGGAAGAACATGTCCAAATCAAAGAACATAAAAACAAAATAGTGCTTCAGTTGCAAAAGGGTCGAGCTTTAGAAGAGGGATTGTCCAAACAAACAACAGGGTTCATCCATTTCTACAAACATGGTTCCAATTGATGACTCTATCAGTGAAAGAGATATCTTTTGTATTTCATCTAGCAAGGGCAAAAAAGCGTGGATTCTTGATTCTCGTTGTTCTTAGCACATGACGCCGCACAGGGAGTGGTTTACCACATTCATGTCAGATAATTTTGATTTTGTTAATTCATGTGATGATAAAACATGTGTTATCATTGGAATGAGATAAATTAAAATTGTCATGGACAATGGTTGCGCGCAAACGTTTAATGATTCCACAATGGAGAAATAATTTGATCTCTCTGGGTTTTCTACACGAAAATGGTTTCTCAAATAGGTTTGATGGAGATAAAGACATTTTGAAGGTCATTAAGGGTGCATTAAAAGTGATGAGAGCAAAGAGGATTGCAAGTAACATCTACATATTGTTGGATTGTACTTGTGTAGGCAATCTTGCGTTAGTTGACTTTGACGATGATGCAACGAAATTGTGGCACATGCATCTAGGTTATACTAGTGAGCTTGAAATGGCAGAACTTAAGAAGATGCATATGTTGAAGTAGGTCCATCATTGTAAGCTAGATTTTTGTGCATGTATTGTATAGAGAAAAAACACAAGAAAAGGGGGTTGAATTGTGTTTTGTTTCAAAAATTCAATTAAAAACTAGTGAAGTTGAAAGAAACATCTACACATTGTTGGGTTGTACTTGTGAAGGTGAAGTTGTGTTAGTTGAGTTTGACAATGATGCAACGAAACAATGGCACATGCATCTAGGTCATATTAGTGAGCTTGGAACGGCAAAACTTAAGAAGATACATTTGTTGAAGCGTGTCGGCCATTGTAAGCTAGAATTTTGTGCAAGTATTGTATACTTGTGTTGTAGAGAGAAAAAACACAAGAAATGGGGGGTTGAATTGTGCTTTGTTTCAATAAACCAATTTAAAACTAGTGAAGTTGAAAGCAAGAATAAGTAAAACGATAAGTAAAGAGATTAAGAGAGAAATACGAGCCAATTTATCCTAGTTCAGCACCAATACGGTAGCTACATCTAGTACCTTCACCCAAAAGAATTTAATCCACTAACCACCAATAGTATCAGTAGTCCACTGAACACCTTTTAGTCAAACTAATTGTGTTCAAGTCTTCTTAACCTTCTAGCTTAGTATGGTCGAACTGTTGACGACGACAACCACTATTAGGCCAAGTTACAACATTGTTTAAATTGGGTTTTTGACAAACTCTTACACAAGAGTGTTTATACAAATCTCTCTCATAAAGTACTTTAGGTTTCTCAATACTTAGAGCTAACACAATCATTTTCACGAGTTTGTATTTGTAATGGTGATGATTTTTCTCTTGTTTTGTTGTTGTTGTTTTCGGGTTATGTTTTTATTGACGATCACAAATCCTTTTGTAGAAATGCATTTAGTGCATTAGGGTTTTTGATTGTTATTGTGATTGCATAAATCAGCTTGTGAAATAATAACTTGTATCAAATCTTCAGAGATTTTGAATCAACATTAAAAGCTTGTCCAAATCCATCTTCATAGTAATGACAGAATGACCAGAGGATGTCATTCGCTTCTTCAGTCAGAGGACAAGTCTACTATGATGAGAAAATGATGTTCGAATGTTGACTTTATCTGAGTGTTGATTTTTCAAACGGACAATTTTTATACCAAGGTTATCAGATGCAGAATCATTAGAGTGAGCTTGTATTAACAGATTCAACAAAGGTACGTTGAGAGTGCGTTTGTTTGAGTTAGTTATAGCTTAATAGATATTTTAGAGCATTACCTTAATTTCCTTGTTTATCTTATCTTTTCATCATAGGATTCACCGTAAAGACTTTAAAGTTATGACAAAGGTCTGCACACTTAAATAAATTTATTAGCACAATAAATTGTTCCCAAAAAATAACTTTTGTTATCATCAAAACTATTATAGGTCATTGTTCTTCAAACCAACTTGGTTCTAACAATCTACCCCATTTTTATGATCACAAAAATCTATTTTTGTGAACAATTTTTCTTTATAATGAAGTGATAAATGCCGAGTTGTTTCAAAGTAAAGCAATAAAGCTCCCTCTTAATATGATAGGGTGTAAAAAAACAGTGGAGTACGAAATTCTAACAAGGAGGTTTTTCTAAAAGATAGGAAATTGTTCTCAAAAACATACTCCTCATTTTGTCATCACATAAAAAGAGTTGTACATAGATGTAAAGGACATTAAAAAGATATAAGAGTTAAATCTTTAAAAAATTGCATTAAAGTGTGAATAATACATAGTGAGTGAACATAGCTCAAGGGAAAGTTATCTTCACTCGATGGACTTTCTCATATAACAGTTAGTTGCTTTTTGGTCTTGTCTCCATGAGATTTATTAAACATGCAAGATCTAGAGGTAGATTATCTCAACAATATGTCTGAAAGCATTAGAGTTCTGAGCGACTAGATGCATTCCATGCTCCATAAGGGGGTTGACTATAAGGAGATTTTTTCTCCAATCGTCAGATATACTTCTATCAGGGCAATGTTAGCCTTGGTAGCTAGTCGGAACATGCATTTAGATAAGATGGACATGAAGACAACATTCTTTCACGGTAATCTAGATCATAAAATTTACATGGAGCATCCAATTTATAAATTAAAGAGGTCTTTGTATGGTCTAAAGCAGTCTCCAAGGCAATGTGGTAGAAGTGGTTTTATTCCTACATGCTTCATATTGGCTACAAAAGGTGTGAGTATGATTGTTGTGCTTATGTTTTGAGCCTTAATGATGGCTTTTTTATTTTTTGTTACTGTATGTTGATGATATACTGATTGCTTCTAATCATTTACATAATGTAAATGAGCTGAAAATTATGTTGAGAAATGAGTTTACCATGAAAGACTTGGGTGTTGTTAAAAAGATTCTTTGTATGCAAATTCAAGTGATATGAACGCTAGAAAATTACGGCTCTATCAAAAAAGCTATGTTGAAAAGGGGTTATACAAATTTATGGCCTCCTAACGCAAAAGGCAAAATTATATAGATGATTATTCAATATAGTTATATAGAGGATCAATAGGTTTCTCAAACCTCTCCACCAACATCCTTGTTTGGTGTTACTTCTCATCATCACGAGTAATAACAATTTACAAATTATTTCAAATAAATAAATTCTCACGAAATGTCTCATGTTAAAATAAAATAAATATCAAATCATTTTAAACGTATCAGTTATTCTGTATAATAGATTTGTCAAATCAATTTCATAAGGTCAAAATATGAATGTTACAAACCGGTATCCATTTGAAATGTGTTTCAAATTGCATCACTTATTTGAAAGGTAATAAAATTTGGAAATGGCATTGCAATCTAATGGGATATGAAACATTAAATACCAAAATACAAAATTCAAACATCTTTGAATCCAAAGGCCTGTAACCGATTGTATCCCTCAAAGCAATTCTTACTAATTATCTTATTGAGCAATTAAGATAGGTTAAAAAACAAAAACAAATCATTATTTCAAAACCCAATTCTCAAGCTACCACTCAATGTTTCGCACCTTTTAAAATTTTGAAACTATTTCAAAATATTATGGTTTAATAAGATGAAAAAGTCAACATATGCTTGTTAATTGTTATTTTTCAACGCCAATCAAATACTTCGCCAATTTTTTTTTTATCAAAACAACCAACATTGACAAAATATACAT
This sequence comes from Cicer chorassanicum, assembly GCA_037974735.1. Classification (NCBI taxonomy): domain Eukaryota; kingdom Viridiplantae; phylum Streptophyta; class Magnoliopsida; order Fabales; family Fabaceae; genus Cicer; species Cicer chorassanicum. The sequence goes on from JBBPBP010000003.1 coordinate 20,462,288, forward strand.
TGATACAAAATTAATATGCCAACAATTTTGAATCACATTCAAAAATATTTATCAAAACACACGAAGTAGATGGAAACAAGGTAAAACGATTATGGCTCTGATATTGCCGAAATGGAATCATCAAATAGACTTTTAAAAAAATCATTTTAAAATCAATCTTAATAACGGAAAGTTCCTTTAATCAACAATCACTTAAGCACAAAATTTCACTAGAAGGTTGATATGTTTACCTCTTGAAGCGTCAAGTAGACATATCACCAATAAAGAGCACATATCTTGAAGTGTGCTTTAACTTTGATCACCAACACGAAAACTACCGACGTCTCTACCTAGTTCATGGCAGAAAACAGAATGTGGGGCAAGACATTCTATGAGGGTATTGGCAAATCAGAATTATTTGGGGAATTAGCCGATTCCTATTTTTGGACCAACCCAAAATAAGTTATAAATGATTATATTTAATTAAACTTTTTAATTCAATACAAAATATTAATTAAATTAAATCATATTTAACTCAATTAATTATTAAACCTCATTTATTTAATCAAATTAAATTCAATTAAATAAATTATAAGTATGTTAATTTATTAAATCATATTTAATACGATAACATCTGATAAAATCAAATCTTATTTAATTTAATTGTTCGTTCCACTATCAGTACTATATGTGTGTGGTCCTTATATGTTCTCACTTAAACGGTAATAATATTAATACTATATATAGTTTATATAATATAAAATTGGCTTAAATGCATGTTTGGTCTCTCGATTTTTCAAAAATGAACTTGTATTCTCTATTTTTCTAAAATCAGTTTTTTGGTCCCCTATCAACTCATTCTTATAATTTTTTTGGTCCCTATCATTTTTTATTATGTGGTACTCTATTTAATGACATGACACTTAGGTGACATTTGTGACTTGGATAAAATGATTTTAATGTCATTATTGTTGTAAAAATTTTAAAAATAAATAAATATTTTGTGTAAAGCTACATATTTTATTTTCTATATTATTTTATTATTATTTTTGTTTATATAATAAAATAATAAAAAATAAAATAAATAAATATTTAATAAAATAATTATTTATTTTATATATATATTATCGATTTAATTTTAATATTTTAAACCTTAAATGTTAATTTTAATTTATAAATAAAAGTAAATAAGTTTATTTTTTAAAATTTATATATAAATAAAATAAATATTAAAAATTTAAATATTATAAATAATTTTAAAATATTAAAAATTAAATAAATCAAATTTTAATATTTTAAATAAAAATTTTAAAATTTTAAATTATTAAATAAGTTAAATAAATGAAATAAATGGTTAAATATGTTTTTAGTCTTTATAAAATTTCTGCCTCCTTGTAAAATAAAAATACAATTTTTAGTACCTACAAATTTTTCATGCATGCCCCAACTTTGGATGTTGCTTCAAATTCAAGTTCTTGTGCTAAAGCTTATGTCCCTCAAGTTATTCTCTCTTCACTATTTGACCCTTCTCAATTTGAAAAGAAATAAGATTTTTCTAAACTAGAAGCTAAAATTGAGGCTTTCATGGAATCAACGACTAAGAATCAAGAGCAAATACAAAAACTCCTAGGTCTGATCTTAGCTTGCCTAACCAATTCAAAACCTTAGGATTTGTATATGTTTTTTAAAAAAGTCATTATGCACCATTTGACCCTTCTCAGTTTGTAAAGAAAGAAGATTTTGCTAGACTAGAAGCTAAAATTGAGGCTTTAATGGAATCAACGACTAAGAATCAAGAGTAGATACAAAACATCCTAGGTTTTATCTTAGCTCACCTAACCAATCCAAACCCTTAGGATTTGTTTTATGTTTTTGTTAAAAAGTCATTTTTTTGTAATGTTTTATACTTTGCATCATTTGTTTTATAAATATCTTTTATTTCTTCTACTCTCGGTTTTTGCTTGTTATATCTTGTTATCTTTTTACTCTTTTTTTTTCTCTAATGACAAAAGGGGGAACTATCTTAACTTTTCAAAAGAAAAATATGCATATGTTAAAGGATACAAATGCTCACATATTGATATACTTACTCCTGATCTTACTCAAGAGGAGCATTGATTTGTGGTTAATTTATTTACATTTAATTTTAAGAGAAAATTGTTCACAAATATAAGTCTTTGTCATCATCAAAAAGAGGGAGATTGTTATAACCAACTTAGTTTGAAAAACAATGATCCTTAATTTATGATGTGGTAATAACAAAAATATATGTGAGAACAATTTATATTTTAATGTATTTGTCTAAGTGTGCAGACTCTAAGACAAGCTCTGAAAGTATTTATTTGAGTAAAAGACTTTATTCGCTATGAAATGTGCTTTCAAGATTCTGATCAACACATCTCTTTGTGACTTTGATCAACGTGCTTCAACGTTCGCTCTAATTTGACTGCCTCTGATAAACGCGATAAGGATATTTTTTTATCATCTAATTTAATGCTCTGAAGATAGTCAGTCATTTGTTAAACACAACATTCAAAGACTCTTTGAAAAATAAGTTTGACTCAAGTCCATATTTTGATTGAAGCATCTAGAGCAAATTGTTTTAAATTCTCTAATACAAGTGTATATGAAATGAGAATGCTCTAATGATCGCTCCTCTGATTATTTTGACGTGGCACAAAAATATACTTTTTGAACGAGGAATCAAGCTAAAAAATAACAAAATATTATTGTTTTCTAAATTCACGTCAGTTGTCCTATATAGTACAATCAGTACAAATCTTACAAATCATGGGCGGACGAGAATTATGCAACGATTTCTTGCAACATCGAGAAAACCCTAAAGGAATAAACTTGTGAAGTAGCAATGTCGATTTACAAGGAAAGGGGGTTTGAATTGTAAATGTTCCTATTTAAAAAATTCTTAAAAAAACTTAAGAAAATAACTCAAGATTGATCTTGGTTGTGAAAACAGAAAACGGAGAACGTTCTTGGTTTTAACCAGAAAAACGGAGGATGTTCTTGGTTAGTTAAAATCAGTCATTAAGTTTATGTATTTAACTTGATAATCAATCAGACTGAAAGTAAATAGATAAGGGAAGGGATACCACACAAGGATATATCCTGGTTCACCCAACTCGGTCTACGTCCAGTCCTCACAACTGTGAGATTTTCCACTATGTGTTCAAAACAAAGAACCTTCTTGGTTTTACAGCACCTAGCTCAGATAACATTGATTTGTTACAATGTTAAAACCTTTCCACACAGAAAGGAGTTCAATCAGGTCACCTATCAACCTTGATAGGATTTCTTACAATCTACCCAAACTATACTAAACTCTTATAGTTTGAATTTTACAATAATGATGAGATTGTTTAGTTAGAATCTGAGATGTCTTAACTCTTGTTTGAGATCTGATTCTTTGGAAGAGAAATACACGAAAATGATTTTAAGAATCGAATGGGAAAAATCAGAATTAATTCAATGTATGAGTTAGAGAATTCAAGTATGTAAGTGTATGTGATTGATGAATTTTCTTAGTACTTGAAGCTCTAATTTTTCCTTGAGCTTGGCCTTCCTTTTATAGGTGTTTAGAGCATTTAATTCTGGTAAGAAAGAGCTGTTGGTAGTGCTCTATTTTCTTCTGACAAAAGCAACCTATCTGTTGAAAAACAATTCATTCATGTGACAGTTTTGGGCCTTGCTTGACTGGGCTGTTTTGCTCAATTTCAAACAGATTTTCTGCGCTTTTAATGACCCATTAAGCTTCGAAAATACTTGATGATAATTGGGCTTTGATCTAGACACTTGATTTGATAAAAAATAGTTTGGAAAGTAATGAACAACTTCTGTAGAAATAAGACAATCGATTCTGCAGAAACGGAGATTGATCTATGAAGCTTCATATGTAATTATTGATGTTAAAGCTTCGAACTGGAGTCTTGATTCTGTCAACAATAGTTTGGTGAATGATTATAACCTCTGCAGAAGTAAGGAGATCAATGCTGAAATTATGCAAAAACGGAGATTGATTTTGCCGAAACAGCTTGGAGAACGATGACAGTCTGTTGGAGAATGATGTTGAAAATTTTGGAGACTGATCTGAACATTCTAGAGACTGATCTGAACATTCTAGAGACTCATGATCATTTTGTAGATTGATGTTATCATTCTGGAGATTGATGTTTAACATGTTGGAGAATGATGTTAGCATGCTGGAGATTATTGTTAACATGCTGGAGAATGATGTTAGGATGTCGGAGATTAATGTTAACATGATGGAGAATGATCAGAATGCTGTCAAGAATGTTGACAGTCAAGTTCAAATTTGTTTGGTCTTGCTAGTTTGTGATCTTCTCTCTTTGTGATTCGAATGCCTTTTTTGACTATAATGATTTCTACTTGTTCCTTGCCATGTACTGATGAACTAGTATAAAATTCAAAGGCAAAAGCTTCATTGAAATAGTGGAGATTGATTGGTCAAGAGGTTGTGACGATCATTCTTGAAACTGGAGAAATTCTCCGTTTTTCAAATTTTGTTGTTTCTTTGTCTGTTCAGTTTGAATCTGATTTCTTTGCTTTGCTTGGCTCCTATCTTTGAATTAATACACTCAAAAGCACAAGTTAAATTAACATAACATTTAGAATCATAATTAACATTCTTAATTAACTTTTTGTTTGTTTTCATCAAAACATTAAATTGAAATTTTGTCTCAACAATCTCCCCCTTTTTTATGATGACAAACATGTTAATTTAGATTTTAATTTTGATTCTAATTTTAATCATAGAGAGATTAAAAGCTCCCCCTCATAGTATGCTCCAGATTTTTGAGCCAAAATAAAATCTAAAATTAATTCTCTCCCTTTGTGAACACAAAAAGGTTGGGGAATACAAAGGAAATGTATACTACACATAGAAAACAATGAGTAGACTCTAGTTTTAAGAAAAATAACATTATCTAAAAACTCCCCCTGAATATTTTGAAATTGATATCCTTCAAAATTCCAAAACAGAAGTAAGATAAGATGAATGTGATCATGAAAGAGTGAGCGCATATAGCGAAACAAAAATAAGATGAATGTGACAACATGTCAAATATAATTTTTCTCTTTACAAAACATTCTTATGCTAATAAAGTGTGTTTTTCAAAACTAATTTTTTGAAATGATCAAAGAGATTTTTTCACATAAAAAAAATGTTTTGTCACAACATTTTTCCAACCACACAAATTGACAATAAGGCACATGTTCAAACTTACTTTTATTTAGTAAGTAAGTATGAGGCTTTTTGATTGTTGCTATCATGCTTAAAATAAATTTAAACATTTGAGATCAAATTTTCACAAAAGAAGTGAGCAACAAAAGACTCATTTGAAAAGACATATATTAATATGCCTCAAAATGCTCAAATATTAATTTTTGACTTCATGCAATAGTCTTTTTGGATTAGTTTTGAGTTTTAAAGAAATAAGAGATACAAATCATTTTCATGAAGACCAAAATATATTCTCTTGTTGAACTCCTTCAAAAAATATATCCTAAACAAGGATATATATTTAAAATATGTTGAAGAATGATAGAAATTAGACATATTCATGTACAAGTAATGACAAAGAGTGATGTAATCAATTTAATCTTTAAAGTCATACTTGCATAAAAAAATAGTATGCATTCTTAATTTAAAGAGCACCCAATCAATCACATAATATCATTAAAAAATATTCATTCTTATCATGATGCAAATATCATAAGAATTGGGATTAAGTGTACCTCCTTTAGTGATCTTGTTCAAAGATGAGTTCTTTAAGTGTTGTTAGTTCTTCCAGGTTCATCAAGATGTAGATGCACATTAATTAGACTAGGCATAACAACAGCCTCGTCATAGTCAAGCACTTGTTGCACATAATTCCCTTTTTTTTTTTGCCATATCCTCCACAATAGACACAATTCTTGGATGATTGTTCAGAGGCATGTCAACTATTGTAGTTATACCTCCAACAGCAGTTTTGGTATCAATAATAAATCCCTCCCAATTTGTTCTTCCAATAATTTGATCATGAGGTGATGTTTTGGAGGAAGGGTAAGAAGTGAGGTAGGTGTAGGAGTGCCAAAAGCAAATGGTTCAAACTCATTTAGAGTTTGTTGATGTTTTTTCAACCATATCATCATAATAAGAAACATTAGATTTGATTGGATGTTGCATATAAATTGTCAAGAACGTTATGGAGAAAGTTATGCACTTCTGGAGAATGTTCTGCTTTTCTACAGAATGTTCTGGTACTGCTTCCAGAATGAACCTTGTTGCTGCTGTCCAGAATGTTCTTCTTCTTCATCATCCATTGCTTTAATCTTTCCAAAGGTTATAGATACTCCAAATTTTTGTAATGAGAGGAGGCGTCATACTTTTCAATTCTTGTGTATTGAACATGCCTTGTCCATGTATCAATGTTCTTTCTTGATTGTTGGATGGTGTTCATGCATCAAAAGTTAGTAATGATTTTGGTACCCATATTTGTTTGGGTCCTTGATGGTTAGTATATCTTCTTTTAGAAGATTTTTTTAAAACTTGATCTCTTTTTAAAATAGCAAGTTGATTCTTGATGACCAATTTTGAGACAGTAGGAGCATTTAATTATTGATCTTGGAATTGATTCCGAAATCTGGGTTTTAAAGGATTTTAATCTTGGTTTTCAAGAAGTTTTTGATCGTTCTCCTTTTTTCAGACTTTCTGGAGAAAGTTCTGCTTTTGATCCAGAACGTTCTCCGTTTTGAGAACAACATGGAGAATGTTCTCTTTTCTGCAGATTTTTCAAAACTGGATCAGCTTTATTTGCAGAGCGATCTTCCCTTTTAAAAAACCTTTTGCTTTTAAACTTTTCATCTCTTTTCTTAAAGTAGCAAGCAAATTCCAGATGTCCAGGTTTCTCACAATATAAGCATTTGGTTTTGCATTTATCCTCTTTTCTTTCCGAAACAAAAAAAGTTTTCATATATTTTCGGTTTTTGAATTTTATCAAAACCAATACCAGCTTTATCAAATATTCTTACTTGAGATCCCATGATTTTCTAAAAAGTCTCAGTAGCTTTAATAAATTTTGACAAGTCATTTCTAAGAAGTTCATTTTTAGTTTTAAGGAGAACGTTCTCCGTTTTCGTTGCAGAATATTCTTGATTTTTCAGATTCATTATTTTCCTTAAAATGAGATTCCTGCATGTTTTGAATGATGTTTTTTAGTTCATCAATCATAACCTGAGCTTTCTCTTTTTCCCTTTTTCTTTTAAAACTTGATTCTTTAAAGAGCTACATTTTTTAACAAGCAGATTTGAATCATTAAGTAAGCTATCAAAATCTTTTTCAATTTGTTCACATAAAAGACATGGTTTAGAATTTATTACCTCTTTGTCTTTAGTATCTGCCATTAAACATAAGTTGTTTTGTTCAGGTTCCTCTGTTTCTGATTCATCAGAATCATCCCATGTCACCATCATGGATTTTTTCTTGAAAGGGAACTTATTTGGTGCTCTTTTGTTCAAGGGACATTCAGTTTTATAATGTCCTTGTTTATTGCATCCAAAACATGTGATTTGATTCTTGTCCACTTTTGTTTGGGTATTTTCTCTTTTGTTTGGAAATCCCTTCTTGATTTGATCCCTTCTTCTCAACATTCTCTGTATCCTTCTTGTAAGACGAACTATTTCTTCATCAACATCTTCTTGTTCGATTTCTTCTAAGTCGTCATCTGTTTGGAATGGTGGACTTTCTTGAGATGCTTTAAAAGCTATTGCTTTGCCCTTTTTGATTGGTATGTCTTCTTGTAGTAGCACTTCATGTGCTCGTAATGTTCCAATCAATTCCTCCAGTCCGAGTACGTCAAGATTCTTGGCCTGGCTTATGGCTGTCACCATTGGTCTCCATATTTTTGCAAGGCACCTCATCATTTTTCAAACTCTGTCTTGAACTGAGTAAGCCTTTCCAAGAGAACGCATCTCATTCACTATAGTTGTGAACCTTGAATACATTTCATCAATGGTTTCTCCTTCATTCATTTTGAACAGCTCAAATTTCCTTATGCCAATGTCTATTCTTGTTTCTTTGACATAACTTGTTCCTTCATGATGAGTTTGCAGTGTATCCCAAACTTCCTTAGCAGTTGTGCATTCATCAACTCTTTCGCATTCTTCTCTGCTCAAAGCACACGTTAAGAATAATCGAGCTTTAGAGTTTAGGAGTACCTTGGTTTTATCTTCAATTGTCCAGTCTGCATCTTTCTTCGCAGCAGAGTTTGAATCATTTTGATCAACTCTTGGTATGAAATCTCCATCTGTAATGATGCGCCACATTCATGTATCTTGAGATTTCAAGAACAACTGCATTTTGCTTTTCCAGAAATAGTAGTATGTGCTTTCAAAGTAAGGTGGTCTGTAAAATGACCCTCCTTCAGCAATGTACATATCTTTTGACATTTTTCTTCTAGATCTTTTTCTCTAACACTTGTTAGGTGTTCAACTTTAGAGACCGAGCTCTGATGTCAATTGAAGTAGCACTGTCGATTTACAAGGAAGGGGGGGTTTGAATTGTAAATGTTCCTATTTAAAAATCCCTGAAAAAACTTAAGAAAATAACTCAAGATTGATCTTGGTTGTGAAAACAGAAAACGGAGAACGTTCAAGGTTTTAACCAGAAAAACGGAGAACGTTCTTGGTTAGTTAAAATCACTAATTCAGTTTATATATTTAACTTGATAATCAATCAAAATGAAAGTAAATAGATAAGGGAAAAGATACCACACAAGGATATATTCTGGTTCACCCAACTCGGGCTACGTCTAGTACTCACAACTGTGAGATTTTCCACTAAGTGTTCAAAACAAAGAACCTTCTTGGTTTTACAGCACCTAGCTCAGATCAACCTTGATCTGTTACAACGTTAAAACTTTTCCACCCAGAAAGGAGTTCAATCAGGCCACCTATCAACCTTGATAGGATTTCTTACAATCTACTCAAACTATACTAAACTCTTATAGTTTGAGTTTTACAATAATGATGAGATTATTTTGTTAGAATCTGAGATGTCTCAACTCTTGTTTGAGATCTGATTCTTTGGAAGAGAAATACACAAAAATGATTCTAAGAATCGAATGGGAAAAATCAGAATTGATTCAATGTATGTGAGTGAGAAAATTCAAGTATGTAAGTGTGTGTGATTGATGAATTTTCTTAGTACTTGAAGCTCTGATTTTTCCTTAAGCTTAGCCTTCCTTTTATAGGTGTTTAGAGCATTTAATTTTGGTCAGAAAGAGCTGTTGGTAGTGCTCTGTTTTCTTCTGACAAAAGCAACCTATCTGTCGAAAAATAATCCATTCATGTGACAGTTTTGGGCCTTGTTTGACTGAATTGTTGTGCTCAATTTCAAACAGATTTTTTGCGCTTTTAATGACCCATTAAGCTTCGAAAACACTTGATGATAATTAGTCTTTGATCTAGACACTTGATTTGATAAAAAATAGTTTGGAAAGTAATGAACAACTTCTACATAAATAAGAGAATCGATTCTGCAGAAACGGAGATTGATCTTTGAAGCTTCATATGTAATTATTGATGTTACAGCTTTGATCTGGAGTCTTGATATTGTCCAAAACAGTTTGGCGAATGATTATAAACCTCTGCATAAGTAAAGAGATCAATGCTGAAATTCTGCAGAAACGAAGATTGATTCTGGCAAAACAGCTTGGAGAATGATGACAGTCTGTTGGAGAATGATGTTGAAAATTCTGGAGACTGATCTGAACATTCTGGAGACTGATCTGAACATTCTAGAGACTCATGATCATTTTGTAGATTGATGTTATCATTCTGGAGATTGATGTTTAACATGTTGGAGAATGATGTTAGCATGCTGGAGATTATTGTTAACATGTTGGAGAATGATGTTAGCATGCTGGAGATTAATGTTAACATGCTGGAGAATGATCAGAATGCTATCAAGAATGTTGATAGTCAAGTTCAAATTTGTTTGGTCTTGCTAGTTTGTGATCTTCTCTCTTTGTGTTTCGAATGCCTTCTTAGACTATAATGATTTCTACTTGTTCCTTGCCATGTACTGATGAACTAGTATAAAATTCAAAGGCAAAAGCTTCGTTGAAATAGTGGAGATTGATTGGTCAAGAGGTTGTGACGATCATTCTTGAAACTGGAGAACGTTCTCCATTTTCCAGATTTTGTTGTTTCTTTGTCTGTTCAGTTTGAATCTGATTTCTTTGCTTTGCTTGGCTCCTATCTTTGAATTAATACACTCAAAAGCACAAGTTAAATTAACATAACATTTAGAATCATAATTAACATTCTTAATTAACTTTTTGTTTGTTTTCATCAAAACATTAAATTGAGATTTTGTCTCAACAACTTGTTCTATATAAAGAAATATTTGCGCAACAATTCATAAGAGACGAAAAACACAAGACACAACTTTGAGAGAACAATCTTTACAAAAAAAAAAAAAAGCAAACTTTCTCTATGACAACACCTTTATAATACTACATAGAGAAATTTTTTTATAGCCATTTTACTGAGTGTTTTTTAGTATAATACCCTCTTGAAAAGAGTTACCTAGAAACACTTGAAACAATTTCATCTTTGTACTTTAGCTCAATAGTGACAGTGAACCTCAAAAGTTTACTATATTAAAATAGAAGTTTGAGAAGACTAGAACATAGTCAGGTGACTAATAGATATTTCAGTGGTTGAAAGAAATCAGATTGATTTAGTGGATTAAATCATTCAGTAAGAAGGGACTGGACGTTGCTAACATGGAAAACGTTTCCTTCTCTCTTGGTCCCCACTTTCCTAGATTGCTTAATGTGACAAACATAGGACCCTCCCAAGAGTGAGTTAGTACTTGATTTTGCACTATCTCTTCAGTTATTTGAATTAAGAATGTTAATCTGCCATTTTTTAAAACATAAAAAAACTTACCAAACTGCTTTTTTGTTTTCTCCTTTTTAAGTCATTGAGGAAATGGAAGTCGGATTTTAGGCTTTGGCAAAGCCTTCTTTTGTGAACAAAAAGTTCTTCTATCTTCTCACGAATAATGTCCTCTTGAATCAATGTTGTGGTGGCTTATTCATTCATGACTCCCTCTTCTTGCATTGGTATTTCAGCATTAGGTGTTTGTGATTCAATTACCTTTCCACTCTTGATAGTTACGACATTGACATTGTTCCTTCGATTAGGAATTGTATCGCTTGGAAAATTTATAGGTCCTCTTTGTGAGATTTGTTGAGAAAATTGACATATTTGGGTCTCAAGGTTCTTTATGGATGCGGCGTGAATTTTATGGACAACTCTTGACTCTTCAATGAAGGAATTTGTGTTTGTTGCCTCTCTCAAGCAGTTTTTCAGGGTGTAGATTGATTCGATGAACCCCTCGTTTGACTTTGAGGGCCAACTTGTTGATTCTTCACGAGAAATATGGGTGATTACTCGTCTCAAGATTATAGGTATTGGATAAGGATTATTTCCTGGAGGTTTCCATTGTTGCCCACAAAGTTCACCTTTTTCGGCTTTTCTAAGTCATCATCTGGAATTTTAAAAGCTCCATTTTTATGCGCCCTTCACAAAAATCACAACTTGTAGATTCTAGTAATTTGACAAGGGCAACTTGGGGCTACTATATAATAAGAGCATGCCCTCTCCTTTTTTATCTCAACGACAATGACATCTTCTATTTGTTTCGAGATCAACTTCCCTTGAACCAATCATACATCCATATTAGTCACACACACACACACACAAAACCAAACATCCATATCATTCAGCTCCAACATAATATCTCTTTAAGTAGATATTCAAACTTAAATTCACCATATTGTGAGAGTCTAACCATTTTCATTAGACCCAACTTCCGTTGGTGTATTCCAATTACTCTATCTATTAGAATACTCTACTTGATTACTAATATATAATAAAATTCATGAGTGTCTCATGTCTTTCCTTTTCTCAATTACTTAAAAATCACAACCATGAAATTTCAATTGCATTATTTTAATAAAACAAAATATACATTTACATTACAATAAAATTAAATTTAAAATTTGGAACATACATTTATTTAAAAGACAATATAATAAATTTAGGTTTGAAGTTAGGAGTTGCTACACTCTACATCTAACAAAAACTAATACCGGTAGCATTTCACTATACAATCATGACAATAATTAATAATCAATCATAAACAAAAATTATTTGTAGAATTACAATTGCTTTTATTCATCTATAATTTTTCTTAATCTAACTGAAAAGAGTTATTATGAGAACATTTATATTAAAACAGATATTATTTTTAGTAACATATTTTTAGAACCAATATATGATTGTTTAAGGGACCCAGAGTCTTAAATAAGTGATCAAGAGTTCATCTTTTCCTTTTGCATATGGAAAATATCTGGTATCAAAATTCTTTAATCGAAATTAAACACTACTAAACGGGAGTGGATAATTCCTATTATAATTATCATGGTTATAAAAAATAAATTGAGAAGTTTTTTCTCCCATTCCACACATGTACCTTTCCCATGCATCCATTACTATTAATGTTCCTAACTTTTTGTTGCCACACTTAACTTTTCCTGAAGACAAAAAATCACGTGACTTTTTGTTTCCCCTAAAACAAGTATTCACAATCACAAAGACACACACTAAGATTTTTCTCACCCCAAACAAGCATGTGTATATGTTCCACAACTCACCAATATTAATAAATTCCACAGGCAATTAATTATTTCTCACATTTTCCAATCTCAACCAAAAAAAAGAAGAAAAAAACATGTCTTCTTCTCTTTTATTCCTACTTCTAAAACTACAAATCTTCTTCATATGTTGGTCTGAATCCTTTTCCATTAACACTGAACTTGAAACTCTGATGATTATAAAAGAGTGTTTGGACCCAGAAAACCGTGTCTTAATCTCATGGAACAATCATTCTGACCCATGTAGTGGAGTTTTTGAGGGTATAGGTTGTAATGAGAAAGGTTTTGTTAGTAATATATCACTTCAAGGAAAGGGACTATATGGTAAAATACCTTCAGTGATTGGTAGTCTTAAGAGTTTGACAGCTGTTTACCTGCACTTCAATGCTTTGAATGGGATTTTGCCTAAGGAGATTGCAAGTTTGACTCAGCTTAGTGATTTATATCTTAGTTTTAATAATCTCTCTGGTAATATCCCTCGTGATATTGGTAACATGTCAAATCTTCAAGGTTGGTTGGTTCTTCATTTTTATTTTTTATTGAACTTTTTTTCAATCTTTGCTTTGTTAGCTTATCTGTAAAAATTAATTGAGGAGAATTAGGCCTTGCTAGTTCCATTTGTGGTCATTTCACATTTATCAGTAATTTTTGTTTTGTTTTACCCCTCTAGTAGTTTCTTGGGAAATGAGTCCTCTTAATCGAGAGTCTTGTATAAGGTAAGTAAAGTCTGATTCTTTCAAACGATTTATCATTTGCTGAAACTTATTAACAACTTGATTTCAATACTTGATTACATTTATTAGTACTTTGGGTGAATTTTCATTTCTCTCTTTGTATTTATTTTATTTTGATGAATATTGATTTGTTTTCTTTATTATTAAAGCGTTTATTAATAATTATTTTCATTTACTCTGTCATTTTGAACACTTTAGTTGGATAGATAAAAGAGTATGAGATGATAGCAATTAGCAGGAGGGATACAAAAGAGAAGATTGATTGCAAGAAACATACAAAACCCTATTAAACTTCATGTTGCAGTATAAGTCTGAATAAGAAGTGTTTGTTGCACTCGAATAAAATGTGACCGGAAAGATACTAAGTGAGGGAATCCATATACCTAAAGTTTTGGATTTTAGGCTCCCTATGTGATGCAAAACTTTAGAATACAACTAAAGCTTTGTTTGGTAAAAATTAGTGGATACTGATGAGCTTATAGCTGATAGCGGATGAGCTAGCTAATAGCAGATAAAATAGTTGAAGTTGCAGATAAGCTAATTTTATGTGTTCTTGTCCTGTGAATTGGATTTCGATATTATGATTTCCTGCAGTTGCATATCTCCAATGACAGGTCACGTTTCAAATCAATGTTTTTTTATATCTGATTAATTGAGTTGAAATGTGAGCCGGAGATGCACAACAGCATAAAATTTAGGATACCCAGAAGCTACAAAATGAGATTTGAACATTCTCTTGTGTCATCTATTCAAAGTATCTAATCTGTTAACATATACACAGTTTTGCAGCTTTGTTACAATGAGCTTAACGGAAGTATACCCAGCGAACTGGGAAGATTAAAGAGGCTAAGCATTGTTGCACTCCAAAATAATCACTTAAGCGGCGCAATTCCTGCAAGTATGGGTGAGCTAGAGACACTAGAAAGATTGGATCTCAGCTTCAATACCCTTTTTGGTCCAATTCCAGTGACATTGGCCAATGCACCTAAACTACAGACTTTGGATATAACAAACAATTCACTCTCTGGCAGTGTCCCTACAGGTATGCATAGTATTTTAGCTTACCACATTGATTTTAGGTTTATATATGATTTTAGTCCCCGTAATGATAGCGCTTTTTGGGTTTAGTCTCTGTAAGTTATTTTGTTTGTATTCATTGCTTGCAAATTTAAAAACTGTTACTTTTAATCTCTGAAGTCAGCTTATTGAGCCACGTGGCGTGATTTTTTTGGACCATGTATGACGCATATTAGTTTTTGGAATTTGCAGGGACTGACACCAAACAAATAAACTTATAGGACTAAAATTAAAAAACGCTATAATTGTAGGGACCAAAATTATATCTTGTGTACAAAACTTATATGTTAATGTCTACTTGATGTAATGTAATAATGCAGCACTGCAAAGACTGAAAGGAGGGTTCAAGTATATTAACAATCATGGTTTATGTGGCACTGGATTTTCGGATTTAGATTCTTGCCGAATAGTAAGCAATTCAGATCCAGTTAGACCTGAACCATATGAACCAAAAAATAATATTACTACAAGAGATTTTCTGGCTGAAAGCTGCGGCGATGCTGATTGTATAAAGCGGTCAGAAACTTCAACAATTGGATTGGCTTTTGTGATGATTGGTGTTGTTAGTGTTTTTTCTGTTACTGGAATTTTGCTGTTCTTATGGTATCGTCATAAGAAACAAAAAATTGGAAGCACTGATGAAAGTAGTGACAAGATCAAGAAAGTATATCGGAAAAACTATGCATCTCCGCTAATAAGTTTGGAGTATTCGAATGGATGGGATCCGTTATCGAAAGGTGTTAATGAGGATTTTCTGCAGAGCTTTATGTTCAATCTAGAAGAAGTAGAGCGCGCAACGCAGTGCTTCTCGGAGATGAATTTATTGACGAAGAATAATATTTCAGCTAACTATAGGGGTATCTTGAGAGATGGATCTGTTGTGGTTATAAAGTGCATTGCAAAGACGAGCTGCAAGTCTGATGAAACTGAATTCCTGAAAGGTTTGAAGATGTTAACATTGTTGAAGCACGAAAATGTAGTTCGGTTGAGAGGATTTTGCTGTTCGAAAGGCCGAGGGGAATGTTTTCTGATTTATGATTTTGTCTCGAATGGAAATTTGTCAACGTATCTTGATGTTAAGAGAGGAAGTGATCATGAGGTACTTGAATGGTCCACAAGAGTATCCATAATCCGCGGTATCGCCAAAGGTTAGCTTTTCTATGAAAACAGTTTAACTTTATTTTATTGTTTTTATTTTATAGAAATAGCTTGTACATAAGCACATATATGTGATTAAGTATTTTTGCTATAAGTGCTGATTTAAGTTGTATATGTGATTAAGTATTTTTGCTATAAGTGCTGATTTAAGTTGTTTGTTTCAGGTATTGGTTATCTGCATGGAAAGAAAGGAAGCAAACATTCTCTTGTACATCAAAATATATCATCTGAAAAAGTTCTTGTCGATTTTCGGTACAATTCGTTACTTGCGGATTCAGGATTGCACCAACTCCTTGCTGATGATGTTATTTTCTCCACCCTCAAAGCTAGTGCCGCAAAGGGTTACCTAGCTCCTGAATACACGACAACGGGTCGTTTCACGGAAAAGAGTGATGTATATGCGTTCGGTGTGATCGTTTTCCAGCTTCTCGCTGGAAAACATGATATCACTCAGTTAAGTCGCCAATAGATAGAAACTGCTAGTTTGAAAGATGTTATTGATGAGAATCTTGACGGGAAGTTCGGAGAATCAGAGGCAGAAAAATTGGCAAGAATCGCCTGCCTCTGCACTCATGAATCTCCCCATGACCGACCGACTATGGACAATGTAATGTTAGAACTGAGTGATAAGTGGTAAGCATTTCATGACAAGAAGAAGAATGATATTTGGAGTGGCTGTAAAATAGTATGTTTTCCTAAAAACTTAATTATGTTCAATTTGATTTGTATTATAGTTGAGAACATGCAGTGTTGAGGGAAATTTCTTATGTACATAAGGAAGGTTGCCTTCCAGGTTCATAATGGGAAATAATAATAATAATTATTATTGTTATATAAGTAAATAAAATTTTAAATAACATGCATTAGAACGTAGTTTTTTTTAGATGATGTGGTAAATACCATTCGAAACTCAGACACTTAACTATGATGTCTTAGATTGGAACATTGGATAGGCTGTTTAGTTTAACAATATCGTCGATTGTTAGTTGAGTTAAGCTTTAAAGACATTTGTCCAAGACATGAAATCAAGTATCACACGGGATCTCTGGTTTCAATTAGGCAAATTGTTTTGATGGAAAAGAGGATTTAGCCACACCATTGGGAGCTGTTTTGGGTACCCCAATTATAGCTACTATTCATTTTTTTTAATAAATTTATCTCAAAATACCCATGAGCTGAAGTTTACATCCAAGCGTGATGCATATTTTTGGACCTTATGTTTGGGGGAAATAATCATTTGTATTATTGCTACCTGTTTTAGTTTTATTCATTCATTCCCTTTACATTAAACCAATTCTATTTTTTATTGCTAACAATTTCATAAGCATGTTTCCCTATCTTAAATTTCGTAAACAATGTATTTTTTATTTATACTAAATGATTTTCTATAAAGTTCACACTGATGTGAGGCGTAACCTCTCTTCCCTCTGGAAAACTCTCGAACAATGGAGTTTGATTCCTTTAGACTTGTTTGGGAGTTTGGAAGGGAGGATTTTGGAGGGAGGAGAAAATAGAAAGAAAAAAAAATTATATTTTTTAAGAGAGTGATTTTGTAGAGAATGACAACATAATGAATATGATTAATATATTTTTAATTTATAAAAAAATTTAACAATATGAAAATGATTTGAAAAATTTATCTTAGTCCTCCAATATAATTTTTGAGTTCCTTCAAAATAGGAGAATTTTGTTTTATGAATAAAAACAAACACTTCAAAATCCTCTCTTCCTAAAGCTCTTCATTCTTTCTATTTTTTTCTTCCTTTTTTCAAAGTACCCCTTTCCCTCCCTTCCAAAAAAAGCCTTAAGGAAAGGTTTATATGAGTTTGTGTTTCATTTTATTGAAGATTTTCGAAGTATTTTCACTATTGGTTCTTAAAACCTCAAGCCTAACCTCTTGCATATGTTTGCTTGGAGCCCAAACTTCAGTTGGCGACATGGGTAGTCTCAATATTTTGATTCTTCTGGATGAAGCCACATAAAACCATACTTTTGGTCAAAACATTTGTGTATTAATTGATATTTGATGTTGATCGAAAAAGGACCGAGAAGGATAGCCGACTGGTTGAACTCGAACAAGATTTTCAACCCGGGATAGGAGTGGTACTTGCAAACACTCTAACGCTCAAGTAAGTATTAGTTTGAGGAGAGCGAAGAATACAAGGATGAGAATAGTGTACCCAACACATAAGGGGATATGGACATTGAAGAGTTATCAATGCAAGCAGATTTGGCGAGACTGATGCCTTATAGACGTTAGGGTTAGGTGTGGCAGCAAAAGATAGAAAACCCTAGGTATCTTGAACTGTGATATTGGGTTGAGTTAACGTATGGAATCAGACTGAGCTTAGGCCAATTCAAAATAGTTGCCCCCCTAGTCGTTGTCGAGGAGGCGAGGCAATGGCTCAAGTAGTCATCGTGAAAGGTTCTAGACACAAGGAAGTGCATCTATCGAAGTGGATGTTTGACTCATTATTATACTCGACATAGTGAAGTCGCATTGCTTGTTTGATTTTTACCTGACATTTTGTTGTCGTAGGATTGCATGCTAGCTATGTTAGAACGAGCTTTTGAAGTGGGCCTATATTGTCAATCACAACACATTTCTGACATTTTTGACCATACACATATTTGACTATTGGCAGTTTAGCTTATCAAAAGAAGAGACTCGAGGAGTTGGCGAAGTGATGTGATGTGTTGTCTCTTGGGTTTCATCTTGATATGTGTCACCCTATGGGGTAGGTACTTGAGTAGCTGTAGTGGCCTTACATTGTTTCAAGGTTTTATCGTCACGGATGATTCACGCCTTTTGAATTCCCACTGTTTGAACATTTTGGGTATTTAAGGTTTGCTTCAGATTTTGGAGGGATTTTCATTTCCCTCATCTTCTTCTCCTTTGTACTTCCTCTGGTTTCTTTTTAATGAAAAAGAACCTTTTCATGTTTTCATTATTCATTGGTGGTGCTCATCTTTTGTTTCTAGCGCGTTCATGACTTCAAATCTCTAATAACATACTCGATAAGTCGCTCCATTGTTCCTTTTTACCACCTCTTATGTTTTTTTTTTTTTTTGAGTTTTTTAGAGTTTGTAGTTTCCTGTTTTTCCTCCATTTCATGGCCACCCACGGTGGTTGTCGATGGTTCCATAGTGGTGGGTTATTTTTTTCACCGCCGTGGACGTTTACTTAGAGCGGAGACTCATATCTCCGTCGTGGATTAGTTTAGAAAATGTGACATTTTACTTGAGACAACCGTAGGTTATAATATTTCTTTTTTTTCGATGTGGTGGTGTTTGACGATGGCCCGTCGCTATATTGTGCCCTTTATTTAGTGGCACGGTGGTTCTCCCTTTTACCCTTTCACTTCTAAAACGAAGATTGAAGGGAGGATTTGGATGTCGAATTCATATTTTTTCTTCTGTTTTTCAAGTTGACATGGTGAAAGCAGCTCACACATTATACAACCTAGTGTTTCCGGCTAATGAAGAATGCTTTGAGTGGGTGGCCCGGGAACCACTGGAAGTGGTGTCGACTTTTACAATCAATATCGTGGAAGATTGCTTCACAAAGGTCGACACTTGTGAGAGGGACTAATAGGTGTTGGCCTCCATTGACGACAAGAGGATCTGGTTGGAATATCTGATGATCTTGATCCCTCTATAGGAGGCCATCTTTAAAGACATGGGCTATTGGTATCCCTTCATAGAGTTTGAGAATGATGTCTTCTAGCATTTAGGTCAATTTGTTGGCTTATATGACGGTTTTCCAATGAGCGCGCCTGTTACATAGGAGGGACGCCAACAATCTACCTGTTCTTCTCCATTTTCGGCCTCATTTGTAACGAGGATACAACAAGTCAAAATTGAGTATCCATCAAGCAACATAAAAGGCTCTTCCCACCGTATATGGACTCCCTTTACGACTTCCAAGATAGATACTATGTGTGTCTGAAGGTGCAAACACGAGAAGGGGGGGTTGAATTGTGTTTGCACAAAGTTGATACCTTTTTTATAATTTATAAATAATTAAAAATTAGTTTGGTTTTGGTGACATACTTGGAGTAGAAGCAATCGAATTTAGAAGCAGCATGCAATGAGAGCATAAATAATTTGGCGCGTAGAATTATCCTGGTTCACCACTAACTTGGCTACATCCAGTCCCCTCATTCAGAAGGCTTTAATCCACTAATTCAAAAACCTTGAATTACAAAGCACCTGACCCTCCAAGCCAGTCTTCGCAAACAGCCTGACAACCTCAGACTTTTGAGGAACTAACCACCTTGACCCTACAAGCCAAGTCTTCTCCTAACAACCTGACAATCTCAGATTGAAGAATCAACTAAACCACTATCGGGTTGGATACAAGAGATTGAAACTTGAGTAGTTGCTTCTAACAAAGCTGATAATAACAATAACTCTCACACTTTAAGAAAAGAACACTCAAAAGATATTTCTAACTTGAACAAGTGTTTCTCTCTTTGAACTCTAAAATGAATTGAGAATTTTGAGCTAAAGTTACTCTTTTCTGTTTTTCGATGCTTTTCTCCTTCAGCCTTGAGTGTCTATTTATAATGAAAATTTGGGCTTCAATTTAGTCCTTATTTAATTCTGAATTGTATCTTGTTTAGATTGAGTTTGTAAATTGTTCAAATTGATTCTGTTCTTATTTTGTGTAGATTAACTTTGTAAATTCTTCAGAATGATTCTGTTTCAATTTTGTGTAGATTGACTTTGTAAATTCTTCATATCAAATATTCTTCAAATCTTCATTAAATGTTGATCAAATATTCTTCAAATCTTCATTAAAATGTTGATCAAATATTCTTCAAATCTTCATTAAAATGTTGATCAAATATTCTTCAAATCTTCATTAAATGTTGATCAAATATTCTTCAAATCTTCAGTAAATGTTAATCAAATCTTCTTCAAATCTTCACTAAATCTTCTTCAAATGTTCTTCAAATCTTAATCAAATCTTCTTCAACTATTCTTTAAATCTTGACCATATCTTCTTTTCAACTTGGTCAAAAAATTTCTTCAATTATAAATATGAATCAAATCTTATTTTAGATTTTCATCAATTATAAATTTGAATAAAATCTTAGTTTAGATTTTTCATCAATTATAATTTTGAATCAAATCTTATTTAAGATTTTCTTCAATTATAAATTTGAATCAAATCTTATTTTAGATTTTCATCAATTATAATTTTGAATCAAATCTTATTTAAGATTTTCTTCAATTATAAAATTGAATCAAATCTTATTTTAGATTTTCTTCAAAAACATGAATCTTCTTTCATACTCTTTGAAGTCAAATATATTGTTCTCATAAAACACTTTTGTTAACATCAAAACTCTAATTGTAAAATCAACTTGGTTTTAACAATCTCCCCCTTTTTGATGATGACAAAACTTGTATTTTTGATAACAACTTTTCTTTATATTTCTTTTGACTCCCCCTAACTTAGGGCTCCCCCTAAGTTTCAGTATCATTTTCTCTCCACTTTATCAAATATCTTTCTCCCCCTTTTGTCATCAGACAAAAAGACTTGAATGTGAAACTCTGTTTTTTTTTTTTGTTTCTTTCTTTTTTTCTCTTTTTTTTCGTTTTTCTCTTTATTTTTTTTGTTTGTTTTTGTTTTTGTTTTTCTCTTTTTTTTTTTGAATAAAATAAATATAACATAATATAAGAAAATATAATAACTAGTGTAAAACTAAACTACTTTGAAGTGATCACAACATCATTCAGGTATGAAGGTAAGGTTCAGGTTTTTCTTGATGAAGTCAAACCTATCTTCAAGTAGTGGTTTGGTGAATATGTCAGCCCATTGGTGTTCAATGTCTACAAATTGAATGTTTAGTACCCCTTTTTGAACAAAGTCCCTAATGAAGTGGTGTTTGATATCTATGTGTTTAGCTCTAGAATGTTGTAGTCTTCTAGTTGATGTTTCATCCAAAGTAGTTGAGAACTGCAGCCAGCTGCTGAAATGTACTCAGCCTCTGTTGTTGACATTGCAATGGTGTTTTGTCTCTTACTTGACCAAGATATTAAGTTGTCACCTAAAAATGTGCAGTTGCCACTGGTGCTCTTTCTTTCAAGTTTATCTCCAGCATAATCAGAATCACAGTATCCACTAAGTTTGTACTTATGAGATTTCTTGTAGAACAAGGTAAGGTTGGTAGTGCCTTTTAGGTATCTAAGGATTCTCTTAACAGCAGTTAAATGTGATTCCCTAGGGTTAGCTTGAAATCTTGCACATACACATATACTAAACATGATGTCAAGTCTGGAAGTGGTAAGGTAAAGTAGGATCCTATCATTCCTCTATAGATTTTTTTTTTGGTCACATTTTTCGCTTGAATCATCTTTTTCCAGTGAACAAGTAGGGTGCATTGGTGTAGCCATAGGTTTGCAATCACTCATCTTAAACTTCCTAATAAGCTCTTTTGTATATTTGATTTGATGAATGTATATACCTTTTTGACTTTGCTGAATTTGTATTCCTAAGAAGAACTTAAGTTCTCCCATCATACTCATTTGAAATTCAAGCTGCATCAATTTAGAGAATTCTTGACAAAAAGTGCCATTAGTAGATCCAAAAATAATGTCATCAACATAAATTTGAATAATAAGAATATTATCTCCTATTGATTTTCTAAAAAGTGTATTATCTACTTGTCCTCTTTCAAAGTTATTTTTAAGCAAGAAGTTACTAAGTCTATCATACAAGGATTTTTTTTTAGACCATACAAGAATTTCCTAAGTTTAAAAACATGATTTGGAAATTCAGAACTTTCAAAACCTAGGAGTTGTTTAACATACACTTCTTCACTTATATAACCATTTAGAAAAGCACTTATAACATCCATTTGAAATAATGTAATGTTATTACTTGCAGCAAAAGAAAGTAGGATACGAATAGCTTCTAACCTGGCCACTTGAGCAAATGTCTCAGTGTAATCAATGCCCTCTTGTTGAATGTAGCCTTGTGCGACAAGTCTTGCCTTATTTCTGACCACTTCACCTTTTTCATTTAGCTTGTTTCTGAAAACCCACTTGGTTCCAATAATGTTCTTCTTTGGTCTAGGTACTAGATCCCAAACATCATTCCTCTTAAATTCTTGAGAACCGGCAAAATACTTATCTAGCTTTGATTTTTATGATCAAGCTTCTTGTTATCACAGTAAACATAATATCAGACAATAATTAAATTTAAATAAAGATATCACCTATATGTTAACAATTTCAGTTTCACTATGAAAACCCTTTTAGTTCTTCTTTTCTGGTTTTCAGATTCTGAGTTTGCATATTCTCTGATTAAAGAGTCTGGATGAAGGAATTTGAATTCCCATCCAGGTTTGTAGTCTTCATGAATTTGATTGGAGTGTTCAAAGAAGTCTCTTGATTCTGACTTTTAATCTGCCACTTTTGTTTCGGCTGATGTATCGGGTTTCTCATGGTAGTTCCAGTTCTGTTGATATGTGTGATTTCTCTGCCAGTTTTGAGTCTGTTGATACTCCAGATATTTCTAATATTTCTGATTCATCATATGGTTCTGGTTCTGATAAGTATTGTGTTGACCAGTCCTTCTTCCAACAGAGTCAGTTGGCTTCTGTTTGGTAGAGCTTGGAATATAGACCTTTTTGCCTTCATATATTGCAAGCATCCATTGACCAAGCACCATGACTGGTGTTTCAATTTGATTGCTTAGAACATCTGCAACATAAACAATTTTATCTTTTGGTACCCAAATTTGGTTGGGTCCTGGTTTGTTAGATCTTAAAGATTTCTTGTCTGTCCATGTGGTTAGCATAGGACAAGATATTTTATTGTGACCTTTCTTATAGCAAATAATACATAAATCATCAGAGGGAATAAACTTAGATTCAATTACTTTTTCTTGAAATCCTATTCCTCTTTTACCATTCCTACTAACCCCATAAATCATAGATGCTACTTGCTTCTTTCCATACCATTATGAATAAAATCTTGAAATACTTATTCATGCTTATCAGAGTTACATGTGGTATTTTCAATTGATGTTGAACTATAATTACTTTTCAGAGTTAGATTTTCAGCCTTATGTTCAGCAATATTAGTTTTCAGATTTGCATTTCCTGTTTTAAGTTCAATAATATTAGTTTTCAGAGTTGCATTATCTGTCTTAAGTTCAGTAATATCAGTTTTCATATTTGCATTCTCTATTTTAAGTTCAATAATATCAGTTTTCAGATTTGTATTTTCTGTTTTAAATTCAGTACTTTCATTCTTTAAAACATTAACATTTTCAATTAGATTTGTATTTTCTTTCCTAAGTGTTTTTAGTTTTAAAGACAATTTGTGATTAATATTTAAAAATCATTTATAGCAGTAATTAAATCAGATCGAGTAAATTCAGAAAATACCTCACTTTCTTCATCTGTGGATTCACATTCAGAGTCAGAATCTGTGTTGGATCCAGAGGTAGAGTTGGTATGAGCCATCATACCCAAATCTACTTGTTCATCATCAGAAGATTCCTCTGAATCATCCCATGTAGCCATCAAACTCTTCTTCTTGGGTATAGAATCTTTCCTTTTTCCTTTCTCCATATTTGGACATTCTTACTTGATATGTCCAGGTTCATTGCATCCATAGCAGATAATGCTTTTATCATCATTTCCTTTGTTGGATTGCTTGGAATATCTTTGGGGAAATTTATTCTTTCTATTGTGCCACATCTTTCGAACTATTCTGGTTATGAAAGCAATCTCCTCTTCCTCTGAATTCAGATTCTGATTATCTGAATCACTATCCTCTGAATTGGATGTTGCCTTTAGAACCTTCTTCTACTTAGATTTCAAGGCCAAAGTCTTGTTCTTCTTCTTGGGCTCATCTTCTTCAAGCTCAATTTCATGTGATCTGAGAGAGCTGATTAATTCTTCCAGCTTTGGAGTATTCAGATCTTTTGCTTCCTGAATGGCAGTGATCTTAGGTCTCCACTTACTTGTCAGACTCCTAAGAATTTTCTTCTCAAGTACCTTTAATCCTGAGACCAGGGTCTGGAATCTGGAAAACATTGTTTTAATGTCTTCATCTTCTTCCATCTTGAACAACTCATACTTTTTGACTAAGAGGTTGGCCTTTGCTTCTTGAACTTGCTTGCTTCCTTCATAGGTTAGAATCATACTATCATAAATACTTTTTGTTGTCTCTTTGTTGGTGCACTTGTCAAACTCCTTGAAGGTGATTGCATTTATTGAATGTTCTAGACTTATGATGCATCTTGTACATTTTCTTCTGAACAACATTCATCTCCTTTCTTGGAATTTCAATACCATCAGTATTCTTCGGAGCAATATAGCCATCTTCCACCAAGTCCCAAAGTTCAGGATCTTGTGAAATATAGAAACTTCTCAGTCTGTCTTTCCAATACTCAAAGCGTTCTCCATCAAACAGAGGTGGTATGTTGATATTTCCTCCAGCAACTTCTTCACTGAATCTAGACATATTAAACCCTTGGATCTTTTCTCAAACACTGTAAAGTGCTCAGCCTAGAGACTGAGCTCTGATACCAATTGAAGGTGCGAACACGAGAAGGGGGGTTGAATTGTGTTTGCACAAAGTTGATACATTTTTGATAATTTATAAATAATTAAAAATTAGTTTGGTTTTGGTGACTTACTTGAAGTAGAAGCAATCGAATTTAGAAGCAGCAGGCAATGAGAGCATAAATATTATCCTGGTTCACCACTAACTTGGCTACATCCAGTCCCCTCATTCAGAAGGCTTTAATCCACTAATTCAAAAACCTTGAATTACAAAGCACCTGACCCTCCAAGCCAGTCTTCCCAAACAGCCTAACAACCTCAGACTTTTGAGGAACTAACCACCTTGACCCTACAAGCCAAGTCTTCTCCTAACAACCTGACAACCTCAAATTGAAGAAGGAACTAAACCATTATCGGGTTGGATACAAGAGATTGAAATTTGAGTAGTTGCTTCTAACAAAGCTGATAATAACAATAACTCTCACATTTTAACAAAAGAACACTCAAAAGACATTTCTAACTTGAACAAGTGTTTCTCTCTTTCAACTCTAAGATGAATTGAGAATTTTGAGCTAGAGTTACTCTTTTATGCTTTTCGATGCTTTTCTCCTTCAGCCTTGAGTGTCTATTTATAGTGAAAATTTGGGCTTCAATTTAGTCCTTATTTAATTCTGAATTGTATCTTGTTTAGTTTGAGTTTGTAAATTCTTCAAATTGATTATGTTCCTATTTTGTGTAGATTGACTTTGTAAATTCTTCAGAATGATTCTGTTCCAATTTTGTGTAGATTGACTTTGTAAATTCTTCATATCAAATATTCTTCAAATGTTCATTAAATGTTGATCAAATATTCTCCAAATATTCATTAAAATCTTGATCAAATATTCTTCAAATCTTCAGTAAATGTTAATCAAATCTTCACTAAATCTTCTTCAAATGTTCTTCAAATCTTAATCAAATCTTCTTCAACTATTCTTCAAATTTTGACCATATCTTCTTTTCAACTTGGTCAAAGATTTTCTTCAATTATAAATATGAATCAAATCTTATTTTAGATTTTCATCAATTATAAATTTGAATCAAATCTTATTTTAGATTTTCATCAATTATAATTTTGAATCAAATCTTATTTAAGATTTTCTTCAATTATAAATTTGAATCAAATCTTATTTTAGATTTTCATCAATTATAATTTTGAATCAAATCTTATTTAAGATTTTCTTCAATTATAAAATTGAATCAAATCTTATTTTAGATTTTCTTCAAAAACATGAATCTTCTTTCATACTCTTTGAAGTCAAATATATTGTTCTCATAAAATACTTTTGTTAACATCAAAACTCTAACTGTAAAATCAACTTGGTTCCAACAGTGTCCGACCATTGATGGAAAGGGCCGAAGCAGGTATAATGGTCCGCAAAGCTGTGATCAACAAGAATGGAGTGGTAATCGAGAACATCATTCTGCTATTACATTTCGTGTTCGAGGTTCAAAGTTTAAGCATCCTTGAGGTTTCTGATCGGAACACGCTACTACATTTTGTCATGTCATTGAAAACGAATGTCATTTACCAAGATGGATACGTCTCCATCGAACCGACATTCATAGAAAACCGTTAGTAAGCCGCTTTACTTTATCCTTGGTGCGTCTTTGTAAATTTTCATATGTTGTCATACTCACTTATTTCATTTTCTAGTTTCAAGAAGGATGGTCACTTTGCAAAGAGCGATAACTTTAGAAGAAAAGAAAAAGAGGAGGAACAAATGGGCGACTTCCACTACAATTGCCAACTAGTGCCAGTTCGGATGGTGGAACTGGACACCGAAGATGTCATGATCGTAAGTTCGACCACTACTGCGGCTATCGAGACCGACGAGCTTCAAGAAATTCAGGCCAATGATACTAGTGGAAAACAACAAAGAGCCCATTCAAAAGGCCTTTTGAAAGGCCGATGAACAAAAATCTTTTCACAACATATGAAAATGGAGACGTAACGTGGATAAGCCAATTGTATTTTATTAATAGTTATATTATATATTATGATATGAAGTATGATTTTTTGTTGATTTAAATATGTTTTTGGTCCCTGTAAATAGAACTTTTTATTTATTTTGGTCCTCGTAATTTTTTTTTGTTTACATCCCTGTAATATCAAAAAATATTATTTTTGGTCTTTAACATTAAGTGGACGTTACAAAAACGTTAATTGACAAAGAGAAACAGTTTTTGGTCCCTTTAAATATAACACTTTTCAGTTTTAGTCCCTGAAAAATATTTTTTTGAATTTCATTCCTGCAATATTCCAAAATCTCTTTAAATATAAAATAACATTAAAATTTATCTTTATTAATAATAAACTTATGCCAAGTAATGTTTAAAATATTTTCACTTCAATAAATTAAAATTTATTAATCTTCTGTTTTATTTATTTATTATTATTAAATTAATTTTCATTTTCTGTTTAAAAAAAATCACTAAAATCTTCAGTTTTATTTATTTATTTATTATTATTAAATTAATTATATTAGTATAAAATAATTATTAAAATAACTTTAGATTTAAGCTTTATAATTTTAACTAAAATCTCCTTTTACGCTTTAGATTTTGTTCATTATAACTTAAAATAAATAAAATATATATTAGGTGATAGATTTATTTTAATCATTATTTTATACTAATATAATTGTAG
>JBBPBP010000003.1:20490338-20543576 GCA_037974735.1 Cicer chorassanicum
TTGTAATTATAATATTATATTATATGTTTATTGTTGTATATCTGTTTTTTTATTAACTATATTGTTACAGTTACTAGAATTAATATATATGTGTTTAATATATTTGAAAATAATTTATCTATAAAGCTTAAATCAACTAACAAATAATAATATTATTAGATTGGATACCATGTTTCAAGTTAAAATCCTGAACCTCGATGTTGTTTGTGAATGTTTTTACTATTTAATGTATAAATAAATAAATAATTAGTGATTTTTTTGAAACAAAAAATGAAAATTAATTTAATAATAATAAATAAATAAAACAGAAAATTAATAAATTTTAAATTATTGAAGTGAAAATATTTTAACTACTTGGCATAAGTTTATTATTAATAAAGATCAATTTGTATGTTATTTTATATTTAAGGAGATTTTTGAATATTGCAGGGATGAAATTCAAAAATATATTTTTTAGGGACTAAAACTAAAAAGTGTTATATTTACAAGGACCAAAAACTGTTTCCATTTGTCAATTAACGTTTTTGTAACGTCCACTTAACGTTAAGGACCAAAAATAATTTTTCTTTGATATTACTAAACCAAAAAAGAAAAATTACGAGGACCAAAATTAAAAAAGGTTATATTTACAGGGACCAAAAACATATTTAAACTATGTTTGTTTTATCATTAGCTAATATCATTCTTGTGTTACAGCTGCTGAACATTTTAGCACAATATGAGCTTCCTTTAGGTCTTTCTAGTGCCCTTGGGTATCCATAGAGAAATTGAGGCTTTGAATCATGTATTTGCTGTGAGAATGAATCTTGGGGATCCTGATTTTGTAAATATAACTGGAGTTCGTTCTTATATGTTTTCTACTAAGTTTGCAGTGTTGAGAAAAGACATCAATGATAATAGGACTTTTAATTCCAGTCATTATGGTGGCAGGTAAGAAACCTCTTACATCATTTCTAAGATACACTTAAAAGTTAGTTATAAGTTGGTTAGTATCAACTACAAATAAGTTAACATTTGTCAGTTATAACTTCAAGTTTCCAACTATATTTAATATCGTTTTTTTAATAAAAAAAATAAAGGAGAAAATAAAATTATTATAAATTAAAGTAATATTAATAATTTTACAACCGCCATCAAGGAGATTTAAACTCTGTCCCTTGAGATTACAAGAATAAACTCTGACACCCTCTGCGTCAATTTGCAAAGATAGTGGGTTGAATTTTCTCTCATTTTGATGAAATGTGATTTCCCCTTTATTTTTATTTACAGGTGGAATCAAATGAATGATCATGGTACAAGTCATATAAGCATAATAGATTTAGAGAGAAATGTTGTTTCCATGACTACAACAATAAATGGATATTTTGGTGCAAAGATTCTTTCACCAAGTACAGAAATCGTACTAAACAATGAAATGGATGATTTTTCTATGCCTATAAATGTTTCCAACAAGGATGTTCCACCACCTTCTCCTGCCAATTTCATTATGCCAGGGAAGAGACCATTATCATCCATGTCACCAACTATTACTCTCAAGGTTCTACCACATTGTAAGATAGTTTGATTTATTTATGAAATTATATTTTCATTGCTCATGTTGCAATAACTTAATTTATGGCTATCTAGGATGGGAAAGTGAAAGCAGTGGTAGGTGCAAGTGGAGGGGCTATGATTATTGCAGGAACTTCAGAAGCTCTTTTGAATCACTTTGTCAAAGGAATGGATCCATTTTCTTCTGTAACTGCCCCAAGAGTCTATCATCAGGTATACTATCTTATATTATATTACTTTATAAAATATATTTACAAATATTAACATGGTAATATGATTAGACGTCTATGTAAAGTTTTTTTTGACACTTTATGTGAAACTCACCATATGGTTAATTTATGCAGTTGATACCTAATGTGGTTAATTATGAGAATTGGACAACTGTGAATGGTGACCACTTTGAACTTTCTGCTGATATCAGGGAAGCCCTTAGAAGTAAGGGCCATGTCCTAAAGGGCCTTGCTGGTGGGACAATTTGCCAATTTATCGTTTTAGACAATTTATCGTATTTGCCAATTTATTGTGCCTTGTGGCAGTGAGTGATCCAAGAAATGGTGGTTTTCCTGCAGGCTTTTGAGTTCATCATACCTTCTACCAAAATCCTGAGCTCTATGTCACCAATATGCGCATTTAAGGCATTTCTCATTTCTGAGATTTGCCTATTTTGCTCGTTAACCCAATGTCCATACTCCATCTCAAAGGCTATAATTCCTGCACATAAGGGTGCCCTTAGAACGCAATGCAAGAACTACAAAATTTAGGCACGATTAGAAAACTGATTTCACCACATTATAAATTATTGAGTAAACACTCATTTTGATCCTTCAAAGTGTGAGATGTTGTCAATCTAATCCTTGAATATATCAAAATTACAAAAAATATGCATAAGTGTGTCTTTTATCAGTAATTTAGTGGACTAAATTGACTAACAGAAGACACATTTGATGATCAGACTAACTAATAAAAGACACATTCAATGATCAAATTGAGTAACAAAATTTGCATCTATGTATGTTTATTTGTAATTTTTATACACTCAGTGACTATTATGACAACGCCTGACACATTTAAGGACCGAAATGATTCTTTACTCTAAATTTTTTATAAAATGAAAACATTAAATTACCAAGACATGGAATATCCGGACATTGAAAAATTAAATGCAATTACAAATATATATAGAGCAGTAGTAGCATCATTATCACAAACTAACCTGAATTCACAGGTCCATCAAAACACATATTATTAGAATCCAACCCACCGCCCATATACATTCCCAGCAGTTATGTTGCCTCAATGTATTAGAGAGAGGGAAAGGAAGAAGAAGATGTTGGCAACATGAAATGATCCAAAAGAGAAACTACAAGTAAAATAACTCATCTTCCACCAGACCTGCTGTCTTGTACGTTCAAGCTCGTTGTGAGTATTTCGCTCGTTGTGAGTGGCGTCATTTGATAAGCCTACAGGATGGCTGGAAGTTCTTCGTTCCATCGTTTCTTGGTGATTGTGTCGACGGTTCTAACTAGTATTGTCAAAGTGATGAGCACACTTGTAACACCTCGGCCATTACTGTTACCCGCGATGCTACCTCACGACCTTTTCGTCCCCCCTATCCACCTAGTGGAAATAACGAGTTTTTGCCTTCCGTGGGATTCGAGCCCGGTACCTGGGGGATAAGTACCGCCTCCACACAGTCCCACTACCAATTGAGCGCAAAAATTCGTTATTTCCACTAGGTGGATAGGGGGGACGACAAGATAGGGGGACGAGAAGATCGTGAGGTAGCATCGCCGGTAACGGTAATGGCCGGGGTGTTACATAAAAAGGCGTATTTTTTGTAACATCCTGACCATTACCATTATCAGCGATGTTAGTCACGACCTTCTCGTCCCCCCTAACCACCCCGGGGCTGTGTGGAGGCAGTACTTATCCCCCAGATACCGGGCTCGAATCCCAGGGAAGGCAAAAACGCCTTTTTTTGTAACACCCCGGCAATTACCGTGGCCGGGGGTTACAACAATCACACATTTATGATAAACATATAAAATGTTAAAATTAGGATTTTTAAGGTATTGTTTTAGAGTGGGATTTTGGGCTGACGTAAGCCCAATATCACTAGCTCCTTCAAAAAAAAAAACACTTACACCTTGATTTTACTTATATAAAATGGCAATAGAACATTTTGTTATGCCTTTTTTTGTTCACATTTTTATCTTTAATAACCACAATGGGTTTTCAACATTTCTCAATTTTCCCTAATTTTTTGGACTTAACCAAAGTGCATAAAATATTACTTCATCATTGTGAAGTTTCATTTCAAACTAAACAACTGAGAAAGACGCTTCCATTGGAAAGATCGTCTGTTGGGAATGAAATTCAATTGAATAATTTAGATGATGCAACAAAAGTTGAAGTTGGAAAGGATACAACCCCCTAAATAGTGTTGTGGCATTATTCAAGGTAGTAAGTGCTCTAAATACTGCATTTTTATTTTTCCTTGTTTCTTTTTTGTTAGTTGTTTTCAATTTTATTTAGGAACCAAACCATACTTCAAACTTGTAGTATGAACAACTTTAAAATTGTACTTATTTTAGTTTGGGGGAGGAGGTGTTTTAGGCAAGTTTGATGAATAAGACATGTTAGGATGATTAGTTGTCTTGTTGGTGGTTTGCAATATTATAATTTTTAGTTGGTTGATGATTAGGAAATGTTGAAACCTAGGGTAGATGACTGAGAAAACCCATTGATTAAACACCAAAGTTATGTTATCAAGGAAAAGTTGAGGTATTTGAGATTATTAAGGCTAAATATGTAAGTTAGAACTGAGTTGTGATTAATCTTTAGTATTAGAGTATTTTGTTTTAAATGGGGAAATAAAAAAATTGTGGCAGCTCAATGCTAATCTTAATAATAATAAAAAATGAAGCAAATAAATGTGTCATGCTATTGAGTAGTAATTGGGTGATCCTCAAAACATCACTCATGTCAAAAGGTAGTGTGGTGCTAAAACTTCACTAAGTAGTAATTGAGTGATCTTCAAAACGTCACTTGTAACACCCCGATTTTTAACAGCGCGAGTGTATTTTTTTTTTCAAAAACAAATTCAAATTCATAATAAAGAAAATAGTTTTGGATAAAATATTTAAGTCGTAACACGAACGACAAAAGTCATAATTAAATTACATCACAATTATAACAAATTAAAAAGGTTAAATTAGTTTGTTTCAAATACAAAATATCCAAATATAAAATACACCGGCTAAATTAGTTTGTTTCAAATACATAAGTTCCCTTTTTACAACCACAACCTTTAATTAAGAAAGGGAAATAAATAAAATTCTTAAATAGAACCCTAAGTTGATCATTAAACTAACTGAGGGTGACTAGGTACTGAGAATCCACGAGCGGCATCAAGCCCTACTGCTTTCGATCACAAATCCAACTCATCGCTAAGCTACGCCTTAGGACAATTATGATCCTCATCTAAGGGCAAAACCAAGATTTCCACGATAATTGTAAAGGGTCACCAACCGAAATTAATATATATCACATAACATTCAAATTTTAAATGCACAAAATAACCTTTCAACTTAGCATACCTCTAGAAAAAGGGTTTTCATATGTCAAACATGCATAGACAAAAATGAAAAATGAAGTTTTGGACCAAACTGCACTGTCGTATTCGAATACAGCATCCTTGTATTTGAATACAGTGTTATTTCACAAGTCAGAAGCAGAATTGAATATCTGTATTCGACTACACACTACTTGTAGCCGAATACAACTGCTAAAATTTAAAGTTTTCAGTTTCGAAAACGTTTCGCAATCATTCAATACTTACCACATAAAATCAAACAGTCACACTCATCAATTACGACACAAATACAAACAACAACTGAGTATGTATATACAACCATCACAGTATATCAAACATAACTCGCGTGCCAAGCACCCTAATGCAATGCGTATATGCCAATGCACATGATTCTGGAATTCCACACCAAAACCCTCCTCGAAGGGGCGTAAATCATAATTCTACGGTCTCTCACAGGCCAGTACTAATTATCAAGGTATAGTCTCTCACAGGCTAGCACGATTTACTAAAGTGTAGTCTACCATAGGCCCTACACTGTTTTCTAGAGTGCAATCGCTCACAGATCAACACATTCTAGAGTTCAATCTCTCACAGATCAGCACGATACGATAACCCTCGTAAGGATAAGATGAACCAACAATTCACATGGCATCATCCCGTGGCCCATCCGGTCACCACTATCACCATGGCCCATCGCAGTCACCATGTACTATGAAAATGCATGAGCATACTCTGACTCTTTTCACCACAACCATTAAGTAAATGCAGCTATTAAAAGATTCCCCATTTTTAATACTCATTTAACACTAATGATTTTTCAAATTCAACACAGAGCATACTCAAACATATTTACTCATAATCCCACAATTCACACCAAATCACATCAATTCCTTTTTTCCACAAAATCCACACATAAATCACCAAATTTAAAACTCCACATTCTCAAACATAAACCACCAATTTCATCAATTCATTTTCCACAAAATCCACACATAAATCACATCTCAAAAATTCATAACATTAATTATGAACACATACACCACCAAATTTAATCTCCAAAATTTTCAATCATAAATCACCAAATTTAAAACTCCACATTCTCAAACATAAACCACCAATTTCATCAATTCATTTACCACAAAATCCATACATAAATCATATCTCAAAAGTTTATAATATTAATTATGAACACATAAATCACACCAAACTTGAATCACCACAACAACATTAATATATTAGAGTTCTCCCCACCGCTAACTCGATGCCAACGGTCTCGATTCCTTTTCGAGACTCAAGGAGCTAACTACATAAACATAAATATTTATAACAATTTTTCACAACTAAAATTTATCCAACCACAATAAAATTCCCAAAATTATATCTTTTTCACACACCAAACTTTTACAACCAAATAATCTACATTAATTCAAAACTCCACATTTTCAAACATAAACCACCAAATTGAATCTCCAAATTTTCAACCATAAATCACCAATTTAAATCTCCAAATTTTTAACCATAAATCACCAATTTAAATCTCCAAATTTTCAACCACAAATCACCAATTTAAATCTCCAAACTTTTAACCATAAATCACCAATTTAAATCTCCAAATTTTCAACCATAAATCACCAATTTAAATCTCCAAATTTTTAACCATAAATCACCAATTTAAATCTCCAAATTTTCAACCACAAATCACCAATTTAAATCTCCAAATTTTCAACCATAAATCACCAATTTAAATCTCCAAATTTTCAACCATAAACACATTAAAATCATTTTCCACAAATCTACACCTCAAACACATCAAATTTATTATCCACAAAATCACATATAAAGTCCTAAATGCAAACTAAAAGTTTGGAAGGAGCCCTTACCTTAACTATAGCTTAAACAACCGATTACGGCACCGCGATTAATTCTGGTAAAAACTTCATTTGCAACGTCGCTTCCAAAGTTGGTTCACTAGCACCGTAGCGTGGAGGTGAGCAACTTTTCCTTCTGTCACTTCGCGAAAAGAAGCTTAGATGTCGAAGAAAAATGATGGTTTTTGTTTATTTTCAAAACCAACACTTTGGTTTTTGTTTGGAAACAGAGGAGGAGAAGAAAAAGAATTGGAGGGCGCGGCTACAGGGAAATGTTTACTTTATTTTTTTCCTTTTCTTTCTTTCTCACACACACACACACACACACACACATATATATATATATATATATATATATATATTTATATATATCTAAAAAAAAAAATCATCATTTCACCCGTCACATCACATCACCTCTCAAACTACTTTTTCAGAAAAATATCTACTCTCGCTGTAATTCAATCGGTAGATGAATTTTTCAGAAAAAGCGTCGCGTCTCAGAAAAAAATTTACTCGCTAGAAGTTTCACTGTAATTAAATAAAATTATTCGACGACGAATAATTTTAATCGGGGCTCAAAAAGATATTTTTGGCATTTAACACACAAAATACCAATAAAATTGGCTAAAAAGCCTCAGAATTCAACATAAAAACACATCAAAATACAAAAATTGCATAAATTAGAATTTAAAATTAAGGGTCTTACATTACTACCCTCCAAAAAGAAGTTTCGTCCTTGAAACTTAAAGTAAGAGTAATAACCACACTAGGTCTGCACTCAAGCTCAACATACATGCTAGAACTTGTTTCGTCCGGCCTAATCGAAGAAAGTGTCGTCTATCCCTTTTCATAGGGTACTTAATAACTTTACACACTATCATAGCCGGTAAGACTCGGTCGTTCCATTCAACATGATTTTGTCTACTATCAACAAGAGATTAAGGATGATCAGTTCCTTAATTTGTCAGTAAGTAACCAAAAGCCATGATAGTCACTTAGACTATCTTAACTGAACTGTAATAACGCTCCTTACGACTTGCACTGAAGGTTATCCTGATGTACAAGCAGTTAAACAATCTCCTCAAGGTCCATTGAGTTTCCCCTTTTTTTTTCAACGAAGTACAATCGCCAAAAACTATGTCACATAGCCTCATATACGTCCACTTGGTACGAAACACCTATTAGGTACCAAACCGAAACACTAAGTTTGACACTAACACACAGAGCACAAAACAATCATTATCGCCGAGAACTTCCTAATTTCTCCATTGCCCACAAATCCTCGATTTTCTGTAGTCGCACAACGGCACCAAACCACAGTGTTCTTATCAGAATGTCGGTCTAATTATAACTTTAATAATCACATCCCAAGATCCAATTGGTGATCAAAGTTTCCTCAAATATTTTCGACAACATGCCAGGACTATAGCACCTACAACACACAAACTTCCTTTAGGCTTAGTGCTTCATTTCCAGAGTCATGTCTCCAACAAAAATCCAATTTGAATTTCATTCACTAGTTAAGACCTACATTTGTCTCATACCTAACACCTCAATTTCACTAGTCAATTTCCTACATACTTCGCAATTCTGGACAAACCCGAAAATAATTTTCCTACATTTGCTGCCAACATTCATTTTGATACTTCTCAATTCCGCCGTGTCCTTTATTTGCAGCTTGTTGATTATCTTTTTATTATGACAGGTCAAACACATTGTATTCACTCCATTACTTTTCCATTTATACAAACCTTAAATTCTTACCTCGAACCTTCATACATTTTCATTATTTTAAAATCATTACTTAGCTTACTCTTGTATGTCTTTTTCCAAAAGTTGATATCTCCTTTGACAACCACAATTGGTACACACCATTGTGCGTCATATCCCAAAATATCATCCATCCTAACTTGATTTTCTTTGGTCTTTCCTTTTACTATTAAACTTTTTTTCCTTCAGATAAGCTTGTCATCCTGGTCATCAAGAATTCCTTCAACAATTCAAACAAAATCTTAATTCCTCCAAATTTTCACACTTCCCATGAAATATTCTACATTAAAAACATATCTCAAAACACTTTTCACCTCTACCGTCATCCAACCGTCCATGTGGTCAACATCTAGAGTCCTTTATTTTCTTAGCTCATCTGCCATCATACTTTGTCTTTCTTCATCAAAGTGATTTCAATAAATCAAGACTTACTAGTTCCCACCAACGTTTTCATTCCATGCCCAATTCTTCCCTATCAAACAAACATTTAACTCTTTTGATTGACGAGCACAATAACGTACCACTATGACATGCATTCAAGTAGTGCCTTTGAATTCATTGGCACACCCTTCTAATAACAATGTCTGATTTACGAGTGAGCTAATTCATTTCATGAATCCTTAATTGTCATAAGCTACATACCCATGTGCCGCTCCAACAAGTTTTCATGGCACTTTTTTTTTTCTTTTCAAAATTGGGTTCACTCGCTGGATTTTCTTATTCACTCTCAACCTTCACTGAGGTACCAACTAAAAGAATCTCAGCAATCGAACAACCTAAAGAACTACTTCTCATACATTCCCAATAAGCATCTCCTAAAGAATAATTATCTTTAGACCTCATCCTCATTACTTAGCATTAAAATATCTCCAAGACCCACATATCTTCCTCGTCCATCTAGTAACTAAAACCCTTCATTTCAAATCTTAGTGCTTGGCCTCCCAAGAACAACAACTAAACCATAAATAATTTGTTACACTTCTTCCTATTCACGCTATGTCATTGAATAAAATTAGAAAATCTGATCCTTGAAATCTTCAAATACTCCTTACACCGTCTAAATTTATCCATTTCACCTTAAGGTACAATACAAGGTCTTATTCATCATTGACTCTAACCGCCTTAGTAATCTCACTAATGAAAATTCTTCTAATCATAACACAACATTATTAGTAAATCTTCAAACACTCTCATCCATAACATGAATCATTTATCACCTGCCTACCTCAACTCCCTCGATCATACAAGTTTAAGGTGTCACTTGGTACTCCACCCTACCTTGCAGATTTTAAATCGTCGGCTTAAAGATCAACCATCTTAGGGTCTCAAATCAAATCTTGATTAATCCCTCTAACTTATCAAAATATTCACACTCTCCTAGTGTTTACCAACCTTTAATAGACACTCCAAGCTTACATTTCAACAATCTCTAAGTATTCTTGTACTATGTACTTCCAATTCCACTTAATAGTAAAATATGGTTCAATACATCAAGGCTTAACTCCTTATGTTTACCCGAACATCACTCAAAATTCACACTTACGCGTCGATAGTTTCATCTAAAATCACTATCCATACTTATTATCTCCTAAACCACACAGAGATTTGTTACTTACCAACAAAATATATAGTCTCACTCCTTTAATCGTCATGAGATTCATACTTAACAATCTAAGTCGTGAATCTAGTTTAACTCGAATGCTCGACCTTATCCCTCAAGGTATCGACTATTCCTCAAAGCGCCCTTTATCTAACCCAGGTAGTATTCACCCCTAATGTGTGGCGCACCTTAACTTCAATATAAGACTCCTTAGTTGACACCTGAGCACCAAGTCCTATTCCAAATGGAAGCCTCGTCTTCTCAACAATTCCATGGTGTTCACATCTCTTTGACAATTATCAAACTTCATCCAGTCTCGTCCTGAAATCTACCAAAACATCTAATACTTAATTTGTTCACAACTAAATTTTATCCAACCACAACAAAATTCTCAAAATTATATCTTTTTCACACACCAAACTTTTACAACCAAATAATCTACATTAATTCAAAACTCCACATTTCCAAACATAAACTACCAAATTAAATCTCCAAATTCTCAACCATAAATCACCAATTCAAATCTCCAAATTTTTAACCATAAATCACCAATTTAAATCTCCAAATTTTCAACCACAAATCACCAATTTAAATCTCCAAAATTTTAACCATAAATCACCAATTTAAATCTCCAAATTTTCAACCATAAATCACCAATTTAAATCTCCAAATTTTCAACCATAAATCACCAATTTAAATCTCCAAATTTTCAACCACAAAATTGAATAATAATTTATTTGTCTTTTGAGTAAAAGTTATTAGAATTTTAGCTTTAAATTTAGGATATGTGTTTTTTAATTCTGATGTCATTTATTTTGTCTTTTAGAAGAATTGAATGCTTGGTGTGTGATTTTGTAGGTAAAAGATTTGAAGAAGTATCCCAAAGTCAAAATGCTACAAGGATTTGATGTAGCAAGATGTGTAACATACTAGTGAGCAACAAAACAAGCATATTGCATGGGTCCCAAATGCATCTAATAATTATTCAAAGGTCTTAAGATACCCCCCAATATTAGGAGGTGCTTAAAGGAAGGATAGTTGGACCATTTTTGCTTTAGTGGAGCAAAAAGATACCTTGTGAGCTAAAGGACAAATGTGGAGGTACAAGAAAGAGAGAGAAATTCAATTGTTCTATAAAAAGGAAACAAGCACTAAATGAAGGCCAACGTGAATCAGACCAAAAAATTAGAACCCTAACCGTCATTTCCAATTTGCTATCATCATCCATCATTGAGGCTTTTGTATGAAGGATTTTACTCAAAGAAGAAAACTTGCAACCAAGTTGAAGGATGAGTTGCCATAGCTCTTGCATAAAGCTTGTGTTTTTTTATCTTTGATTCCTCATCTTTGTAATTACTTAAGCTACAATGTTACTTTCATTGTTTTATGTTATTTCCATGTTTGAACAAAAGCTCATTATGAGCTAAACTTCTATAAGTTAAGGATTTATGAAGTATTGAATACTGTTTGTGGTTTAATATGTTTATAGCATGTTTGCATTATTTATACAAATTGATTTAATGTTGTCTTTAAATCTGAATTTGATCACCTGAGATTCATTGCTAGTTTTTGAACTTGGAAAAGGGAAAAAAAATGGATTTGCTTGTTTAATATGAATTAAGTCAAGATGCTTGGACAAACGTTTGCCATTAAATAACTAGGAATAATATTTAAGTCCATAGAACAAAAGAGGAATTATAAATTGTAGCATGGTTGAACGTGAACATGAACCTAGGGATGACACTAGTGCATTTGAAAACCATGATGATTGAGTTGGAAAACCTCTGAGATCCTCTATTCATGATGCTACAATCATGCTATATCATTTATTTCCACAGACTAAGTTCAATACATATTTATATCCTTAACTTGTTTCAACAATCTAATTGTTTATATATTTGATTGTTATTTCAAACTTGTAATTTTAGATTAAATTTTACTTTAAATTGCTACTCCAAAAATGTTATTTTTTATTTGTATAACAAACAATTTGAATGTATTAAAGAAGTATTGAAATCAATAACATAATCAATTATCGTTGAAACAATATTTATATATACTACTTGTCATTGAATGGGTCAAAGAAGTATTGAAATCAATGAAATAATCAATCCTCGTGTGAATAATCTTTATTTATATTCGTTGTTATTTAAACACAGCCAATAACAAGTATAAATATGGACTGAAATTTATGAGTTTAAGGTGAAATTTATGAAGATGAAGAAGAGAATTAAACATACATGACAAAATCTATCGATGATAAAATGAACCAAAATAAGGTAGGAGTGCGTAAGTTATTTATTTAGTAAGAAATTTAGTGCAATAGCACATAGATTGAGAGTATGATATAATGAGAGATGGAATATAAGAAATAATTTAAAAATTCTAATATTGACGTGTCTGGACGTA
Organism: Cicer chorassanicum; assembly: GCA_037974735.1. Lineage (NCBI taxonomy): Eukaryota > Viridiplantae > Streptophyta > Magnoliopsida > Fabales > Fabaceae > Cicer > Cicer chorassanicum. Next base: position 20,503,132 of record JBBPBP010000003.1, read on the forward strand.
TGGTTTCGAATCCATCCCATTTGAAAGTATACTTTTGGAGAAGGACAATTTTATAAAAATAAAATAAAAAATAAAAGTGTGTGATTTTTATTTAAGAACACAAAGGAGAATGAAGTTAGAAAAAAAAAAAAGGAAATTGCTCATATCACCCCTTAAATGCTCAGAGGACCCAAAAAAATCATAAAATGCCTATACCAAATTGGTCCTTTTGGACGACATTTTTTCGAATTAGCCGATTCAGTAATGTAAAATATTAACTGAAAATTTTCAAGATTTTTACATTATTGAAAGGATACTTTCGATATATTAATTTTGAATATTTCAGGAAAAACTACATAATATAACAATTATATACCTCCTTATAAAAATTGACAACCTTTATATAGAACTGATTCTTTGAATATCTTGTAGGACTTTTTCGGTAGTATAAAAATCTTGAAAATTTTAAAGTTAACATTCTATACTATTGAAATGATCGATCTAAAAAAAATATTGTTCGAAAATGTCTTTCTATTAAGGGCATTTTAGAATTTTGGGAGACCTATGACTCTGGGCACATAAGAGGTGAGCAATTTTTTCAAAATTGCTACCAACACCCCCTAAATTATTACCCACACCCCTTTTATTTTAAAAAAAAGGAAAATTCCAAATTTGCCCTTGTCTTTATTAATCTAACCTAACCTAACCCCACCTTCTTCATTTTCATTCCTTCATTCCTTCATCTTCTTCCTCATCATCTTCATCCTTGTAACAACCCTTTTTTTTTTTTCAAAACAAATTCAAATTCATAATAAAGAGAGAAATACTTTTGGATAAATTATTTAAGTCGTATCACAACGACAAAAGTCAACAATAATTACAAACAGCGGAAACGGTTTTGAAATGAAAATCCAAAATATTTAAAACAGAAAAATACACCGGGGCTATGAGACCTATCCAACGTAGCTCATACCCCTGGGGTATTCTCGGCAGACACCTGTACAAAAGCACTGCCCCAAGAATTTTAACTTCCCCACGTCACATCAAAAAGTGGTACAAGGACCCATCAAAATAAAAGTCAAGCTGACAATATATGGTATAGGTACAGTCTTCCAGAATAAAATAAATACAACCACAACAGATAGACATCTAGCCCCTATACAGCCATCTAATCTGATCATGCTACAAAAAAACTATATCTCAAGTGATCTCCACGCGCCCCACAGAAATCCTTCTGACACAGCAGTGGTCAGGTAAGTCTAACTCCGTTCCCATCTCCAGAGTACTAACTGGTAGGACGATCCTGATTCTCATCTGAGGGCAAAGCCCAGATTTCCACAATAATTGTAAAGGTCACCAACCGAAATTAACAAACATCACATAGCATTTAAATTTTAAATGCACAAAAAAACCTTTCAACTTAGCATACATCTAGAAAGGGTTTTCATATGCCAACATGCATAATCAAAGTTGCAAAATGAAGTTTTGGACAAAATTGCATTGTCGTATTCGAATTCAACATCCTCGTATTCGAATACAGTGCTATTTCACAAGTCAGTAGCAAAATTGAATATCTGTATTCGACTACACACTGCTTGTAGCCGAACACAACTGCTAAAATTTGCAGATTTCTTGTTTCGAAAATGTTTCGCAATCATTCAACATTTACCACACAAAATCAATCAATTACACTCATCAATTACGGCACCACTACAAACAACAACCGAGTATGTATATACAACCATCACAGTATATCAAACATGACTCGCGTGCCAAGCACCCTAATGTAATACGTATATGCCAATGCGCATGATTCCGGAATTCCAAACCAAAACCCTTCTCGAAGGGCGTAAATCCTAATTGTACAGCCTCTCACAGACCAGTACTAATTATCAAGGTGCAATCTCTCACGGATCACCACAATTTACTATCGTACAGCCTCTCCCAGACCAGTACTAATTTTCTATGCGTGCAATCGCTCACAGATCAGCACGACTTACAAGAGTGCAATCTCTCACAGATCAGCACGACACGAAAATCCCCGCAAGGATAAGATGAACCAACTATTCACATGGCATCATCTCGTGGCCCATCACGGTTACCACTATCACTATGGCCCATCGCGGTCACCATGTACTATGAAATACATGAGCATACTCTAACTCTTTTCACCACAACCATTAAGTAAATGCAGCTATTAAAAGATTCCCCTTTTTTAATGCTCATTTAACACTAATGATTTTTTTCAAAACTTTTCACAGAGCATACTCAGACATATTAATTCATAATCCAACAAATCCACATCAAATTCAATCTACAAACCACATTAAATACAACAATCCAAATTCCACAAATCCACACCAAATCATTACAAATTACTCATTTTCAAAACTCGTCATATTTCAACCACAATACACTCGTTAATTTCCATAATTGCAAACATGCATTTGCACCAAATTTACTTCCTCAAATCACTCCTCAAACACATCAAAACAATTTCACATAAAACACCTTAAATTCATTTTCTGCAAATCCACACATCAAACATGACAAATTCAATCAACTCGACTTCCAAAATTTCACGCCAAATTTAATCGTGACTCATCCGTGTTCACAACTCCACATTTCAAACACATTAAATTCAACTTCCACAATTTCACCGATAAACACATTAAATTCATTTTCCTCCAATCTACACATAAAATACATCTCAAAAATCATAATATTAATTATGAACACATCAATCACACCAAACATGAATCACCACAATAACATTAATATCTCAGAGTTCTCCCCACCGCTAACTCGGTGCCAACAGCCTCGATTCCTTTTCGAGACTCAAGGAGCTAACTACATAAACATAAATATTTGTAACAGTTTGTTCACAACTAAAGTTCAAACTCATTTATTTGAAAATAACTCATTTCGTAACTCAAACACGTCAAAATTAATTTCTTTTTTTTTTGTCAACCATTACTAACAAAATCGACCACATTAATCACATTAATTCAATCTCAGCAAATCGCACACAATTCATATCAAACTACGTCTCAACCGCGTCAATTTTAAATTCCGCTAATTCACGCATAAACGAATTAAATTCATTTTCACCATTTTACATATCAAATACACCAAATTTCTTTTCCATAAAATCACATATAATGTCCTAAATGCAAACTAAAAGTTTGGAAGGAGCCCTTACCTTAACGATAGCTTAAACAACCGATTACGGTACCGCGATAAATTCCGGTAAAATATTTTGTTCGCACGTCGCTTCCAAAGTTTGCTCACTAGCACCGTAGCGTGGCAAGGAGCAACTTTCCCTTCTGTCACTTCTCGAATGGAAGCTTAGATCTAGAAGAAAATGGAGGTTTAGAATTGATGGGTTTTGATTTTGTTTTTTGAAAATTTAAGAAAGCTGGATGAGGAAGAAAGGAAATGAACCACGCGAGGAAGGAAACAGTGCCGCCTTGCTTTCTCTGACTATATATGTATATAAAGCTATCAACTAATATATTTTATTAATTTAATAATAATAATAATAATAATATATATATATATATATATAACTTATATTAACATACATATATATATTACTAGTTTAATAATATATATATATATATATATATATATATATATAACTTATACTAATATATATATATAATTAAACCAAATCAATAAATATCTAAATATTTTTACACACACCTCAACTATTTTGATAAAAATATCTATTCTCATTGCAACTCAATTGACAAGTAAATTTTTTAGCAATTAGAGATATTTTTAACAAAATAGTCCGGTAATAAATTTTCCGCAACGTAATTAAATTATTTCTCGCCAAATAATTTTAAACGGGTCTCATAAAAATATCATTGGCATTTAGCATTCGAAATACCAATAAAATTGGCTAAAAAGCCTCATAATTCAACACAAAAATATACTAAAATTGCATAATTTAGAGTTTAAAATTAAGGGTCTTACAATCCTCTTCATTCAAAAACCCAGAAGCATTCAAAAACCCAGATTTCTTCATCAACTTCAGTCATCATCAACTGCATTCTAGGTTGTTTATTCATCATCAACTGCATTCTAGGTTGTTTATTCATCATCAACTTCAGTCTTCATCAACTTCATTGCATCTTCTTCCTCTTCAATCATCACTTCACCAAAATCAAGTAAGCATCATCCCTGTTTTTGTTGTTCATTATTGTAGTTGTTTTAGTTGTTTGTGTTTATTATTAGGAACGAATTGCCTGAAACCCTAAAACCCTATAGTTGCCATTGCTGATTTTGATTAAAACGTAGGTTGCAAAAACCCAGAAACGTACGTGAAATCATGTTCAGAAACTCATGAACGTACGTGAATTGAATTCACGAACCATATTCGTGAACTGAATTCACGAACCATGTTCGTGAACTGAGTTCACGTACATGGTTCGTGAATTCAGTTCACGTACGATACTGGGATTTGCTGTTTTGATATTTAATATGCTTTTGTTTTTGCAGATATGGTTCGCAAAATGTATACCGATAGAGAGGGACGTGCTGTAATCAACGAGGGTACCTCTAATGTTGACGGTTGTCGTGTTCGGCCGACTGCTTCCGCTCGGGCACAAACACGACAAGTAGAGCGGCAACAGGAAGAAGTCGTACCAGAAGCACAACTGGAAGCAGAACCGGTAACTGAAGCACAACCCGAACAACAACCTGAAGCACAATCCGTCGCATATCCTGGTGGTCCGATTGATTGTTCTGTACTTAGGACATTCGCCGATCATGTGGCAACCCGACTTTGGGATGGCGTCGTAATTTTATCAATCAAATGAAATTAAATTTTTAATTGTTGTTGTTTTAATGTGTTTTAAATTATATTTATTTGCATAACTAATTTCAGGATCGTGGCGAATTAAGGGTGTTTAGCAATGGGAAAAAATTAAAAGAAGTTGTTATTGAACACCCAGAGGTTGAGCAACTGGTGAAAAGCTCAAGATTATTTTCTTTGCTCAAATGCAGCTATGAAATGATCGACAGCATTCGTAGAGAGGTGGCATCGTGACACTAATAGCTTCCATCTTCCCGTTGGGGAGATGACGATTACTCTCGACGATGTCTCCTCTCTGCTGCACATCCCCATCACCAGTGCATTCTTCACTGTTAATGTATTTAACAAGGATGACAGTGCAGATATACTGGCTGAGTTACTCGGAGTTAGTCATGCTGTCGCCTATGCCGAATTTAATGTCACGCGCACACCCTCAGTTCGGTATAGCTGGTTACTAGATGTATACCAACAGCGATGTCGTGACTAGTAGTGGCAGATGGCTGATAGGGCATTTCTTCTGTTTTTGGTCGGTTGCACACTATTTAGTGATAAGAGTGCCTATGCAGTCAGCGTTGCATATCTTGACTGCTTCCGAGATCTCAATGCTTGTGGGGGATTTGCATGGGGTGCAGCTACTCTTGCTTATTTATACGACAATCTACGTGAAGCCAGCATGCATCAGACCCGAACTGTGTCAGGGTATCTTACACTGTTACAGGTAAACTATATGGTTGTTTATTGTATTAATAATATCTAATATTAATTATTCTAAACTAATGATATGTTATTATATTTGTGTAGGCGTGGGTCTATGAGCATTTTCCTACATTATGTAGATATTGCTGTAGACTTTCTCCGAGTTACGTTGAAGACTACCCCAAAGCACTTAAATGGAAGCCAAAACGGGATAAAGGTTTGGTGCTTACATTTAGGAAAGCTCTTGACGAGATTGTTGCTGAAGAGGTCTGTTGGACACCATACGAGGCCCACCGAGTGAAGCGACCCTTTGAAGATGTTTCTTTATTTCGAGGGTGGATACGATGGGGTCCGAAGATGTATGCTCATCTGCCAGACAGGGTATTGCGTCAATATGGTCATGTCCAAACCATTCCTGACTCACCGTTAGATATAGTGGGTCGGACGACAACCCCAGAGGAAATGGACATCATGTTTATTCATATTTTATTTTTATTTTAACTACATTATATTAATTTATTTTTTATTACAGCGTCGAGCTATAGAAATTGCTGAAGAGCTTCTTGGTCGGCAACTCGTATTACCAGATGGCATGGCACTCGTTAATGAGTTAATAACGATGATGCGGAATCAAAGGGGTGGTGGTAGAAGAGATTGGTCTAACACAGTACCGTATCGTAGGAGAAATAGACGGAATTAGGAATTTATTTTAATATTTTGGATAACTTAAGATATGTAATATTTTGTAAGTTTTTAGGTATATTTTGGATATATACTATTGTGGATAACTTTGGATATTTAATATATTCAGTTAAATTTTCAGTTATTTTCAGTTATAATATTACAATTTTTAGTTATATTTAATATTATAATTTTCAGTTATAATTTTTATCATGTAAAAATATTTAAAATCACTTTTTAGAAATGTTAAATAAATGACTCCAATTATCGTTTCATATCATGAATCAAGCAAGTTTTACAAATGTTACAACATATTCAGTTTACAACATAGTCATCTGTACTTCATGGAAATATCTTCAACCAATGTTGCATGAGATCATTGTAAATAAACTTCCACTGTCGGGCTTCTTCAGTGCAATATTTTCTTCACATATTACTTACGGGTGGTATAGGAGAATTTGACTTTAAGTAAACTTGTTAACAAATGAAACAACCATAATTAATACCTGTTAAAATGTCAGTTCTAAGTGGAAATATTAAATAAGTAGCACAATTAATACCTGCACAAAATGACAGTTCTTAACAAATGCAACAACTATAATACGATGATCTGACATAGATGTTGGTGGTGGAGTTCTAAGTGGAAAATATGTTTGAGATTGGTTAAGTGATAATGCGACAAAAACCAAGTTAAATTTCGAAGCAATCACATATCCCATTTCTGGAAGTGTCATCCAATTATCCATAGTTGCAACTTGTTCAACATACACACTTTGTATAAGTTGTTGAACAAAGATTTGTCCACCATATATTCTCTCGTAATGAGACATGAACTCTTGAAGCTCTACAACACACTCTTGACGAATTAATGCTCAAGAGTTCTCACCCATTTCAAGTAAACCTACAACTGCACGATATCCACAATTACCATCCTCGCCGACATCAATAATGTCATCTATGAATTTATGAATTTCAACCGGCAACCAATCGCTGAAGAGGAGAACTCTTGGTTGTTGAACTTTGCTAACTGATGGTCGAGGTGTGAGCTTTTTGGCTGATGATCGAGGTTGCTATACTTTATTAGATGTTACAGTGCTACATGCATTTGTGCCACTGCACCGAACGCTTGCATCCACATACTCCCACCAAGATGGATCACGCTTGGTTGATTTATCTCTTTTTGATATCTTACTTTTGCCTTTTTTGGGTGCACCCTTAGTTTTAACCTTGTCAACCGGTGGACACATCGACGTAGTCGATGGATACGCGATCTCTCGTAATTTACCTTTAAGTGCAATTTTGCCAGGTACATCAAGTTCATCAAACTTTTTCACGATCACATCTATTTCATGTTTCACAGATAATTCTGAAGGTTTACCCGATCCATCATCATGAAAAGTTAATTTAGTCCACCAAACATGAATAACGTCTAACGGGATGGAACGGGGGATCATACTATACCTGGCTATTTCACATGCACAAGGTAGACCATGTGTTCTCCTAATTGTGCAACGACATTCAGACTTATCTATACCTACATACTTCACACGATCATACTCTGCCACAATGTGATCTATTGCATTTTTTGACACAACACCACGCAAATTGGCATACAATCTGTTACTATGTCGATGAACCTTTTGAATTATGCTCCTTTCAAATGATGCTATTATCTCAGTGTGTTGTAGTATAATCATGCTATTGATGGTTTTCCAAACACTGCATATATCACCAATGTTGTCTTGTAATATACTTTTCAAACTCCAGTGCGCTGATTCAACCCTTTGTGTTGTGGTGTTCCCAAAGTGCATAATTCTATTTGTCCACGCCTCAACAAATCTTTCCTTGTGAGGAATTAACCATTGGTCATGTACATAATCATTAAAGATAGAAGAGCTACTACAAATTCCTTCAAAGATAGCTAAATTCATGTAGTATTGAGCCTCATCATAACTGTAAACAAGAGCCTCCCATGCCTCCATTATTTGCACCTGCTTCTTTTTTGGAAACACAATCATCTTGCACTTGGCTTTGACATTCTTGAATATATGAAACAAGCATAATAAATTCATTGCTTTTGGAAAAACATATTCAATTGCGTTCATCAAAGCGAGGTCTCTATCAATAACGATGACTTCAACTTCACCACTTGTAATCTGTTCTTTCAACATTTATAGTGCCCACGTAAAATTATCAGCACGCTCAGACTGTAGATACGCAAATCCCACACCAAATGTCATTTCAGTAGATGTAACACCAATAATTTCAAGTAATGGCATGCGATACCTATATGTCTTGTATGTGCTATCCATAATCAACACTATGTGAAAATTATTTACAAGAGTGATAGCGTCTGGATGAGCCCAAAATATGTCCCTCAACTCATCTGAATCCTCAACCTTCCTATATCGATAAATGTATTTGTCGCGTTCCATCAATGTCAAAAGATGTTGAATTTCTGTTCTATTACCTCTAAGTGATGAACGATATGCTTGACGTGCATTGTAAACTTGTTTTATTGTCGTCAAACTTTTAACATTATGATCCTTCAGTGTCATCAATATGTTTCTAGGTTTGATCATGTTCTTCGTCATATCACCAAGTACAGTTTTCTCAGACAATCGGCCTAAGAAAGCATGACCAGTCAGTTTTTTGGCCATTTCATGGTTATGGACACCACATATCACATGCAGATACCACCCATCACCAACACGTCTTCCTCTCAATCTAAATGGGCATTCACATTTTCTACTCCAAGTACTCCTCGTAAGGTTAGGATTCTTCCAAGGTCTATATTTACCGCTTCTTTCACAACTAAGAATTAATTTTGTCTTTGTTCCCGGTCGTGCTGTCGTAGTTTCAGATCTAAAAATAACAACGACAATTCCATTTTCCATTCCAACATTTCTAGCCCATTTCAATAAATCATCTCGCGTATCAAACATCGTGTCGGTGCTAAACTCATCAGTCAAATCAACCATAACAGGTTCGCTTCCGTTGTTCATACCGTATTCAATTTTAGGTTCAACACCATCATTCATTGCATCAAAATCATCATACATTTCGTCAAAGTCACGTTCCAAATCATCATTCATATCATCAAATTTAGGTTCTAAACCTTCATACATTTCGTCACTGTTGTCTCCCCCTTGGTCCATTTATCTTCAAAAAGAAACACAAAAATTTCAGGATTTTCACATACTGAAACTCAGTTCACGTAAGGCTACGTGATCTCAGTTCACGTACCTTTACGTTATCTTAATTCACGTAAACTTACACAATCTGCAATTCACGTTCCTTTACGTGAATTGAGATTACGCACGTGTTTAAAGTTCAAAACCCCATTAAATATGCAATCTTAATTCACGTAGACGTACGTGAATTTCACATTGCGTAACCAATGGAGTTTTGCAATGTAACACGTACGTAATCTCAATTCACATACGTGTACGTGAATTTCAGTTTGCGTAATCCATGTAATTTTGCATTTTTTAACGTACGCAATCTCAATTCACGTAAACGTACGTGAATTGAGATTACGTACCATCCCCAGATTTAGAAAAACAACAACCTCAAAAACAGAACAACATACATACCTTTTTAGGTCACTTTAACCACAATGTGAAGAGGAAACTGATGGAGTGTGTAGATTGTGAGTGAGTTATGTAAGTTTTGAATGATTATGAGTTAGAGTTGGTGAGATATGGTGATTTTGTGATTATTATGAGTGATGGGGTGTTAAGAAAGGGTGATGAATAGAGAAATGAAGTTAAAAATTGTAATAAATATACAAGGGCAATTTGGGAATTTTGTTTTTTTTAAAAGGGGTGTGTGGGTAGTAATTCAGGGGGTGTTGGTAGCAAAAGTGTTTTTTTTTTTAAATAGTAAGTTGCAAGATAAAATGGATCGGGCCTGACATAAATTGGACAAAGTTGAGTCATGGGTTGTTCCCGACTTCCCGGCTCATAACGAACCCCAACCAATCCATCAACCAACCAACCAACGCAAAATCTCAACTAAACACAACAACCCTACACCGAATACGTGAAAAACACTAGATTGCACACATTTCATTTCACTCATACCATCATTTACTGTTCAGTGGTGAAGTCAAAGAAACAAAGCTGGATCGAAATTAAAAGAGAATAAAAAATGCGCAGCGATGGGATCTTAGGAAACACGAATGAGCAAGGAGTGAAAGCTGGCACGAGTGAGCGAATAAAGTGGCTGAAGAGAAGGGAGCGATGGTTGGTAGTACTGGGAGTGATTCTTCACGCTGTTTATATGCTTAGCATTTTCGATATTTACTTCAAATCTCCCATTGTTCGTGGTGTGGATCTTGTTGCTCCTCGATTCTCTGCCCCTGCTAAACGCCTCGTTCTACTTGTTGGTACGTATGCCTTTACTCAAAATGCGCACACCAACTGTTTGATGTTATGTTTATACTAACTTTATTAGGACTAGTTGTTTTTGTTATTGTATAATACTAACATGAAATGTTGGTCTTTAAGTATGTGGTCGTTGGTTTGATACTTGGTTGGTAGGTTGCTAAGTTGGTAAACATGTGGTGAGAGGTTTGATCATTGACCATTGCGTAAGTTAACCCCTTAACTATATCTCCAACTTGTGACCGGGCATACTTGTGCAACAAAAACTATAGTTGTTATTGTTAAATACTTCCTCCGCTCATATTAATTGTTTAAGGATATGCACACATTATTTTTAGAAACAATCTCTTTTTTTAAAAAAAACAAAATCACTTTTGAGAGTTTTCATCCATTGCAAATTATTAAACTAATGAGAATTTGAAAAAAAACACAAAAAACTCTTCAAATGAGAAGGTGCTTTGAGTAGCTTATTTAGAAAATTATTTTCCATAAGTGATTTTTTTTTTAAAAATGTTTTTTATTATAGTTAGCAAACACAAAATAGATTATGTATTTTTAAAAAATAAAGCAGACAGACGCTAAGTACACTAATTTTTATGAAAAAGTAAACTTCATTTACTAATGCTTTGTTTGGATTGATGGAATAGAGTGGAATGGAGTTGAATGAATTGAGATTCCATTGTTTGGGTATTTTAATTCTACATAATACTATTGTTTAAATAAGGGTAAAAATGGAATAAAAAAGTTATAACTCATTCTGTTCACTTCCAAACAATTGAATGTGAATTTTGTTCCGTTATACCAAGGAAGTTAATCCTAGCATTTCCCGGCGAGATCCCGCTGTCCCGGTGTGTTGCAGTGCCTGACCGCGACAGCGTGGCCCGCGACGGCGTGGTCCGCGACAGCGTGAAACAAGATCCCGACATAGTTAATCCCAGTGAGATCCCACTATTATTTCTTCATTATCTGTTTTGTTGTTTCAACTTTCACCTAGTAAGAAGAGGAAGAAAAATATGCTAATGAAGATGATGCTTATCTTTGATTCCTATGCTAAAACATGCATTTGAGTTTTAATATTTAGTTATTTTATTACTGTGTTAAAGACTTCAATATGCATCATCTTTATTTCCTTGACTTTTGTTGGTATTTCAATGTATGTTTTGACTAAGATTAAGACTTGTAGATTTTTATTACTAATTATGAAAGTTATGGAGTTTGAGTCATTTGTTAATTTTGCATTAAATATAGGTTTATATAGTGTTATTTATGTAATTTGTTCAAAAAATAGCAGTTATCCTGCCTATCCCGGAACGCGCTATTCCACTCTTGGGGTTGGTCGTGATGCACCACTATCTGGGATTAACTACCTAATGTTATACATAAAACACCCAAACAATGGAATTTAATCTATATTCCATTTCACTCCGTTCTGCTCCATTCAATTCCACTACATTCCGCTCGTTTTAAAATATCCACACAAAGCCTAAAGTACCCCTATTAAGTAGTAGTTAGATATGTTGAAGATACAATAAATAAGAATATATTAGTGAAAAAAAATAATTAATTCTTTATTGATAATTTAAAATTGACAAATAATACAGGATAGTAAAAATTCCAAACTTGATATTTAATATGAGATAGAGGGATTATGAGCATTAAGCAAATATGTAATGAAGTTTTAACTTGCTTGATCTTGGATGCAGCTGATGGTTTGCGTGCTGACAAGTTTTATGAGCCTGATTCGGAAGGTAATTACAGGGCACCGTTTTTGAGGAGCATAATTAAAAATCAAGGTCGTTGGGGGGTTTCTCATGCTCGCCCGCCTACAGAGTCGAGGCCTGGACATGTTTCCATCATTGCTGGATTCTATGAAGATCCCAGTGCAGTTCTGAAAGGTCTGTTATTTTCTCTCTTTATAGAGGCACCTTCTTTATGTTTGGATATCTAACAGAGACTGGAACAAAAAGGCCTGGGATGTAATAAAACTACCTTTGTATTGTTTGGATGTTTTAATGCGGAAAATGAAGAAAAAATCTTGGTTAATAGCATTTTTTGAAAACCATAAATAGGAGCATAGCAAGAAACTAAATGGTTGACTAGGCTTGACTGTATTCTACTGCCTAGTGTCTACTAAATGATTGGTTTTGGTTTGTTGCAGGGTGGAAGGCTAATCCTGTTGAGTTTGATTCGGTGTTTAACAGAAGCAGCCATACAATTTCTTTTGGAAGTCCTGACATAGTTCCAATCTTCTGTGGTGCCTTGCAGCATAGCACATGGGATACCTATCCACACGAGTTCGAAGACTTTGCAACTGGTACTGGTTTGAGTTTCCCAGTAGTTTTTCAATATTTTCTGTTTCAATAATGAATAGAGCCTTTCCTATAGTTTTATGTTTGAGACACATAACTTGGACCTTCACGTAATAACTTAAGGTTTTGGGACAATTGGTTCTTCATGGTCTTCATTTTTATGTATAAAAGCATAAATAAATTGTTTCATCCAGGTGACAGACTCCCCTTAGTACGAAAAGCATTTCATTAAAATTCAGCCTTGTCTTTTCACTTCCTGGTACCAAATCATTGCTCGTGTTTAGAATTTACTGACATCATTTCCGATTAAAGGTTTTGATTCTGAATTATTATTTACTTAGCTAGTAGCTTCTTGAATTTCAGGCCACTGAATTATAGACTATATATATGTTATATAATTACTTTTTCTTAAAAAAAAAATTCTACTATTCCACTCAATAAAATAACACGTTGTTTCTGTAATATTTTTTTGACAATTTGATTGCATACTGTCTCCTTAAAAAATGCTTATAATATATGAAATGTATCTCTAGATTATCTCCTATGAGTAATTTTCAAATTTCTTTATATTTCATGCTTTTGTTTCCTTATTTGCTTAGCATGAGGAGTCTAGTATTAATTATGTGTTTCAAACCATAGTTACAATTCACAGTCTTTCTTATAATTTTGGTTCTATACTTAGCTCAAGTCTGCAAAACACTCTTGTAAGTTGAGGACTCCCCTAACCTTATAAGTATTACCTATGTCATATTTGAGACTCTTAACACCTCTCTCTTGCACAAAACTGGACATTTGAGGTGTGGACTAGTGTGGGTAGAATAACGAAGATCTCAATTTCCCCCTCACTCACGCCCAAGACTGGATAGTTATACGTGGGAATTTGTGGGTGGAATAACATAAATGTTTGCCTAGTAATAGATCTAATATAGACTATGATTTATTACATTACCATTTTAGAATTTAGACTATAGGTCTAACTCTATTGTACAAAACATGCCTTTAAGGTCAGGACTGCCCAAACCTTATAAGCATTATCTAGGCTGTATCTTTAGTTGATATGGTAATTGATAGGAATGGGCTGGGCCCCACGAGTGATGAGGGGGATCTCTTAGTTAACAGAGATGAGGTGAGGCCTAAGCAGTGGCGAGTATATGTGAGAAAGAATAAGAAAGGGAATGCAGGAAAAGTGTGATTGTCTAGCTGGCATAGTGAGTTAATATTCCACTAATAAATAGGAGTGTGAGGGGAGGTAGTTGGATGGTTTTTTCATTTTTCAGTTACACCTTAGAGGTTGGGCAGTGAGAGAATTGTTTTCTCTAACTGAGGAGCGTTAGCTCTGGAATCACTTTACGTTTTCATATCAAATAATACAATAATTCTCTTCATCTAATTATATCTTACCTCTGCTCTATCAATTGGTCCGACCTGCTACGTTCATGCAAACCAGAATGGACACAAGAATCACCGGAGTGGAGGAGCGTTTGGGACGTGTGGAGGCCAGCATTGAGTCGTTACGTGACTTCATTGGTTTTGAAATTCAGAGAGCTTTGACGCTGCGTGACACGTCTCAAGACCACATTACAGCAGCCCCCTCACCGTTAGATGAATTCCGTTTAGCTGCGAAGAAGGTGGAATTGCCGGCGTTTACCGGTGATGATCCAGTTGCTTGGATCGCTCGAGCAGAAACGTATTTCGACGTACAATGCATTTCTGCAGACGTGAGGATTCAATTGACGAAGCTTAGTATGGAAGGTCCTACAATTCATTGGTTCAATTTATGGCATGATTCTATGGAGGATCTGTCTTGGGATAGTTTGACGGAGGCGTTGATAGTTCGTTTTGGTGGTGGTCGTTTGGAGAATCCTTTCGAAGAATTGAAGGAATTAAAACAATCTGGATCTGTGGAGGATTACATTGCTGAATTCGAATTGTATTCTTCACAGTGTGGCCGTTTACCAGAACAACAGTTTCTTGGTTATTTCATTGGTGGTTTACGTCATGACATTCGTTCTCGTGTGCGTACCTTCAGGCCTAGTAATCGTTACTTAGCGATGCAATTGGCTCGTGATGTTGAGAGTGAATTTGCTGCTGTTTCGGGGCAGGGATCTGGATTTCGCTGCAAACCGGGTCAAGGTTCTTGGGCCCGATTTCAGAAACCTAACTGGGCCAATCGCGAAGGGGAATGGAACAGATCTGCAAACCCTAACCAGATTAGCAACAATGTGGGTAAAATGCGTACCGGGTCGGGTCTTGGATCTCAAACTGGGTCAACACACCCTCCCAATTCTACTCCACCTTTACGTCCAAACTCTGGTGACGTTTCACGCCGTCATTCACGTGGCGTTCGCCATTTACCAAGTGCAGAGTTTAATGAGCGTCGCGCGAAGGGACTTTGTTTTCGTTGCAATGAACGATGGGATCCCCTCCATCAATGCGCAACAAAGCAGTTACGATTGATTATCTTGGGGGACGATGAAGTGGTCAACGATGAAGGAGAAATTGTGGTGCTGGAGGCTGAGTCGGAAGAAGAGATTGCACAAGAGGAGTTAGAATGTAAAGGGATGGGAGTTTTTGGTGTATCCACCACTCCAAACCAGGTTCGCACAATGAAAGTAGAGGGCTGTTTGCAAGGTGCACCTATTTTGGTTCTTATTGACAGTGGAGCCACACATAATTTCATATCTCCTAAGGTGGTTGAAGCTCTGGGACTGCCTATGGTACCTTCTACTCCCATGGGTGTCAAGTTAGGAGATGGTCATCGTGTCCTAACTATGGGTAGGTGTAAGGGAATTCAGATGGACGTGGGAATGGTGCAGTTTTGTTTTGATGCTTATGTGTTGGAGCTAGGGGGTGTGGATCTGATTTTGGGAGTTGTTTGGCTGGAAACTTTGGGGAAGGTGACCATGGATTGGAAGGAAATGTCTATGGTGTTCAACCATAAGGGCAGTATGGTGAAACTCCTTGGCCAAGCCTTAGATGAGAAGATGGCTACTTTCCAAAGCATCATCACTCCTTTCGGGCTGACAACAAGCTGCGAATGGCCTACCTTGATGGAGGTGGTAGGTTCACAAGTGCCTCGTGTCTCAGATCAACAGACTAAGGATTTGCAAAGGTTGCTAGATCAGTTTGCTATTATATTTAAAGAAATCCAGGGTCTTCCTCCTACAAGAAACACTAGCCATTCCATTGAACTTTTGCAGGGTGCTGGTCCGGTAAGTGTGAGGCCTTACAAATATCCTCATCTACATAAGGATGAAATTGAAAAACAGATTCAGAGCCTTATGCAGCAGAGGGTGATTAGAAACAGCACTAGTGCTTTCTCTAGTCCCGTTATTTTGGTCAAGAAGAAGGATCAATCTTGGCGGATGTGTGTAGATTACCGTGCACTTAATAAGGTTACAATTCAAGATAAGTACCCTATTCCTGTGGTAGATGAATTGTTAGATGAGTTACATGGATCGGGTTATTTCTCTAAGATTGATCTAAAATCTGGTTATCATCAAATTCGTATGAAAGAAGAGGATATTCATAAAACTGCATTTCGTACTCATGAGGGTCACTATGAGTTTATGGTGATGCCATTTGGCCTTACCAATGCTCCTGCAACCTTTCAATCAGTGATGAATGATATTTTTAAGCCTTTTTTAAGGAAGTTTGTATTGGTTTTTTTTGACGACATACTAGTGTACAGCACTAGTTGGACTGCTCATTTGCAGCACTTGGAGATGGTTCTAAACACTTTGAAACAACATCAGTTTGTGGCTAACAGAAAGAAGTGTGCTTTTGGTAAACACCAAGTTGAATACTTGGGCCATGTCATTTCCAAAGCAGGGGTTGCTGTGGATCCTGCCAAGGTTAGCAGTGTGTTACAATGGCCAATCCCTAAGAATGTCAAGGGGGTGAGAGGTTTTTTGGGATTAACGGGTTACTACAGAAAATTTATAGCTAACTATGGGAATATTGCTAAACCCTTGACCGAGTTGACAAAGAAGGATGGTTTTAGATGGAATGATGCGGCTGCCGAAGCTTTTGAGAAATTGAAAGTAGCTGTTACAACTGCCCCAGTTTTAGCTCTGCCTAATTTCAAATTTCCTTTTGAAATTGAATGTGACGCCTCCGGAAAAGGGGTGGGTGCTGTTTTGTTGCAATCTAAACATCCCATTGCGTATTTTAGCAAGGCTTTTGAATCATCTAGGTTATCTAAATCGGCCTATGATAAGGAGTTAATGGCTTTGGTGTTAGCTATTCAACATTGGAGACATTATTTGTTAGGAAGGCGGTTTGTGGTTTATTCTGATCAAAAGAGCCTAAAACACTTGTTACAGCAACGTATTACCACAGCAAATCAGCAGGAATGGATGGCTAAGTTGCTGGGTTTTGACTTTGAGGTGGTGTATAAGGTGGGAGTGGAAAATAAGGTGGCTGATGCTTTATCTAGACAACATGAGGATGCTGAAATTCATGCTCTTAAATCCTATCCTATTTGGCAGCAGAGCAGCCAATTGCAACAAGATGTATCGCAGGATCCCTGGCTTAAAAGCATTGTGGAGGCTATTCAAAAGGATCCTACTGCTAAACCTGGGTTTTCCTTAAAAGGTGGCATCTTATTCTACAAAAATAGGTTAGTTATACCGGCTAACTCACCACTTATTGAGGATCTACTTAAGGATTTTCATTCCTCCCCTAGTGGGGGTCACTCCGGCTACCTACGTACTTATAGGAGAATGGCAGGCACGTTATATTGGCAAGGGATGATGAAAAGGGTGCAAGATTTTGTGAAAGCTTGTGACACTTGTCAACGCCAAAAATATGCCGCGACTACGCCTAGTGGGTTACTACAGCCACTACCTATTCCAGTTTTGGTGTGGAGTGAGATATCTATGGATTTCATTACTTGTTTACCCAAAAGTAATGGATTTGAAGCTATTTTGGTGGTGGTGGATCGTCTCTCCAAGTATAGTCATTTCATTCCTCTTAAACATCCATTTACTGCTCGCTCCATTGCTGCTATTTTTGTGAAGGACGTGGTTCGACTACATGGAATTCCGGAGTCGATTCTGAGTGATCGTGACCCCTTGTTTGTGAGTATTTTTTGGAAAGAGTTGTTCAAGCTAGTAGGCACGGTGCTTAAAATGTCTTCGGCATACCATCCCCAAACTGATGGCCAAACAGAAGTCATTAACCGTTGTTTAGAGGCCTATCTACGTTGCTTTATTGCAGATCAACCTAAGACATGGGCACATTGGATTCCGTGGGCAGAACTATGGTACAACACCACATTCCATGTTTCCACAGGGTTCACCCCTTTTGAGGTGGTGTATGGCAGGAGACCTCCAGTATTGGTGCATTTTTTGGAGGGAGAAACCAGAGTAGAAGCTGTAGCCCAGGAGTTAAGAGACAGGGATGAAGCTTTGCGTCAACTGAAAGCTAATTTACTCAAAGCTCAAGAGTACATGAAATACCAAGCTGATAAGAAACGCAAGGCAGTGCAATTTGAGGTTGGTGATTGGGTTTTCCTCAAATTACGTCCTCATCGACAGCAATCTGTTGTGCATAGGATTCATCAAAAATTGGCTCCCAGATTTTTTGGTCCTTATCAAGTCATTAAGAAGATAGGACAGGTTGCTTACAAGCTACAGTTACCAGCAACATCTAAAATACATCCTACTTTTCATGTGTCTCTATTGAAGAAAGCTATAGGCAATTATACTGCTACAACTCAATTACCTACCAGTTTGGAGTCTGACACGGGGGACATTATTCCTGTTAAGGTTTTGTCATGGAGGGATAAGTTTGATGGTGGGCAGCATAAGCGAGAATGGTTGATTCAATGGGAAGGCATGGATATTGGAGATGCTACCTGGGAAGAGGAACTGTTGCTGAAGAGTCAATTCCCTGATTTGCGCCTTGAGGACAAGGCTACTGTTGAAGGTGGGGGTGATGATAGGAATGGGCTGGGCCCCACGAGTGATGAGGGGGATCTCTTAGTTAACAGAGATGAGGTGAGGCCTAAGCAGTGGCGAGTATATGTGAGAAAGAATAAGAAAGGGAATGCAGGAAAAGTGTGATTGTCTAGCTGGCATAGTGAGTTAATATTCCACTAATAAATAGGAGTGTGAGGGGAGGTAGTTGGATGGTTTTTTCATTTTTCAGTTACACCTTAGAGGTTGGGCAGTGAGAGAATTGTTTTCTCTAACTGAGGAGCGTTAGCTCTGGAATCACTTTACGTTTTCATATCAAATAATACAATAATTCTCTTCATCTAATTATATCTTACCTCTGCTCTATCAGTAATCAACAGTTTTTATTTTTTTAACTTACCTATCTCTTTATATAAAAACCTATAATGTCAAAACATGGTATTAGGGTGGTATCCTACATAGTGTGTCGCTATTTTGCTATCAAGTTTCATGAAATTTGGTCAATTGTGCATACATTTTACTATCCTTCCTCTTCCAATTTTGACAAGCCTTAGATCAATTCACATCAGCCTCTGGTTATCTCAGGTATTGCACGACCCTGAGTATCCTAAATGTCATATAGTCAGTCTTGGCATAGAAGAAGTTTGGTCTCAACTATGAACTATCACAAATTCATGGAATCATGGTTATCAAATCGAGATAAATACAATAAATCCGAAGACCTATTTCCCATATCGTGAATTAATTCTTTTATGAATTGTAAGATACATGATCAATAAAGATATTTAATTTTAAGTTAAAAAAAATAACACAAGAAAAATGACAATAATTCTAGATTCAAGTTAGAATCAAAATGACAAAAACTTTAGTGGCTTGTTACACAAAATTCAAGTGTGCAACTGCTCAACAATATTTAATCTAACTACTCTTGGGTCTCATTCATCATGGCCAAAATCAATATCACTTAGTTACTCCCCATCCTCTGGTATATCACCAGATTGATTCTTGTCCCTTATGTCTATTGCCATGCTCATTCCAAAATGTCCCTCGACTGACTTGAATCTATCAAGTTTTTGTCATGATCGAACTTACTAATATAAGGAATAAGCAAATTTTCAAATACTAAAGGAACACAATTTGATGTCCAAAGTCAAAAATAAATAATTGCAATCCACATAAACCTTAAAGATTGAGATTTCACTTTCTAAGGATTAAATAAGATAGCAGGCAACAACGTGTAGATTGAAAATTCAAATTAGTATCAATTATTATCCTCATATTTTTGTATCTAGACTCTTTATTCTTGAAGTTCGCAGCTATTTGTTCTTTAGGTCTATCTATAGTTTCTTAGATATATGACTTGTAAGGTTTTGAGTCTCCTACCACATCCCTTAAAACCTTCACAAGTGGAGTCACACACTTCAAACAATAATAGATGATGGATTTCCAGAATCTTGCATCACATAAAACAATGATTATAACTTGTTTACCCTAATTCGTAGTAACATAATTACTATTAGCCCACTCCTCTGAAGCAAACATAAACTGAAGAACATTCTTTTGTTGTATTATGCATTGTAGAGTGAGAAAGGCTGTTGAAAACCTTGTGTCTTCTAGTTCAGAAAATTCTCTTCTAATGGAATGTGCTCTCTATACATGTTTAGCACTCATATGTTCCTATGTAAGTAACTTCGATGGTTAGGTTTTATTATTTATTTTAGACTTTGGAAAATCAAATCATGTTACTTTGATAATTGAAAATTTACTTATTGTATTTTGTTAAGGTTTATTTTGACAAAAACTTCAATCTAGATAGTGAATTTTTATTTGGTTCAGTGAGAGAATAGTCTTGATAGAAGGATCAGATTTTGCAATTGATGACCAGCTTATTAGATTCAAGACAATCAAGGGACTTTTTGATCAAGTTCATATACTTTGAGAAGAAACAGCTTGGAGCACAAAGATTAATGTCTCCTAACTCTTCCGTTATCTAAAACTTACAATCTCAGTAAATTTATGGATGCTGAGCTTATGAGTTTCTATACTTTTTAAATTGTGCTGCTTGTCATTTTATATGCAGTTATACTAGGCAGATGCATGATATGTTATTCAGTATTTTTTATCACTTTTTCGTTGCATCCGTCAGGCAATAATTCATTAGTGGTGCTCTCCCACCCTACATCTCTTTAGTTCTTTTCAGTTGACCAGAAAACAAGCATGAGTAGGTGAGCACATCAAGAAACATAGATTTCGTGTAAATCTTTTAGCTGTATACTTTCATAGATTTGACCCTCATTAGAAATAGACATTTATCCAGTCATGTATTTCTGTGCTTTTCTATAACTTTTTTGTTCTTTGTTTGTTGCTCCATCACCCCAATCTCCCCCTCGTCTTCCCGACCCTCTACCTATGAATTACAGGCTTCGACATAGACGCCTGATATGACACGAGCACATCGACACAGCTAATGTAAAAAAAATAGGACACTGCCTTATGTAGTCAGTAGCAGATAGCGTAGCGTAGTGGCTGACTCCCAAAATGCTATAGTGGTGTAGCGGGTAGCGGTATGGCCGCTACGCCGCTACGTCGAAGTCTAGAAAAACATTTCAAGCACTTTCAACCATACACATATGATGGCTAAAAAATTAGATCAATGCACAAAACTAAACACATATTTATAACTAATCACCAAAGCAGAAACAAAAAAACTGGGGAGATGAAAAGAACTAAGATGATGCCATAATAGGGTGCTGTTAGCACAGAAACAGACAGAAATTGAAAAACAGAGCAGAATAATGGTTGACGAGATGGAAGGAACAGGGAGGACAAGAATGGTTGCAGAGAAGAGGGGAATGTTGGCGCAGAGAAAAGGGAAACTTTCTTGAGAAGAATCAGTCGCGGGAAAGAAAGGAACAAGGGGGGCGGTTGCTACGAAGAAATTTTGCAGGTTTCCAAAAACAGAGCACTGCACTTGTAGTGTTTGAAGAAGAAAGGTCGTGAAAATTCCAGTCAAAAGTTACCTGGAGATTAAAAGATAAAAATCAAGGGTATTTTAGACTTTGCGCTCTTAAAATTGAGGACATTTTAGACTTTGCGCTCTTTAAAATCAAGAGTATTTTAGACTTTGCGATCTAAAAAAACTGTTGCGGCCTCTTTTTTCGTGTTTCTTTCTCATCTTCTCGGCAATTGTGCTGTGGAGAACGCCGCTACAGCCGCAACCCTAAACTGCGCCACAACACTGTTTTTGCGACGGCCGCTATTGACTACAGAGATACTGACTCCGATACATATATATTTATAATTAAATAAAATATGGACATTATTTATAAAAGGTTTAAATTGAGAATCAAAATATATACGAAATCTAAATTGAACAATATGTTCCATTACAAATAAATTCTAACATAAGATGTGATAGTCTTTTATGATAATGTAATCTAATTTAGTGTCTCTAACCCCCCTTGTTGATCTTAATTCATAATTGCTTCGACACATCTTGAACTCCTCCTGTAGATTCGCCTGAGATGTGTCCAAAAAGTGTCTAAGATGTGTTGAAACAAAGTGTGTTTGTGCTTTATAGTTCTCTACACTACGAGTTTTCTAAGGCATTTAAAAATTAGAAAGGTGTACAATTTGGCCTTAATTAATTCTAATAGTCAAATACTGAGAATTATTTCCTGCATTATTTAAAACACTGGCGCTTTTTAAAACTTTCTTAGCAGTAAATTGTACAGTGTTGTACTAAAGTGGTATCTTGACATTTTTTAGATTGTCCAATCCTTATTTTCATTAATTTAGTACTCTTGATTTCTTAATGCAGATGCATCATTCCTGGATTTGTGGTCTCTTGATAAATTTCAAAGCCTTCTCAATCGGTCCAATGAAGACCCAAAATTAAAGGAGCTGCTGCAGCAGGATAATCTTGTTGTATTCCTGCACCTGCTTGGATGTGACTCTAATGGTCATGCACATAGGCCCTTTTCATCTATCTATCTCAACAATGTTAAGGTTGTTGACCATGTGGCTGAAAGTGTATATAATCTTGTTCAAGATTATTTCAAGGATAATCTTACATCATATATTTTCACAGCAGATCATGGAATGAGCGATAAAGGTTGCAACACTTCTTTTATCATGTTTATGACTGCATATTCTTTTTATGTTATATTTCCTCAGTTGACAGAGATTGCAACACTTCAATACAAATTTTGGTGTTAAAAATGTTGAAGCAATAATTTGTCAAAAGAATGTCTTTGTATAGACCCATCACCTGCTATTACTAGCATTTGAAGTACTTTACTTAAAATAATTGAAAGATAGTAATTGTGCGTAGTACCTTTCTTTTCGTTATATGGCCAGTAAATATACAAATTATAACAAATTTTAGTCTGAATGAAGATTGCATATTCTAGTTGTTTCTACTTGAATATTAATTTGAGAAGGTAATATTTTAAAACTCAAGCATCAGTAGGGAAGGCAATGCGTTATCAAGGAGCATATGATGTTCTGAATTCCTATACTTCAATTATTTTCCGCTTAATTTTTTCTTTATTTCTCTTGGCAATCAATTCTCTATATTCTTGTAACAACAAAAGCCTTTGCCTATAAGTTGAGGTCGTGACATAAAACAATCGATTTCATTGTGTCCTATAGAACACCAAGTTTTCAGAAATACCATTTAGATCTAGGTCTTTTATACTGGTTTCTCTCAATTTTCCTTGATCTAACTTTATACTTATGTTTTAGGCTGTCATCCATTTAAAAATCTTCTTAATTGGGCTTTTGTTTGCCTTCTCCCCACAATTCTTTCAGGAGACATTCTATCATCTGTTCCTTGATCTGTTCAGTACCATGACGATTGTAGGTCTTTCCACGTGGTAAAATTTTCCTTTGAGCTCAAGAGGAACTTTCCAATCATAAAACACCTAAACCATTTCTCCATTTCATTCATTGACATCTCTCTTGGAAACCATGTGATTCTGAAGCTTCTTCTACAACTCTAGTTTAGCATTTATTCCCTTAGTTTACTCCAGTGTAATGGTGGTAAATGGCAGAATGGTGGGCCGAGTTTTTGGACAACCACAATAGGAAATTTGTGAAGGGATTCCCTCCATGGTGGCACCATAGGCTGCAATGGCGGGTTTGTGGCAGACTTTTGGCCTTTTGCCACATTCTGCCATCCGCCATCAAACAACACTGATTAACTCTCCTGGTAGGATTTTACCATTTACAAAAAAGTGTACTTTGAGTCATTGCATTGGAGTTCTTTTGCCTTGGACATTAAAGAATCTCCAATTTCCAAGTAATTGAGTTATTCTTTAACTTGTGTTCTAATAAAAAGGGTTATAATATGCTTTTATGTTTTATTTAATTATTTATTATTTCATTTCTCATCATAGGAAGTCATGGAGATGGGCATCCTACGAACACCGATACTCCCCTTGTTGCATGGGGAGCTGGTGTTAAACGTCCGAGGCCAATATCTAGCAGCAACCATTCTGATTGCGGTTTTAGGTTTGTTGACGACCATGTTCATGACACGCCAACACCAATTGAATGGGGCTTGCATGGGATAGAAAGAGTGGATGTCAATCAGGCAGATATAGCACCACTCATGGTTGTAAAAAATTTCTTAGAGGATATGTGCTCAAAGCATGATGTGTGTCTCACTATCCATCCTTAGGTTTCATTATCTGATGTACTTGTTCAATTTTTTTACAGTCTACATTACTTGGTCTGCCATGTCCTGTTAATTCAGTCGGCGTTCTACCAAGAGATTACATTGACATGACCAAGGTATCTTCCTCTAGTTCTGATTGATAACAAACTTCTTGATTTTAGTGGAAAGCATGTTATGTGCTTTTGTTCACAATTTTCATTGGAATATTATGTAATTTCTACGTACCGGTCATGATTCTACTTGTGGTGAGAGCGTAGGAATCTAAAATTCATCTACGTGCTGAAGATAATCAGTGGATGCTCTGACTAAGATTTAACATATATTCCAGGCTGAAGAAATTGAAGCTGTTATATCCAATACAAAGGAAATTCTGAACCAGTTTCTTCGTAAATCACGTATCCTTCGCATAATTGATTTTTGTATATGATATGTAGTGATTTTTCCTTAACTATAGCGTGGCATCTTCCATATTTGTTTACAAAATGGACATTACTTCTTTTAAGAATATGCGAAAGAGTGTAACCATTAATTGAAAAAATGTAAAGAATTCGGCGTTTCAATTTGAGATGAATGTTATATGAGGAATAATAGAATTGCTCTTTCTCTCTTGAAGACAACGTAGAAGCAAAATAAATTGCAGATTGTTGGTTTCATTGACAATTTCAGATATAAAGCAGTCGCATTCCCTATTTTTCAAACCATTCAAACCACTGTCTCATTATTCTTCAATATTGGACAAAATTGATGATCTGATATTGGCTAGAGACTATGATGCTGCAATGGACGTATCCCAGAACCTTAGAAGTTTGGCATTGCAAGGACTTCACTATTTTCAGACTTATGACTGGCTGATGCTCATGTCTGTAATTACCCTTGGGTATGTCGGTTGGATGGTCTACCTTGTCTTTCATGTGCTGCAGTCTTATACTTCATTGTCAGGGAATAGTTTTGGAATGGAGCAAGCAGCTGGGAGAAATAAACACAGAAAAGTAATGTCTGTGCAAGCTTAGTTTTACCAAAATGTTATTAACTTTTTGTGAGCTGCTTTTACATGAAGTCAAATGTAACAAATTGTTTATGGAAAAAACATATATATAAATGAATATTTATGAAGTATATGGATATTCAGTTGATTGAAACTCGTAGTTGAAAAAAATTAATTCTTATTGATTTACTGTTCATACAAGCATAATTAATAATCTATGATATCTTCATTTGCAGATATATCTATGTGGATGTATTGTGACTGGAATGGTTTGTTTGCTATTTTTGCTGGAGCACTCTCCTCCTCTTTACCATGCATACATGATTATGACATCATTTCTATGGTTTCAAATAATTAGTGAATACCAGTTTATAAAGGCATTATGGAAACACTTATTTGAAAGAAGAACGAATCACATTATTAAGCTGCTCGCCACTACTGTTGTCTCAGTTTTTATTCTTGAGTTCCTGGTATGTATATTTTTTCATAATATTGTCTAACCTAGTATTTGAATAGTTTAGAATAACTGACTTGCCTTACACAATGGGAACGTTCAAATATATATACAAGAAATAAAATCTCAAAATCAGGAAAAATAGGAACTTGAGAAACTATATCAACGATAAGAAATGGAGAGAATAATCCTAATTATAACTATATTCAACACTAGTAAAGTTCTGTTTCATCTGATGAAATATTTGGTTTGCGTTGCAGGTTAATAGCTTCACTGACAGGAAACTCTATACTGGGTGTTTTTTAATTGCTGGGGCCACAGCTTCATTTTATCTTTTTAAATTAATTCCATGGAGATCTGGTATACCGATATATGTCTGCATTGCATGTTGGTTTTTGTCAATTTTCACATTGATGCCTGCAGAAATTCCTGACAATAATCTATTAGTGTAAGTCAATTCAACTGAATATATAATTACTACACTGTTGGTAAAAGCCAAAGGTTAATAATGTTTGGAAATGATTGACAGACAAGCTGCTGAACTTACAAACTATACCCTTAAGATCTATGCACGATACTTAGTTTCTCACCGATTACTTTTATTCTCTAATATTTGACTGTTACTCTTCAATATTACAATATAGTTAGTATAGATAATTTCTTAGCTAAAGTTATTTGATTACTTGTACACATAACCAAAAGTGCATAGTAAGCACTTTCTGTTACAAAATCAGTTACGAAGTTATATTGTCATGCCTATTTTGCTGTTGTATATAAACCAATCATGTACTGTATTTTTCAGATGATAATTCATTCTGCTTTTTCATCACTTCCTCTATGAACCTTGTGTTTTTCATCATGATAGCATACTAGAGAGATTATTTGTAGGTTTATTTATCAAATTTCCCGTAGAACATATTTAAAATTAGTAACCTACAGCTACTCACAATGAGATGCCTTTATTCCTTTTTCATCTTTTTTAGTATCTAGATTCTTTTAGTCTAAGTAAGAAAGATACTCTTGCACAATTCTTTACTCTTCCTTTTTTGTTGTGTTGTGTTTCTCTCTTTCTTCTGCTCTGTTTGTTGCTTTTGCTTTCTTATCATTTCTTACACATTCTGAATCCAGACAACATTGTTGAACATATCATATTATGTTTGCAGAGTTAGTAGTGGAGCGATTATTATCATTATAGGAATAGCTGCGAGGTGGCTAGCTTTACATGCTGGTGGGAATAAGTATTGGCTAAGTATATGCAATTGTGAACGGGAAAATCCTAAGTATTCAACTCTATTTTACCTTCAGGTTCATCTCATGATTTCTCTTCCGTTGATGTTTGAATTTTGGAAGCTTAGTTTGCATAATATATGATGATCAATCAACTGATTACCGGTAGTTGTGTATCCCCAGGCTTTTTTGGTTGCCTTATCTTCAGTCATGGTTTATTTATCAACTTCTCACAGAACTGAAAAACAAGAGTTGCTTGCATTTCACCAGTTGATAAATTGGTGTGTTGCCGGTATAGTTTTGACTTTTCATTCTTCTCTTTTACTTTATTTTTCTCAACCCCATGTTGTGTCACACAGCTCTACTTGTGCCTTGCATTAGATAGCTTAGGTTATTCTAATATCAGTTATCTAGTTAGGCTTTTAGTTCTCTGTTGTAATTAATCATTGTACTGGTTTTTTGTTTCTTCTACAAATCACGGTCTGCTTCTATGCTTATTACATTCCCCCATACCATTACAGAGAAACAAGTTGAAGAAATGTGCTACCATAATGTATTAATAATTGAAGATTCAGTGCTGAATAATATTGACCACCTCTTCTTTAGGTTTTTCAATGGTACTCCCACTGTTTTCAGAAATTAGCATCTTATCTCGACTTACTTCCATATTCCTTGGCTTTGCACCTCCATTCCTTCTTCTCTCCATTGGGTATTTCTCTTTCACCGAACCTTTTTTAGTTGCTCTTTGAATCACTTGTTGATGGAATGACACATACTTTTTTTCCCTTTCTATCTTGAAACCTGGGCAGATATGAAGCTATATTCTATGCCGCTCTTGGTCTTGTGCTTATGGCATGGATACTCTTTGAAAATACACTTTTCAACTTAAAAATTATGAACAAGTCATCATATTCTATTAAGAATGTTACAAATCATCTCATCCTTGGATGTGATAATAGATCTTTGCAGCTCTCCGATGTGAGAATCCCATTGGTCTTTGTAAGTTTTATTCTTTCTATATTTTTTCCTTCATTACATGATTAAATTTGTGTATCCTTTTATGTTGAGTAAAGTAAATTAAATTAATGCCGCATAAATTTCATGAAATGATGTACAGCCTATTAATCTCCTCTGATTGATAGATTTTTTAAAATGGCATGGAATACTCTGTATAACCTTAACATTTATCCTTGGTATTCGATATCAGAGAATTGCATGTAACTGAATCTGAGTTTTTGTATTAATGATCAAAGTCGGTTACAATGGGATGACTCTAGGTTTATATACCTTGAGTCATTGTATCTACTACTGTAGTCTTGCTAAGCAAGATTCCTAACTACTAATGGGAGTGTGACACCTGTCATCTCTAACTAACTGAACTAAATGACTGACTGTAACTGACTAAGGTGCAGTGCTGTGTATTACAGTGCTGTACAGTGCAAACAGGAATTAATCAAGAGTGATATCTCTTACACTTGGTTTTCTTTTCATAGCTTTGCAACTTGTACTAGGCCTTGTGTAAAATCCATAGATCAGTAATCTCATTCCCAATTTATCTTCCCTGTCCATTGAATATGTTATC
Organism: Cicer chorassanicum; assembly: GCA_037974735.1. Taxonomy (NCBI): domain Eukaryota; kingdom Viridiplantae; phylum Streptophyta; class Magnoliopsida; order Fabales; family Fabaceae; genus Cicer; species Cicer chorassanicum. The sequence continues at coordinate 20,531,856 of JBBPBP010000003.1, forward strand.
ACATATCATTTTAAGGAGCACCATCTGAAATTCATCACAAATGGCTTAAAATGTGATAGGAATCCTGGGCCGTTTAATAATGAGACTATTGAAGCAAGCCCAAGTCTGCTGTTTGGAGAGTGTCACGCGCAGAGGAAATAAGAATAGTAAGGGGAGTGGGAATTAGTTAGTTGTTTTCCTGATTTTAAGGGAAAATTCTGTTATAAGGAGGGAGGGGTAGTTAGGAATTCATTGAGAAATGTTAAGAGTTGGATTGGAGAGTTTTCTCACTGGTTAGGAGCTTTGCCCCTACAACAGGAATTTCCCATTTTACTAAACAAAAGCCAAAAGATCCCTCCTAGTGAAAAGAAACCTTTATTTATTCGGTTTCCTGAACAACCATTGCTAGGGGATCCCAAGTTCCCAACCAACTAACTACCTAACTAACAAATAAGTTAGAAACAACTAAAAAAAATTGAAAAAAAAAAACTCCCAACGACTTCCTGTTTCTTCTGTGCTTTGCACTTCCTCAGCTACCCTTACAATACCATCCCTTCCAAAATCAATCTTGATTTAAAGGTTGGAACTTTGGAATTGTTGTTGAATAGTAGCATCCTCCCGATCTTCTGCAGGCTTCTGTTCCCAGTACACCAAAACCTGCTGAACTGCTGTCTCCTGCTGGGTGATGGTTAGAATTCCCAGCATTTGTGAAGGGAAACATACTAGAGCTTGATCCTGTAATTCTTTCGTAAGACAGCCTCCACAGTCCACAGGATGATTTCCCACAGCTAACTTCAACTGAGGAGCATGGAAAACAGGGTGAACACTGGCTGCTTCAGGTAGTTGTTATTGAAATGTAAAATCCCGATTTGCTGAAAGCTTTGGGTGCATTCTTGTTGGCATAGAGACCTGTCTATGGGGTCTGATCTTCAAATATACCAAGTCCCCCACCTTTATTTTGCAAGGTTTCCTGTGAAAATTAGCAAACTTAGTCATCTGATTTTGGGCTCTCTCAAGATGAAATTTCAGTTGTCTGAGGGCCTCATCCCCAGTCCTTAGCTCCTGAGCCACTGCTTCCACCAAAACCTCTCCATGAACAAACCTGGCCAGTGAAGGAGGGCATTCCATACAAAACTCGAATGGAGTACCATTGGCTGCTGATTGAAAATTGGTGTTATACCATTATTCTTCCCATGGAACAAAACCAGCCCAAGTTTTAGGTTGCTCTGCACAAAAACAACTGAGGTAGGCTTCCACTTTCTAGAGTCCGGTTGAGCACATCAGTCTGACCAGGATGATAAGCTGTGTTCATCTTCAGAATGGTTCCCTGTAGTTTGAATAACTCTTTCAAAAAATGACTTATGAAACTAGGATTTGTAACACTTACTATTTATTTAGGAACACCATAGAGCCTTACCACCTCTTCCACAAATATTTCTGCAATAGATCTTGCTGAGTAAGGATGTTTAGTGAGGATAAAATGCCCGTATTTGCTGAGTCTGTCTACTACCACCAATATAGCATCAAAAGCCCTTTGATTTAGGAAAGCTGACCATCAAATCCATACTTATTTCTTCCCAAATGGCGTTGAAAACAGGCAGAGGCTGGAGTAACCCTGCTGGTGATGAAGCCTGATACTTATTCCTTTGACAAGTATGACATGCAGCCACGTAATTTGTAACTCTGCTCTTCATTCCTGTCTCTCTTGTTTGTACTTTTGTATTTTCATGATAACATGTCCAATACCCAACTGAATATGTTGAAGTTGTGGGATTTTAGGGAAAATAATAAGGGTTTAAATATTATTGACAATAACTTAATGCTGACTTGATTACAAAAGACTCAATACTAATCTCTATTTATAGAGAAACATAGACTCAATTCTAAATTAGGAACAAATTATAATAATAATGAGAGATATTCTAAGATATCTCTATGAATATAAATTGATTCTAGTAAATAACTCAAGATACTCTAATATAATATAAAAGATATTATAAGATATTTTCTAATATTCTAACACTCCCCCTCAAGCTAAAGCTTACTAAGCTTTAGCTTGCTACAAGAAAAACAATGTTTTGCTCCACAAAATAATACAAAAAGATGGAAAGGCAACTCAAGGATGCATGTCAAGTCGGAGAGAATTGCTATAAATATAGCCTAGCCAGATAGTCTGATTGATCATCAGCCTGAGAGAAATTTATGGCAGACAATTGAACAAAGCAAACTCCGTTCTTCTAAAAAACTGCATTTGGAAGCTTCAAACCAATAATAATGGAGACTCAAAATATTTAAACTTGAATCTGCTTCAAGGAGAGAGAGGCGTGCTTCAAAAAAGAGAAAGGCAAGGCCAGTGCATCTGGGATAAATTGCCAAGATAAAGTAAGTCATGAAAATAAAAGACACCGTTAGAATAACCACTAACGGAAAAAGTCATCACTAATATAATTCATATGTGGAAAAAGGAACACCACCAGAACGATCGTCGGTGGGAATATAAGCCACTATTATAATCTATTAATAATAACTAAATTGCATGACAAACACTGAAGAAGAAGCAGCGCGACTCTAACGAAACGAAGTCATGATCGATCAACGGAATAAGGAAATGCGTCCAAAATAGGAGAGATAACGGCTGTTTGAACAATGACACATATTTTCGTTGATCAAAATTGGAGAGTAAGGGCAGATCTGAAACCATCAAAGAGAGAATAATCGTGCACCAAGAAGAATCCCATCAATTGAATTGCAAATCTTCCAAACCTGTCAGCTAAGAGCCCACTCATAAGGGCTGCAACAGCTGCCAAAGCAAAGGCTGGAGAGTTTCCTCCACCAAAAATCTGATAAAAATCTGATCCCACGGTCCACTTCCCAAGGATACCACAACCTATGGGACCACTATTCCCAGATATTATTTCTTCAATCTGACCAAATACATCGCTCACTGACATAGAAGGACGGAGCCCAGGCAGTTTTATCTGATCCAAGTTTCTAGGGTCCTTTGAATCAGCTTCAGAATTTAAAGTCCATTCTGTTGCACGATAGTCCATGACTTCTGAACTGGTGGAAGTTGCTTCATAGGGCACACTGTCTAAGGTAATGCCAGAAGGATCACTGTGCTCAATCGTGAAAGATGGTGACAGGGATGAATGAGGAGATCCCATGTTCTGAAAACGAGACATTGCTGATCCTTTGCCATTGACTTGATCACAATCTTTCAGAATCTCAGGTTTATCCAGAGCAGCACTTGGTGGATCAAAATAAGGTGAATCCAATATTATCACTGGCTGTTGGCTTAAGAACTTAAGACGTATGTCACACTGGATGAGCTTTTCAAAATGTTTGGTTAACATTCCTTGTGGACATTGCAAAAAATGCTGCCTGTGTTTGCTGGCCTGTCCATCAATAAAATCTGATGTTGATTGCCATAGTGTGTGCTTTCTAGGATGAGGATTAGTTTCCCTAAAGAAAAGAGGATGTCTACCAACCACTACAGTCAATGAGCTAGGTCCATCCTCACGACAATTTGCTTTAAGTGCCATGATATCTGACCATTGGATTTCTATCTTACTTTTCAGTTCACCTTCAAGAACTTCCCAAACCAGCTTATGTTTGGCAAAGTAACACTCTGCCACTAAGTCACCCTCATACTTTGATTTATACTCCCATGAACCGATTCTTAAAAGGGTAGCAGGAAAATTTAAAGCCTTAAGCTTTTCATTAGAGCCTGAAGTAGCAGCACCCCGAGTCTCCTTTTTCAGTCCAGAGTTTAAATGATCACTTTTTGTATTTGCAATATCACTATTATTCCCTTTAGAAAGCATCGTCTCTATCAAATCTAAAAATGAATGGCTCTTCTTGAGACGTAATCCCAAAGGGCTAAGCTCTTCAAGTATACTATTCTCTAACGTAGAAGAACTCACAGATGCATCATTCGAAACACTCCATTGTTGATGCGAAGAGGATGAAATTTTGCAGCGCTTGTTGAGAGGACCGCGTTCTTCGTCAATCGAATCCTCAATCTCAAACTTCACCATCATCGTCACCTTTTCATTATACGAAGCCGATTCAGAGCGGAGATTCCTAGAACCAATAACGTGAACCATGAATCACGAAATCGAATTACGCAGTGACGTAAAATTGACAAGAAGTCAACAAATCGGAGGAGAAATCGACGGACGGAGGTTTGTTTGGGGAAAAAAACAGAAACCCTAACAGAAACAGAATTGAAATTGAAAATTGTGAATCGCCGGTGATCGGAATGGATAAGGGATACGGCGAATAAACTTAATTTTTTTTTTTAGGGTTAGAGGGTTGTTTGCCTGAAAAGTCGCCGGAAACAGTGGCAATAACAGCGACATGACGGAAAACGAGTGAAACGTGTCGGAATGTTGGAAAAGAGAAACTATGAGTATATTCCCTAACTGTTGGGAACTCGGCAGCGGAATAGAGGCGAGATCGTTCAAGTTGGATCAAAATAGGCTCTAGATACCATGTTGAAGTTGTGGGATTTTAGAGAAAATAATAAGGGTTTAAATATTATTGACAATAGCTTAATGCTGACTTGATTACAAAAGACTCAATACTAATCTCTATTTATAGAGAAACATAGACTCAATTTTAAATTAGGAACAAATCATAATAATAATGAGAGATATTCTAAGATATCTCTATGAATATAAATTGATTCTATTAAATAACTCAAGATACTCTAATATAATATAAAAAATATTATAAGATATTTTCTAATATTCTAACAGAATAACTGTAATGGAAGAAGCTAGTGTAAAATGTAATCAATATAGATGAACAATACACTATCTGATGCTATAGGCGCAGCAGAAGTTACACGATATTACCTGATTGAAGCATACTCTAATAATAATCAAATAGTTCTTATTGAGCTTCAGGGCCAAGGCCAACCAAAGCATGAAGAATTATACATAGATTTTCTTGTTATCTCCATAATACAAACCAGATAAGCTCTAAGTCCCTATTTTATATAAATTGTACTTATTTGACATGTTAAGAACCTACTGCATCTTGCAGATGGTTTTATTCAACATAGCCTTCTTTGGAACGGGAAATTTTGCCAGTATTGCTAGTTTTGAGATTTCATCTGTCTATCGGTTCATTACTGTCTTCAGTGTAAGTGAAAATTGAATTTCTTTTAATTTTTTATCTACTATTTTTTATAAGCTTTTGTACTGATACGTTTCCTCCCTATTGCAGCCATTTCTGATGGCAGCACTGCTTATCTTCAAGTTATTTATACCTTTCATACTTGTAATGTAAGTGCACTTTACTGGTAACAGTATTTATAGATATATCCCTGTAGTTTATTTCCTTTAGACTTGCTTCCTAAAATTGATGGGGAAGTCCGTTCTTGCTGACAAAGCATCCCAATTAAATGATGTGCATACCATATTAACTTCTTAAGTGCGGATTTCCACGTGATTGCTTGTCTTTTCTTTTTAAAGCTAAAAAGAGAAAGAGTGCAAAAGTATCATATGGTAAATTGGACACCCCAAATCAACCACCTATCATTTGTAGTATCCTAAAAAGTATATTAAAATGAAAAGAGGGAAAATAAAGCTTAGTGGGAGTAGACCAATACCCAAGGTAACAATAGTGTGCGAGAACATCAACTGCCTCGTTAAAAACGTTACCAGGAAAACCCAAAGGGATAAAACCTTGGTGAAGGAAAAAATAGTGCAGTGCGAGGAAGCAAAAGCTAGATCTATTAGGAAGTTATCAAAATGAAAAACAAACAAACCTAGAAAAAAAGGGTACATAAGAAAAATCTAAAATTAGGAAATTGATTTCTATTTCTAAAACACCCCTATTGAATGAAAGAATGGGCTGAATTCCACCAAATGAAAGCTTGGGTAGAAATACCAAAGTCTGCTAGTATGTTAGAACAAACGTTTCCTTCTCTATGAATATGAGAGCAGTAGAAACTCATACGAGAAGTCAAGTTAAGACAATTATGCCATCTATTTTTAAGCTTCTAGGGAACAATATTTATATTCTTGAAAGCTACCACAACCAAGCTTGAGTCACACTCCAGCCAAATATTATTCCATCCTTGATCAGAAGCAATCTCAATTGCATAAATGGCTGCCATAAGCTTAGCATAAAAAGCGTTATGATTACCCACATGTGATTGCTTGTCAGCATAATTCTTTTTAAAAATAAAACAGGAATAGTTTTATCATGGATAGTTTTATTTATCTGCTTTAAAACTGATAGAAGAGTACATCTGGTTCTTGCATTTAATCATATGGAAGAAAACATGAAGAAGTTTATAGTAACTTTTTCTTCTTCCCAAAACTAAGGAGAAAATATTGTTTAAATGGTATAATCTATGGATTTCATAAATAATGTTCATATAGTACATATTTCAAAAATAATGTTTTTTATATTACTATTTGTCTTTCAAATTTTAACATTTACAGCTTCTGTTTCTTACCGACGTATTATGACTAATAACTGTTGTTGTGGTTCTAAATATTTTTTATTATTCATCTTATATTACTTGCAATGAACGGAACTGCAGATGTGTGTTTAGTGCAATAACCAAACTTAACCAAATTCCAAGGATGGGATGCTACTTTCTTGTTATATTATTCTCTGACGTGATGACCATTCACTTTTTCTTCCTGGTATACTCTTTTCTTTATAATTGCATTTAGCTTTCATAGATTTTTGGAAATTCTTTTTTGTTCTCAAAGTTCTTAATTTTTTATATCCTACATATGCCTTCATTCCATTATTTTAAACAGTTAGAAATGCCCTAGATGCTGCAAATGCTTTTCTTCCATTACCATCGACTTCTATGATTTTTTCACCAGTTTTCTTTTTGGTTGGGTTCCTAACACCGTGACATTTGGGATTTTCTTTCACTTCATCTTAATGATATATTATGTTAATTAACATTTGGTTGAAGTTCAATGCCAAAGAATGATTATCATTATTGATAATATGAAAGAAAACAAAGGATATGTAAGACATACTGGAAAAGAGACTATGGAAAACTTGAAAGCTGTTAAACATATTACTTGTGGTACATTTTGAGTGAAAATATACAATGGTATAGTTGTAAACCAATGACATCCCATAATTTTGAGCTAGTGAATCCTTAATTGTCACCCTGAATTTCAAGGTCACAACTTGGATTTACCGTACTTTCCTCCATGGTCCTTTATTATAATTCTGGGAGTTGACATTGTACTCATCTGTTTCAAGAGACCAATGATATTTCTGACCCTAAATGATTGAAAATCCCTAAATAATTCATTAAATATTAACAGTGTGTCAAAGTCAAATGTTGTGATGCTAAATAATTCATATTTGCTGGATCCATGTCATGAAGATATAACCAAGGTTTTCAAAATCGAGAATTTAACTAAACTCGTTTTGCCTAGGTGAAATCGACTCGTAAACTTGTACAAGCTTACCTGATATTAAAATAATATAGGTACATCACATATATACTTATATAATACCATAAATATATCAATAATTTAAACTTTCAACTCAATTATAAAGGAAAAAAATACCAAATCACTATATATAAGTCTTGAAATATTATTATGTTGATATTTATGTATGTTGTTTTTAAAGGAACTAATAATTACTAATTTGATTAATTTACAATTATTAATAATTATAAAATATAAAGAACAAAATAAAGTGTAATAGCAATACCCGCTTCCACTTACTCCTATGATTGTAATTTGATTAATTTGATTAATTTACTTAATTAACATTGGTGGCTGAGTGCAATCTTTTGTTGGTTTTCATCTTGTGAGCGATGTTGAACTTTGTTTAGCCAAAGTTCTAACTCCCACATCGGAAGGTTGATACAAATAAAGATTTCAATTACCTATAAATATGAAGTGTGGAAAAGTCTTCACGCAGTGCCCTGGTAAAATGTACTATATCGTGTAAGTGGGGCCCATCAAATTTCTTCACTTCAATGCAGTACAAAATTTAATTAGATTTTTAAGGTACATAAATAAATGTTGTTCACTCGGATGAGCGATTCTATGTGGATTGTCCCCTATTTATAGTAGTTCTGGGCACCGAGTAATGTTGTGGGCACCGAGTAATGTTGTGATTTAAGTCTTCTGATTGGATGAGAGAACGTCATTATCTTAAGTTTAAACTCGTGATCTGGATGTGGATTGGAGCTCTGCTCCTTGATATCAGTATTTATGGTTATTCATTGAACCTGATTTGCTATCTGATAAAGGTCTTTGCTGAGCTGGGTATTTGGACTGGATGCCCTTGCTATGGATCTCGTTTCCAAGCTACCGGATAGTCTTCCTATTGGGCTTCTTTTGTCCATCCGGGTACACAAGCCGTGTAGACTCTTAAACTAGATTCATAGCTGGTGGTCTATAATGAAAAAATGAAACCCTCTTCTTTTTTTGGTGTAAGGGATGAACAAATGAAAATGTGATCATATATTAAACCGAATAAAAGCAATAGAAAGAAAGTTTGGAAGTAGCTATTCTAAGAAAACAATGTTTTACCAATGGCAGATGGCGTTGCAGCCTATGGCGGAAGCATGGTGGCCATAATTAAAATATAATATACCCATAAACATAACAGAAAACAAATAAACTAACAACCTATATCAAAAACAAGAAATTAAATTGACAAAAAGAAAATAATGTCATGATGAGAACAGATTATAATTAACCAAGAATGATAAAGAAAAAATTTGTTGTTCACGTGATAACAGAAAGGCATAATCAGAGCTTACAAAGAGAAGGATATGTTGCAAAATTGGGGAAAATGGAATGGAAAAAGTTAAAATAAAAAAAATAAAAAAATCAATGGATTTTGATCAATATTACCTAACTGAAATTCAGTACATGTGAACTCTCCATATGTGTGGTAAAAGGAAAATGCTAAATAATACAAATGATATTTTCATAAAACCAACGAATGACAACATGTACTATATTAAATTGCTGGAACTTTTTTCAAATGCCACCATCCTTGTATGTATGGCCAGCCGGTCTGTGAACCTTTTGTTGCATTTTGTAAAAAAAAACTATCCGTATTCAATAGCATTGTTCTTGTTAAAATCTCTTGTCTACTTTCTTCATTATTGGCTTTTCACTGTAACTGCTAACGGAAACTTGTATTTTCTTCATTTGCTAATTTGTATGCTGGAGGATATATATTTGAGGCCAGGTATCCTGATACCGAAATTGATGGTTGGCAGGTTCGCAATACAGGAAGTTGGATGGAAATTGGAAATAGTATCAGTCATTTTGGTATCGTGAGTGCCCAAGTTGTTTTTGTTCTGTTACTATTTGCCCTAACAAATACATACACAAAAAACATTCAATGTAATTCAGCAGTGCCAGCCACACGCAAGGCAAATTAGGTTTCAGGAAAATGAGATGCATTGATTCCAAATGAGCCTTAAAATCATGGATGACTCTGCACATTCTTGGTGGTGGCTTTGATGGTTTTATGACCAACCTGCTATTATGTTTCTACCCTGGCTAACCTTCATTGGGAATTTTCTGTGTTCGCTAATCTTGATACATCTGGTGCTGAAATTTTGGAACATTTACAGATTTCAATTTTAGCATTGATTCCCAACTATAGAATTCAAAAATGGGGTTGAGGGACAGTTATGATGAAAGGCAAGGCTAGCAAACTTTGTGCCTCATTACAAAGAACATCCATATAAAGGGTTTTCTTTTTGTACTGTATTTGAGTTGTATACAGCTTAGAAATAGGCTAGTGCATGTCCGGGTGATTTCCTTGCACTTGTTTTTCATGTCCAAACGCAACTGAATGGAATTTCTGTTTTATGTTGTGTATACACTAATCAATGTAATTTTGACATGTTTTTACTGATTTATGAGTGAGTATTGTTAGTTTATCTTTTGACTTGCTTAGATTTGAATATCAGAAATTAAAGAGAAGCATATTGATCCTTCAAGTTTGAGTACTTGTTAAAGTGTAAAACACAAACCCTATAGAGGAATATGGATCTTGTAAAACTGTGTTCTGGTATGGAACATAGAATTGGGTCTTCTTGCCGGTTGAAATCCTTGTTTTTCTAATAGAGGGATTTACTAACAAAGTAAGACGGGGTTGTATGCATAGATTTTTATAATAACTTGGAATCCAAGAATGACACAATTGGTATGCTTTCATTGGTGTGGGTGATGTAACCTAAGTTATCAACTCCTATGATAATGGAATCTATTATTGAGCTCCAGCAAGAGGATTTGTCCTCCCCTGTATGCTCAAAGACCCTCTAATAATCTCAAATTATCCTTTATTAGAAGGACACTTTCAGATAACATTTTACTAGATGTACACTTTTGGTAGTGTATTATGTTTAAATATTATCAGAATTTTTAAGACTCCATCTTCTCCAACACTCTAATTGAAACACTCTTAACATAACCTTAGTTATATGAAATTTGTGTTTCAATACACAACCCTATCATACATGGACTTTGTCAACATTATTTTAGTTTTGAAAAAAAAGGTAATATAACTTTAAAACACTTGTCTTTGTTATTTTGTGTGTTTTTTTCTTCAAAATTGTATTGGATATTATTGGACTGACCAATCCAGTAATGACAAATATACTTTAGGTTGACCAATTTGGTAGTATTTTTTCTCTATTTTGACTTGGTTTTTTTGTTTGTTTTTGTTTTGTTTGTTGAAGTGTCATGATATCATTTCAATTATAGAGGATCCCTCGGTTGATTTAAAATTAAATATTGTCGAACATGTTGAGGATGTCCATTTAGCGAAAAACATTATCACTCATAAGAAATTCACATTTCGAGATGATTTGTTGGATTGGGTTCATTGTTAGGATTTGCAATAGTAACTACAAATTATAATCGAAGAAAACAATTTATTGTATTGGTTGTGAAAGGGGTGGTTTGTATAAAGAAACCAACAGGTAGTTGAAACACAAAGACACGTAATTTAGAAAATGTGAATATCCATTCAAGTTGTGTGGTTATTTCAGGTCTAGCAATGCATCAGATTTTACTGTTGTGTCTGAAAAATACAACCATAGTAAGACTCAAAAGTTAGAAGGTTATTGATGGCGTTTAAATGTGAAAAAGAACGAACTTATCAATTAGATGACAATAACGAAGTGTTGGTTACAATTTATTTTTTTTGTAAAATTATCATTTTTTAAAAAATAATCAATTTTTAAATTTGCATCGGTTTGTAATCAATTTTTAAATTTGCATCGGTTTGTAATCTAAGGGTCCGTTTGATGTGCATGATAGAAAGAGACAGGATAGGATATAAAGTTGGATAAGGATAGGATATTATATAATAGGATAGTGACACGATAAACATGATCATATCATGTATTTGATACACACATGATAACATTTTATTTTTTTCATGTATTTGATACACATCTCATCATGATATAATATAATATATATTATATTATATTTAAATAACAAAATTATCATTGTGAACAATTACATATTAATTTTTTTTTAAATTAACTTATTATATTTTAAATATTATAAATTAACAAAAAAATTAAATAAGTAATGAAATAATTTTATATTAAAACTATCAATTGACACTACTAAATAAACAACTTAAATTTTAAAAACAAAATCACGAGTAACCAAATAATTATACTTTATTTGTTAGAATGTAAATAAAGATATGATATATATTATATGTAAATGGCAAGAATACATTATAAACAAA
>JBBPBP010000003.1:20550925-20628360 GCA_037974735.1 Cicer chorassanicum
TGTGTTTTAATATTTTTTATTTATTTTAATTTAAACTTCATTGGATTGTTTGTGCATAAGTTTGATTATTGATTTTTCATGTGATTATTGTGTTTTTATATATTTTGTGGTAATTTATGGTTGCTACATTTTAATTAATAAAATGTAATTTAAATATTGTGATGTATTTATATGCAATGAATTAAAAAAGTAATTAACAATTAAATCAAGTTTGTAATGGGAGTTATATTTTTATTGTTGTTTTTTTAGTTATAGAGATATAAACAAAGAATTAGTAGAATGTGGAATAAAAAATGAATGAATTATAGAGGTGTCACGTTATACTATTGAATGATGTGTCAAAATGAGTGTCACATGTCAACATATTATTTTGGGGGTTTGTTTTAATATATTATATTGATATTGATATTGATATTGATGTTGCAATGAAGGCAAGAAAGGATAAACAATTACTGCAATGAAGGCAGAAAAACAGGAGAAACCGCTTGCAAAGATGGCAGCTAGGGTTTATGCGGTATCATGACCCCAAAATCGGAAAATCCAATGTCATCTCAAGAATTACAAAAATTAGAGAAATATATTTTATTGAATTAAAATATACTAACAGTGCATCAGATGTACAAGATTACTAAGATAAATAAGGAGAATATAATTAGTACACTTATACAACCAAATCTCTATAATTAATACTTCTATACAATCAAATCTCTATAATTGAAGGATATTTTTTAATAATAAAACAAAAGATTTTGACAATAATTTTTTATAACTTTTTTTTAAAAAAAAGTAATTTTTACTATGATAGACAAACACGACAATTTTTCATTTTCTTAAAAATCTCTAAAAGATAATATCTAAATTATATAATACCAAAATAAAATTTTCTCAAGTATTATGTTAATGATTTTACATAAAGATCTCCATCCTTGAAAGGTTTTTCCATTGGACGATAATTTATGTTGAGCCACTGGATGTGTTTTCTCTTGTTTGAAACTACAGAGGACTACTTAATTCCATATATCTTTTAACAGTGTTGGAAGATCTTGAAACTGATTTCTGTGAAACCACTCAACTATGATTGTAGTTCAAGTGATGCAAAATTTTCAATCTCATATAGTTGATAATACTTCAATCATATGCTTCCTTCATTTTTCTAAACAAAGGTTGTTAAAAAATTCATGTTTCTATCTTGTGATTGTCTTAATTGTCCTTCCCCAAGTGGTCAAAGTCTCTTATGTCCATCAATATTTATCTTCTTTCCAGTACGAATTGCAGCTTCTAAGATTGAAAATTAGGCAACTATTGATTTATATATGTATAAAAACCTTCATTGATAACCCTCCTCACAAAAGGTTAATCAAGGTAATTTGAGAGTGTCTAGTCCTAATTCCCAAAAGCATGTCATTTTACTACTAGTGAATAACCTTTTAAGAAAGTGATTTTTAAGAAAAAAAAGAATATATAGAAAGATCCTATATTATACAATTTCCACTCATAGAACTGCATGATTTAAAGAACATTTTTTGACTGTTTTTTTCTTCTTTTTCCTGGTAAGTTCTTTGTCCTCTAGTGTTGTTTTTAATTTTTTTAATAAATTTAGCTTAAAAAAAACTACATAAGAATGTCAAACACTTGTAATCGATTAATGTTCTCTATTGAAGATACTCCTTTTACTTAGGGAATACATTCTCTCCATTGAAATCCTCAATTTTTTTCAATTGGAACATATCAACCATCAAACATGAGAGAAAAAGAGATATAAAATTATAAAGAAAAATGGAGATCGAGTTTGATGGTTAAGATGTAAAATTGAGAAAAATTGAGAGGTTCCAATAAAAAAAACATTCCCTTTTATGTAGGTCAACTAGTAAAGATTCCATGCAAAATTATATAGAGAAAAAATAATAGAAAACAGAGGTGTGAAATTACATCACATGCCATTTGAGAAAAAAACGATTTTTAGAATAGATAGATCAGTATGTCGATAATTGCAATATTTTTCATAATACAATTGCCACCCAAGATCAGTTTGTGTTGTTACATATAACATTTCATTTCTAGATAGTTACAACAAATGTTGTTTCCTTTGCCTAGAAAAGCTTTTCACATGAGGAAGGAATACAAATACACAATTTGAAACACTGTATATATACATATTATTATTTATAACCACAAAAATCACCATTTGTGCATTTACAGCCCACAATAGTAGTGGCAATTAGAAGAGCATTCAGAGAATGAATCCATTTTTGTTCCTGTAGACAATAAAAAATAAATCAGCAAAAGGAAAAATAGAAGATAACAGCATTAAATTTAATTATGATTTAAATATAATTTTAGTTTTTGCATTTATAACAATTTTTTTGTTTTAATCTCTGTAAGTTTTTTGGTTTAGATTTAGTCTTTGTAAAGACAAAACAGTTGTTGTCTTTAATCTCTGATGTCATACGTGGCCCAATAAGCTAACAACAAGAACTAAAAGTAAACCGCTTTTGAATTTAAAGCGACTAAAACAAACAAAAACTTACGGGGACTAAAACAAAAGACGTTACAATTGCTGGGACTAAAATCATATTTAAACCTTTTAAGTAATTTTCAATAATCTATTTGTTCATTACAAGTATGACATTTTCTTCCTCATTTATCATTGCCATTGCAAGGACAGTAATTCTGTTTACTTACATTTTAAAATCTAAGTACTGTTCCACTGTGAGCTGTTTTGGACCACCAAACCAATCAATTAAAAATATGTTTTCAATTTCCAATTTGAAAACTTGAAAGTTGTGTCCCACCGGCCAATCTGTCAAACATTATTGAAAATTAGTGTTAGTCAGTGTTTAACAACATATAATAACGTGATTCAATATTTGCAACCATTCACATGATTAAAAAATTTAAATTGATTTCCACGGAATTACCCATCATCTCTAAATGCTTGGAAAACAAGGCATTTCTGGCAAATTCGGATTCTTTGGACTTTTCATCAACAAATTTCAGCTGAAACATAAAGAAAGAGTGACCAAATTAAATCTCCAGTATTATTAGAGGAAAACCAAAATGGGTTTCTTTATGATTTTCCAATAAGTTGTGTTGATATAGGTAAAAGTAGTGATATTGTTATGGGTACAAGAACCTATATGTGTGAATCAATGAAACTTCTACTCTCTCCGACCCTAATCATAAGATCCCATTGACACATTTGTTTGTTCCTAAATATAAGACCATTTGCAAGTTTCTATATACATTTATCACTTCTTTTCCAAATATATCCCTTATTAGTACTACCAAATTGTCTCGGAAATTTAAAAACTAACATTGAACGCATCTATACACAGGGTACTTTGTAATAGTCATACACAGATTATACACATTAATTACACTACCAACTTTTCTTAATACGTAAAATGTGTCATAGGGAGTAAATGACAAGCACTAGCACTAGCACTAGCACTACAAATATAATCAAATCCTGTCTTCCATGAAATAACCAAGAGCATTAAAAATGAAAGCCAGTTCATCCGGTAGAAAATTCAGTCCAGATAAATCACAATGGAGTTTGTAATTTTATGACCCACTTTCAAACATTTTCACCAAGGCCCTTTCAAGTTCTTGTGTGGTGACAACCATGGTGCATATGAGCATCACATTGAGGGGGAATTTGAGAAATCTTAACAGTATTTGAGGTAACATTATATATCTTAGAAGCTGATTTAGGTTTATATATCTGTATAATTAGGACTGTAATTAGTATCAATTATCAACACTATTTTATCCAAAGAATGTCTGTGGTTCATACAAACATATTCATCCTCAATGAAATGATTCACAGAATTCTAAATCACATTATACCTGTCTTCTAATAATTATCATTTTCTGCATCATTATATAAATTTTAATTCATGTCAGAATGTAAAAAAGGTAGCATGTACACTAGGATGGCTTTCACCTACAAGCAAGGGATTATAAGTACAATCTGAGACATTAGGATCAAAATCCAACTTGGGAATATTCATTCTATAAATATCTAAAACTACACTGGATTGCTAGTTGAAGCAGTCGAATTGTTTTCTTTTTCTGAAACATGGTGTCCATAACTAAGTATGCGAACAGAAAATCGCCAGAGATACAAAGTACATAGAAGAACTTATAAAGGAAAAACATTGAGGTAAAATTTTTTATACGAATCATATTAAATAGAATTATGGGGTGGAAGAGTAAAGAAGTGGAGTAATAAGGTAGTCTTGAGACAGGTTCAATCCCCACCTCCAGCATATACTAACAAATTAACAATTAACATACTAACATTGGTCGCTTAAAATAAAAGATCATATACAATAGAATTCATTTTCTCACACACCTTTCCTGTAAGAGAAATTTTGGAGCAAGTAGGATTTTCTGGGTCTATATTGCCACAAGTCCCAAGAGGGTACTCACTGACTGTGAACGAAGCTCTTTCGTCTTTTAAAGCATTTCTTGCAGTTGGGTCAAGAGTAGTTAAGTAGAAGTATGGAATGCCACTGCCTTGGTTCGGTAGTCCATCACTATATGATACCACATTCCTGCATATAGATAAATTTACTACTTTCAAATATTGAAAAATTAACAGGTACATTGCAAATCTCACAAGGAATAGAGTCCAATAAAAAAAATTCTGAGGGAGCCAATTTGGAAGTTAGCTGACAGCATTAAATGAAGTGAAGTTTGGTGCTATGTAGTTATACTTTATAATATCAAATATGAGTTTTTGTTGCTTATATTGGAGACCAGTAAATGAATAAGAATGGTCATTATGCAGCAGAATCTTTCACCTTACATAAAGGAGTTGTACAATGATCAGTTTGAACATATAATGCAGAAAAGCCTAAAGATATATCAAATAATAAAAGTAAGAAATGGTTACCCAAAGGGTGCTCCACCCAAATCAGTTGAGATAGTACTGCAAAGAAAAAAAGCAAAATGTTAGAGAACTAAGCAAAGATCTTGATAATAGATGTGGGCACATTCTCAATTAGAGCCTTGTTGACAACAATGAGGTCACAATCTCAGATAAAAACTAAAAAACATTGTGAAAACTGTTGTTGACTAGAACAAAACATGAATATAAATAAATCAAGTGAATCAGAAATGAAATGAAGTAGTTACTTTAAGACACCCCAGAAATTGAAAGAGAGCAACCAACGAGCAGTGGCAGCAGCATCGTTAGGGTCAGGTTTTGTTGAGATGGAGAGTACACGTCCTTGCACTTGGAATACAGAAGAAGAATCTATGGAACAAAACAAGAACAATAACAAGATGAAAGGAGCAACACCAACACGGAAGAATTTCATTATCATCATCATAATCAACCCTAGGCCCACCATCTTTTAGTATTCACGTTGAACACAGAACAAGTTAGAGTAATTTATTTGGAGCCAGACTGGTACAGATAAGAAAAATAGCAAACATTAATATAACAAAAAAGGATATATTAAATTACTAAATGCCTGATTGGTTTTCAAAATCAATTATAGAGCTATAAAATTGATTTGAGCAAAGACTCTCCTAAATTCTAAGAGACCAGATTTAGTTCTTAAGAAAAATAAAAATATTTTTTAGTCGATAAAAAAAATAAATTGGATAAAATTAGTCTTTGAAAAATTTTGAAATATTAAATTAAGTCTCTAAAAAAATTAAAAACACATTTTAGTTATTAAGAAAAAATAAAGCGGGACAATTTAGTTCTTTGCTCAATTTAGGGAAAAATAAACATAGTGTTATCTCATTTAGAGAAACTACAAGTCTAAAATATAAACTCTTTTGATTTCATAGTGGTATGCGATTTTGAAGGTGTGACTTCCGTCGTCTCAGTCGTTTGTTTCATAAGCTGCATTTTTTTCTTCATTCTCACGTTTTTCTTCTTCGCCCTCGCGTTTCTAAAGGTGCGTCATTGTTCTTCCTGGTCGCATTTTTGAAGGTGCAATTTCATGTTCTATTCATGCGATTTTTGTTTTGTTGTTGCTATTTTATGTGAATTTTTTATTTGGCCTTTACAATTTGTGGATATTTTGTGAGGGAAATTTCCAAAATATATTTGGAATTCTTTAATAGTTATATTAATGTAGCAAAATTAAATAACTTAATGTATCACTTGATCAAGTGGTTGCAATGCATGGGTTTAATGCATCTGTTAGTCATCGAATCAATGCATCTGCTAAGTTACCAAAGGTTACAATCTTTTTCAAGATTGTTTTCTTTCACTAATTGCTATGAGTTTTTTTTTATAAATAGAGATACTTTAGAGGCAGAAAGGATAAGAGACAAAATTCATGTTACATGAGTCAAATTTCCGTCAAAAATAATGTTGAGTCATTTCTTCTTTTCTCTAGTGCACAAAAGTAAATGAATGAACTTTATTCTATAAACTGATCCATAGAATTGATGTGAATGTGCAATTCACTTCAAGGATTCCAAAGTACCATAAAAGGAATTCGCCGGTTAACCCATATGCATCCGATAGACATAGATTGGTGGGGGCAAATCGAACATAAAGCTTAATGTGATATACACGCTTTGGAATTTATGTGTGCAACTTTCTTCGTCGTCAATTTCATCCTCTTCTTGTTCAAGATTTGCAAACCCACCTTATAATATTTGATTATGAGAATTTTTATGATCATGTTTTGTTAGCTTGTGGCAATATATATTTAATGCATTCAATGTATTATATCTTGAACTTGGATATATTGAAAAGAGAATTATAATTTTAAATTGAGATGTTTATTAAATATACTAAAAGGTAGAATGACATAAAAGTTTGTGTATGTAATAATTGAAAGGTTTATTAAATGTACGTGATAAAATGTGAAGAGATTACATGGAAAAGTGTCATGATTTGGTGATAGTTGGTCAACATTATCAAGAATATAAAATGTAATCAGATGTTTGATGTAAGTCATTATTTGTATCAGACCTAATATAACATTTGTTGTTGGAAGATTGAGTCGGTATACAAGCAATCCAAGTAAAGAACATTGACATGCTATTAATAAAGTATTAAAATATTTGAAAGGAAAAATTAACTATAGTTTAATCTATAGTGGATATTCATCAGTTTTGGAAGGATATACAGATGCCAGTTGGGTAAATCATGTTGAGGATCATGCTTCCACAAGTGGATGTATCTTCAACCTTGGTGGATGTGCAGTTTCTTGGAGTTCAAAGAAACAAACTTGCATTGCCGACACCACCATTACTGCAGAATTTATTGTTCTAGCTGCAGGTAGTAAATAGGCTGAATTGCTAAGAAATTTGTTGTATGAGATATCAATTTGGTCATAGCCAATGACACTAGTATCCATACATTGTGATAGTCAATACACACTATCAAAAGCATATAATTAAGTATATAATAGAAAATCAATACATATTGGTTTAAGACATATCTATGTAAAAGATTTAATGGAGTGATATCCATAATGTTTGTGAGAACTGAAAAGAATCTTGCAGATCCTTTGACGAAATCTATGACAAAGGACATGATGTTGAAGATATCATTAGGGATGTGATACAAGTTCATATCTAAATAATTACCAATGGTGGACAAGATCAACTCACACTTGTGTAACACCAAGTCTTGAGTTCAATGGTGAAAGTACACTATTAGAGTGATTGAAGTATTTGACAATAGATACATCCCAAAGGGTAAAAGTACTTGGACCATAAAATAAAAGTGGTAGGAGGAGGTCTCCTCTTAATGGACGTATAACATATATTTGCTGGAATATATAAATTATGGGTGCATTTCTGATATAGTCTGCCTATATGAGAATGAAGTGGGCCGCTTCATAGAGTTCAAGGGTTTGACTCTTAAATTCTTATGAAAAGGATATGAGACACAAAGCCTTATCAAATGTGTCATCTTTATAATTCGATCAATGCATCTATTAAGTTACCAAATGTTACATTCTTTTTCAAGAGTTGTTTTCTTTCACCAATTTCTATGACTTTCTCTATAAATAGAGATACTTTAGAGGCAGAAAGGATAAGAGAAAAAATTCATGTTACATAAGTCGAATTTCTGTCAAAAATATTTATGAGTCATTTCTTCTTTTCTCTAGTGCATGAGAGTAAATGAAGGAACTTTATTCTGTAAACTATTATTGATCGATAGGCTTGGTGTGAATGTGCAATTCACTTCAAGGATTCCAAAGTATCCTGAAGGAGATTCGCCAGTTAACCCATTTGCATTCGATAGACATAGATTGCTGGAGGCGAATCGAACCTAAAACTTAGTGTGATATACACGCTTTGGAATTTATGTGTGCAACTTTCGTCGTCGTCAATTTCATCATCTTCTTGTTCAAGATGCATACCTCTAACAAAAGATCCAACATTTTGTTTATGGTTTACGGGATTTTTGGTTCATACTTTGTCATGTTGTGGTTGTTTTGTTCTTGTTCTTTGCTATTTTATGTGAATTTCTTATTCAAATTTAAGTGACAAGCCCAAATCAAGTCAACAAATTAGAAGAAATTAGTTGGGTAAAAATAGGATCACAGTGTTCTGATGCACAGATGAAACACAAAGAGTACATGAACATAAAATTAGTATGTGTAAGACAATTAATTACCTCATATTCCAAGAAGCTCAATTCTTCACTCTCTTTGATTGATTTTGCAACTCATGCACCTAATGGCATAGTTTCATTGATATGTATATATGGATTAAAATTTATTTTACTAATTTTTATAATTATTAAAATTACACTTTTTTTTTTATTAGGCTCAATTTTAAGATTATAATAGGGTCTCTAAAATATTAAAAAGATGTACATAATTCCTCTAAAAGCTTTGGTTGTTTGACAAATCATATTCTACCAATTCACCAATATAGTTAGCAATGTGTCGTCAAACCGCTTCAATCATGAAGTGCAGTGGAAGTTACAAGCTACGGCCGAAAACTGTTCCTCTAGAAATTTCTGTTGTTTGACAAATCATACTCAACCAATTCACTAATCTAGTTAGCAATGTGTTGTCAAACCACTTCAATCATGAACCCAATGAGAGGTTATAAGCCAAAACCCAAAACTCCACATGATTATGGAAAACACTATGTAAAGAGGCTTCAATATGCACTTTTCCTATTATCAACATGTGACTATCAAATGTCCATAATTAACCCTTGAAGTGCCTGCAAGCTCTAGTCTATGGAAGAACTGAAATAAACATGGGACTATCAAATGTCCATAATTAACCCTTGAAGTGCCTGCAAGCTCTAGTCTATGGAAGAACTGAAATAAAAAGATGATTGATGTTGTCCCCTTAATCATTATCTAAGCAATAAAATTTAAAGTGGATACTAACTTTCTTTTAAAAAATTGTAACACATTGTTATTAGTTGGTTTATTAATGTCTATTTAGCTGCCCTACAAATTAACATGATTTCAAAATTAAAATTTAAAATGTATTGACATATTTTTTAAATTAAATAAATTATTTAAAACGTGTTTAAAAATATTTAAATAGTGTGTTGAAAGACTTCATGCACAAATAAGATAAGTCTTACACGATACATAAATTTATTTTTATCATTAAATCACATAAAATATGATGACACTTAGTAATTTAATAATTTAATGGTAGAAGGTAAATTTGTACATGCTACAAGATTATCTTGTTCACATTTTTAAGCAAAGCCTATAATTAAATATGCAATGAACTAAAATTGCACATTTTTTCCTTTTTCTATTCTTGTTTCTTTTTCTAGGACTCAAAAACTAAGAAGTGACCATGACCTTTTTCCCATATGAATTTCAGCATTAACTTCATCTACAATGGAGCTCATTCACTTGAATGCTTAAATGGATCCTACATCTACAGATTATTCATTTAATAATTTTTTAATATCGGTGCTTAATAAACACCCAAATTTTCCAACTCAATATCACAAAATAATTACTAAATAATTTCACTAATAACTTTATTATATCATTATATTTCAACAATATACATTTATTTTAACACAATTTATTGTGTAGGTCCTGCAAAAAGCAAAGAAAGTGAAAGGGTACTTTTATAATCACCCTTCTCTATAAACACCATGAAAACTAATCCCATAATACCAAGTATTACACTGAATCTTGTTTCCCTACTGAAACCTTTACTATTAATCTTGTATAGGCCACAATCTAAAAGAGATGAATTATGATACAAAAGAAAATGTTGTGAATGCAACCTAGGCTTTGCTACAATATAAATACAAGGATGGCAAAATTTGAGCCTGAAATTTTCATGCATATGACCCATTTGAAGCAGCAAAATTCTACTGTGATCATTCAATTGCCATCAAAATACATTATTCATACAACAGTTAATGCTTTTCAATCAGATCTCTCTAGCTCCCAAAATTTTTTATCCCATTCGTTAGCTTCAAAATCTTGCTCAAGAAAGTCTTTGTCAGTACTATACACAATTTGATCCTGCCCTATGACAGTCTTTTGGGCCATGTCGCGAGCGTTGTAAAGCTGAAAACATAAACTGTCTCAGAGAAAGCATATAAAAACATAGCCGAACTATACAGTATATGGCAGGGATGCATACTTGATGTGATCAAGTAACAAGCAATCATCCAATATATTATGTACATGAGATGGAATTCTTTAATATAGTGAGATGCATAATTCGTTGAAGAAATCATTTCCAAAATTCACTTACATAATTACATGCTTGTTTGAAGGAGTGCCCCCCTCACTCCTAGGCTCTATGGGCTTGGAGCGTGGACGGTGAGGGAAACCAAACAATGGATTTAGGATATGCTCTGATACCATCTTAGAGTCCGAATTTAAGGCCTAACTCAACTCCACAAACTAACATTTAAAGTGAGTGATGCCCACCACACTTAAAAGCATTACTTAGTCTATATCTCTAGACAATGTGAGACTAAACCCACCCTCTCACACCCAGGACAATGAAGGTTCTGGAGGCTTTGATGATGGAAGCCCAAATGCTGCAATTAAGGCGGCTAGGGGAGGACCGCAATAAAGGCAGAATTTCCAACATTAAGCAAGAATTAAGAGAATGAAAATAGTTCTAAATCTGGTAGAACCTTTCCATTATCCTAGTTTATATTTTACTATACAGGCCCAAAGTTGCCTTTATATCCTTTAAAGAAATACAAAATTATATTTTCATCCATGCACATATACCACTTTTCGCCGGTCCCTGTAAAATACTTGGTTGTTTTTAATCCTTTATATATACCATTTTTTACTTTTATTGTTTTCTTTTTCATGTAATATTTGTTTATGCTGGAATTGTTCCTTATATATAAGGACCATATTAATTTTAGATCCTCATATATAGACTATATAGAAGGACTAAAATCAATATGACCCACATAGAGGAGAACTCCAACATGAACAAATATTATTAATTTATTACAAGGATTAGATTAAAATTTAAAACAACAATGACCAAACAAAAAAATTATAGGGACTAAAAGAAAAGGTGGTATATTTATCAAAAGACATTTAAATTTTAAAAGAATATTCACTTCAACTTTATAGTAAAAAAAACATTATGGAGACGATGCTATCCATAGTATCTAGTAAAGACGAAAGTTTTGTTAATCAAGCTCATAATTTTCTTAATTTCACAATTTCACAGGGGAAATAGACGAACGTACCTTCTGCGTCAATGAAATATCAGGCAATTCAAGTACTCGTGCACTCTGCTGCCTAGCTTTGTTTCTCTTTTCAATGTCGGCATTCCTTTTCCGAATAAAAAACCATCGAACCAAAGGAATTGCAAAGAAGGAACCAGCATAAATCTGCATGTTATTATCATTCAGTATATATAGACAGCAAAGTGTGATAATAACAAATAACAAGGATTCACCTCCTTATACAAAATATTTTATCATGGACTCCAATTAGATAAACTTCTCAAGAAGCACTTAAGGAAAAAATATTCACTAAAAGAATCTTGCAATAACAGCACAATTTTTAAACTTATTGTATAAATTGAAATTAACTACTGTAATTACTTTTTAAAAGCCCTGTTTAACTTCTCAACAAATATCTATAAGCTTGTAAGACTTTTTCTTAAGTGAGAACATGATCTTGTTTTAACTTGAGAAGCTCCTATGAAGTAGAAGTTAATCTAAACTGGGCCGTGGTGCAGGATAACGCAAAGCGGTTGCCAAAGTATGAACATATCAAGAGCAAGGCAAGGAAGCATCAATTAATTAGATGTTTATGCTCTTTTATTGAATCACTCTATTATTCAATGCCCATCAATTTTTTCCCTCCCTCCCACTATTATATGCTACATCTTAAGAAAGATACACACAAGAGAAAGATAAGAGAAAAAATAGAAATTTAATTAAGATCATAATTGGATAATTCAAATCTTAATCTAATCAAAACTAATACAAAAATTCAAACCATTATTGCTGACAAGCTTTTACACAGAAGAAAACAAGAGACTAGGTAAATTTTGTGTCTAAATACCATAAAGTGACCAGTATACTCACTCCCATCTTAATTATAAGCAAAGTAACAAACCTCAGGTTTATTAAGAAATTTAGTTAAGTGTAATTAATCTTCTTCTCACATACCACAAAGAGACTATTGCTGAAGGGTATTGGAAAATAAAGTTTTAGTTAAATAAAGGTATTCTAGAAATAACAACATTAATTGAGACCGGAGGGAATATAGACTATATATAGAACCATAGGTACCCTAATTACCATAATTATATGACACTATATAACATACAGTTACCCTATTTAGATTCTAACATCAAATTCTATAAATAAGCATCAGAATCCTATATTAAAATGGTCCTTCAAAAGGATAATTTTCAATTCCTTTTCAATATTGAACAACTTTATTGTCTGGAAATGAAACTATTTGTCATACCTGAAGAAGAGGAAATATGTCGGCTACAAATTTAATGAAGCTACCAGGTCTAATTGCCATATCGCTTCTGATCAATGAAAAGCAAAAGTGAGTATACAGAAATAAAACAGTATAAGAGAAAAATCAACTAATAAGTCGTGTGAAGAGCATACTTCAACATGGTTCCGAGAACAATAACTCCGAAGAGATTAAGGCCACCCAGACCAATCACCATTGCTCTCTCTGATGAGGAAGTTTTACTGAAGAACATTGACCCATGTTACGATTAAATAACCAGATACAAATAACGACCAATAGGTATGAAAAAAATAGAATAAAGAACCTGAATTGCCAACTTCTCTCCTTGAAAAACTTCTCAACTCCTCCAACCCAATCTGCCCATTTTCTCCCAACATATTCTTTTCTCTTACTCTTTTGAGAAGCTGTCCTCTGAAGAGATGGAAACCTATATAGAATATTTCCCTGCATAACAAGCAATCTGCGAGTATAAATCAAAACAGGATAAAAAAAGGAAAAAAAATCATTCTCAGCAGAAACCAAAATACATTATATTTTCTACGAGTTACAAAAGGTATACTACTTAAGAGCTAGAAATTAATAATTTATGTAAAAACAAAATAATTAGTAACAATTGTCTGTTGCGTCCTTAAAGATATTTTGTAATTGGTGCCAGAGAAGGGTCAACAAGGAGCACTTTTAATGACAAATATAAAAACGATCCACTTGTAATCACCATCAGAGAGACAAATGAAAAGTACGGAGTTATAGTGTTTTAATTCATTACATTGTCTCATTTATAAAAAAAGAAAAATATTACATTGTCTCAATATACCTCTTCATCAACTTCAGGCTGACCATCAAACCGTAAAAGCACAGGTAAGATGTAGGATTCATCATCCTTGAAACATCCAAAAACAAAATGTTAAAAAGTTGGACAATAAAATATGTGAAGCATAAAAAATAAGAGAAGTATTCATTAGCAAAAATACAATATAAAAATGGAAATTCAGTAGCAATAAGTCTCAAGACACCTATTGACAACCTCAGGTTGGCCATCTGTTTGTGGATGATAGGTTAACTGATTTGAGTTTGGTTCCTGCCAACTTGAATAACTCAGTCCAAAAATGACTCAGAAATCAGAAGAATCCTCTTTATTTGAAACTGTGGTAGTGGAGAAACCATGCAACCTGACAATCTCTTTGAGCAATAATTTTACTATGGCTTTGGTTGTAAACGGATGACTAACGAATAAAATGGGCATATTTAGTGATTCTGTCAGCCACAACAAAATAACATCTTTACCCTGACTTTTGGGATGTCCTTCCACAAAGTCCATAGATATACCTTCCATACCTAAGTAGGCAGTGCTTGTAAAATTCCTACAGGAGATCAAGTTTGGTACTTGTTCTGTCTGTAAATCTTACAAGAAGCCACAAACTCCTAGATGGCCTTTTTCATGCCTCCCAATATACTAATGCAAGGGAGAAACCTAAATTGTGAATATTAAGTTATGAAGAAACCTAAATGACCACCCACGATTGTCTTCCTTTCATTCTTATTTGTTGATACCCAAATTTCAAACCCAACTTAGAAAAATTTGTACCCCCTCCTAACTCATCAAGTGACTCATCAATTATTGTTATGGAGAATTCGTCAGGAATGGTGATTTTATTTAAATCCCTATAATGAGCACAAAAACTCCAACCTACATCTTTTTTATTGACTACCATTATAGGACATTTTAACATGGCATCAACCAATTTATCTATTTCATCTTTTTGGTACTGTAGGTACCTGTAGGGGCTAGGATTTTGAATAGAAGCTCCCTCCTTTAATACAATGGTGTGGTCAAGCATTATTGTCGGCGGTAGACCTTGAGGCTCTAGAAACATTTTGGATACTCATCTAGGATTTTTGAGATCCACAAGGGTAAGGCAGTTTCTTCTTCTACTTCCCCCTCCAGTCCCTGATACTCCAGAAATAATCTTTCCCCTTCATCTTTTAAAGCTTTGAACACAGCTTTTAATGATACATCTACTCCAGACAATGTGGATTATCCTTTCAAGATTCTCTTACCTTCTTTCATGGGAACCTTAAGGATTAGTTCTCTAAAATTTGCTCAAAATTCCTTCAACTCTACTAACCACTCCAAACCCAACACTTTATCTACACCTCCAAGTTCAAAAATGAAGAAGTCCTACTGAATGTCCAGCCCTTGAATGTTAAGAATCAATTGTTTGCAGACCCCTTCACATCTTATTTTTCTCCAATCCCTCACCTCCACTATGTAAGGTGATGTCGCAGCCACACCTAAAATCCTTTTTCTTGGACTAATGCAGTGGATATAAAATTATGGGATGCTCCACTATCCATCAACACTACAACCTTGTGCCCTACAATTTGCCACCATAATTTTATAGACTTTTATGAAGTGAAACTAGTTATACTATACATAGCTAACTGAAGAGTTGAGACCCAACTCCTCTTCCTCCTTTGGTTCTTTTTGCTCATCTTCCTCTCTTCCAATATCAAACACATGAAATTGTTTATTTGAGCATACATTTCAAGGTCTAAACTTCTCAGCATATTGGTAACATAACCCTTTGCTTAATTTTTCTAGTATCTCTACCTTCATTAATCTTTTAAAAGCCCATCCTCTAAATGATGTTGTTGTCTTAAAACTACTAGATTGAATTTCCTTGTTAGTTGATTCCCATATGATGATTTTGTTTGGTGAATTGCTCCAGACAAAACCTCCTCATTTAGTGAACACCTTATTACTCATGTTCAACAACAAATTTTTCGCATCAATTATTTGGGCACAGTCCATCATTTTAAGGCAATTAGTTTATTAGGTGTAACTTCAACTCTTCCTTCACCACATCCTTAAATCCATTGAGAAAAATTCCTTTGAGATACTCTGGTTTGCCCCTTTAAGTGGTCTTGCGTACAATCCGAATTGTTCCCTGTATCCCACCATGGTCCTTGTTTGTTTGAGACTTACTAACAACTTGTAAGGGCTCTAAAGTATGGAAGGTTGAAATCTTCTTATGATTGCAGCATTGAAATCCTCCCAAATAGGATTTTGAGCACAAAAGTCCCACCATTGATACCATGTGAGGGCCTTTCCTTCCATTGCAACCATAGCAGCTTGAGTCATCTCATGGTTGCCCACACCTTTCAATTCAAAGTATCATTCCACCCTACTCGTCCAACCAAACATATCCTCTCTTTTGAATATTAGAATTGCTAATTTCCGCTCGTATTCTTCTGGGCCAATTCTAGAATCATAGTGTTCACTACTGTGGTCCCCACACTGAACATATTTATTCATTGAATTGACCTTGGTGTTCGTTAAGAAGGGTCATTCGAAAAAATCATTTCAAGTAATTCTTCTATCCTCCTTCGCATATCTTGAATCTCTACTCATGTTGACATATAACCTTCATCCACTCGTTCTAAGAATTCTACTTGGGCCTCCATTCTTCTAGTTGTAACCATTAGCTTCTCCCAGGATGTTACGACACAAGATATCAGTTTCAGAACTAGAGTTATATGACTAGAAGATTTACTGAATTGACATAGTTGGAACAGCCAATGTTAGTACGTTAGTTTTGTTAATTTGTTAGTATTATGCTGAGAGTGAGGATCGAACCCTGGACCATCTTATCACTCGACTCCCTAACTCTCCCACTCCCGCCACCTAGCTAACCTTATATCCCCTAATTGACATAGACTCTTTGATGAACACTTGGGAAACTAATGGTTTCTTCTGAGTAGAATAACATAGAAGGAAATGTGTGGTTACAATACAACTGCCAGCAGTTACCAAATAGATACGACTTGAGAGCTTATATCCTCTCCCAACCACCCTCTTCCTGGAAACTAACCGAATGCCTCCCATTTTCCTCTCCTATTCTATTTATCCAAATACAATATACATCTAAAAAAAAGTTGAGCCATTTTTATTGGACATGTGTCTTACATAAGTATGCATAATAGGAGACCTATAAATACAGACTGAAAATGATGTGCCCATGCTTTATAGGACTGATGGAATCATCCTTTCTGGTTTGTGGATGTCATCAAAGTTTATCATGAACATTTCTTTCTTAGTCAAATGTGGTCCAGACTCCAGATAAGTAGTAGAGCAACAAACTAGTTAATAATTATGCAAAATATCATTGTTAAATTACCTTAATTCGCTCTGTAGAATCTATATCAAGATATGGAGCAAGTTCTTCAGCTGCAACAACACCACCATTAGATGATATGTATTGGCCAATCTGTGCATAAGACGAGCAAAATGAAACAAACGGAAGAAATTATAATGCTTAGGTGGATGACAAAAAGATAATGAGAAATAACAAAAAATAAAAAGTGTTATATATGTAGTATAAAACCGATCAATGAGATTTTGACAAGGTACAGAATTAACATAATAATAAAGTGGAAAAATGTACCCAGAAAAAGAGAAAAAAAAACCCCAAAAAAATAAAACAAATGCAACGGACCACGGAATTCAGTCCTCAATTATTACCAACTTCCATCTCTCTTCTTCAATTCCTTGATTGGGATCACCATCTCCAAACACAAAGGAGAAGACCTAACAAAAATCCATAACAAAATACTATTTTTTGTCAGAAACATGAAAAATGAGAACAGAAGACGTAATTTGTTTGCATCACATACTGATTCAATGAAGTTTGTCTTGTCATCATCAGTTTGTATCCTTCGCCTCCTATAGTAATATGGATCCCAGTACCTTCCATGGAGTAAAATAGATTATATGTCACCAAACATTTTTCTCTATATAGATAAGTATGTTACAGACTGAGACTATATTCAAGTAATTTTGAAGTGCATAGATAAATACCACCCCCCATCCCCCAAAATAACAAATATTGTAGTGAATAATTACCAGAATAAATCAGCTGGATTAAAGAAGAAAGTAAATCCTGAATCATATGATCTACTTCCACGTCTCCCACGATTGTCCTCGTCACTGTAATTAATAAACAATATGAATGCATTGAGACCACAAATTTTCAAGACAAACTATGATATGAGATATCTCAGTTATGAAGTACCTTCTGCTGCTAGTTACAAGAGCAATTATTGCAGTGTAAACAATAACAATGGATGCAATAAGTGCTGTCCCAAAAGAAACTCTTATCAAGTATTCTCCGGCGCCCTAACAAATTCAACGTCATAATACAACAATCACACTCCAAGTAACAAAAGATCATCAACAACAATCCTCAATACCTTAGCCTTTTCAATAAAAGGTTCAGCTTTAATCCTAAATGACTTGGCACCGAGCTTTGATCGATAATCTTTGGGAAACACATATAAAACGTCTCCTTCCTCAGAAACCTGCAGCAGGCACCATTTGGCCCAATTGAACTTACTTCAGTAACCAAAAACTCAACGCAAACAGACTAGAGTCCTAAAAGTAACAAATAAGCTTAAGAAAGTTAAATTAAAACCATCATTACACAATAAAGCACAATAGAAAAGTAGACAAATAAACACCGTCTTTCCGCTAGTAAGCATAACTATGGTCAATGTGCCACGTATAAGTGTTCAGTGCATGCAATTTGCAAACGGCATATCAAAACAGAAATGTCATTTGAACATCAATTTAGCATAGCAAAATTCAACAACTTTTTAAATGGCTAACGTAGTTCACACACGTGGTTAAGGCAGTTCAATGAGTGGTTAATGAGTATATCAATCTTGGATAACTAATTAACTATCAACTGACCTAAATCAACTACAAATTTGAACATCATCAACTACGACTTCAGGTGTTCCAACTACACATAGATTCAAACATTTTCACATTTAAATTGCCGTTTAAAAAAGTTCAGTAGATGATTAACAAGTTGCGACATCGGATATATCTGTTAAGATAGTTAAAGTTTGTAAATACTAATCAGTCGGTTAGGATTAGTTAGAGTTAGTTACTTAATTGGTTAGCTGCAATTAGAGTTAGTTACTTAATTGGTTAGCTACAATTAGAGTTAGTTAGAAGGTTAGTGTTCACTAACCACTATAAATTGGAGTATAGTTGTATGATTTCATTTTGAGCTTTCAAGCTATGGCTTCTCCTTTTGTCCCAATTCTCATATTTCTAATAATATCCATTAAGCAAATCTAACAATTCATTAACTATACGTGTGAATTGCATTAACTACTACTCTAAAAATTGTTGAATTTTGTTCCAAATTGATAATCAGATTCAAATAACATTTCTGCATTGAAAATTCAACAACAAACCCAAGGAAAATTTATTAAAAATATAAAATAAAAAGGAAAAATGATAGGTACCTCTAAGAAACCATCGGTATCAGCAGCAAGAGCTTGGAGTGCCTTTTGAGCTTGATTCAACTTAAGACCAGCCTTACTAGCCACGTCACCAATGGTCACCCTACCACCACAAGCATCCACAGCATCCATAGTTCGTTTCCTGACATCAGAAGGCAACTTATCACTTTCGACTATGCCACCAGGCCTGATCGCTCGGCCCAAATCGACGGCGGCCAGAGGTACAAAAGCCCAAGCCCGCCGTTTATTGGTTGTTCGGTTCTGTTGGAAAGTGGAAAAGAGGGGTTTGGGAAAAGGTGAAGAAGTGAAGGTAAGTAGTCGGGATGTGGTGGGTGTGATGGTGAAGCATGTGGAGATTGTCGCCATTTGGGTAGCGTTGGAATTGGAAATGGAAATCCAAGTGTGGCCCTCCCTGGGAATGGGTGTGTGGAAAGAAGGCGGGAGGATATGGCCTGTGTATTGACACATTTTGCCTTTCTCCTGTTTACTCACATCTTAATTAGGGCCCGATTGTTAACTATTTTCAAAAAATAAAAGTAAAACTAATATTTTAAATATAAACAAAAATTAATTGAAGAATGTTTGATGTATTTGATCTAAATTTTAAATTAAATTATCAAAAGGTTTATTCTTTTTATTTATATTAGATGTAATATTTTGAATTAAAGGTTAAAAATAATTAAAAATTTCAAATTTTAAAATATTTTAATTTATAGATTATTGTGATTATATTATTATTATTATTATTATTATTATTATTATTATTATTATTATTATTATTAATACTCGGGTCCAAGCACGTTTGATGAACATGATATGATTGGATAAGGAGCAACATAGAGACAAAATATGATATGGATAGGATAATGAGTTATCGTTGTGTTTGATGTGTACATGATAACAAACTTGATAAGATTAGTTTATCATATTCAGTGTTTGATACACAACACATAATCAAATATGATTTATATTGTGATAAAATGATAAATTTGTCCTTATAATCTATTGAACTTTTTTTCTTTCAAAATAACCTTCATATATTTTTTTATAAATAAATAAAAAATGTTAAACAAATATAAATAATTTATGAAGTAATTTTATATACTTGAAAAATTGTTTACGCTACTAAAAGAAATATAATATTAAAAAACATACATTATTAAAATTTTCAACACATTGTATCAACTTAAAACTATCAACTACTTAGTAGCAATAAAGTATCATAAAGAATAGGCTTAATTGCACTTTTGGTCCCCCTATTTTAGGTGAATCGCAAAAGTAGTCCCCCATTTTATTTGTCCCCAGTTTTAGTCCCTCAAACAGATTTTGAGTCCAAATCATGATGAGTTGTCATTTTTTTAATGATGTGTCAAAAAAAATGATGACGTGGCAGATGTCTACGTGGATTAAAAAATAGGCTTAATTGCACTTTTGGGTCCCCCTATTTTAGGTGAAAAGCGAAAGTAGTCCCCCCATTTTGTTTGTCCCCAGTTTTAGTCCCCCAAACAGATTTTGAGTCCAAATCATGATGAGTTGTCATTTTTTTTATGACGTGTCAAAAAAACGCTGACGTGGCACATGCATATGTGGATAAAAAAATGATTATTATATTAATTCAAATTAAAAAATTCATTTCATCTATTATTATAATTATTTTTATAATTTTAAAAGAAAAGAAAAAAGTAAAAAGTAAATATTACATAACCCTAATTGGATTGTTGACCCAGAAAAACCCTAACTTGAATCATGCTTAACCAATCTAGGAGAAGTTCTAACCCTATTCTCAGAATTAGGGCTTTTCTCAATTTCACTCTTATTCTTCTTCGAATTTTCTCCTTCTTCAACATCCTTCTTAACAACATCACCAATTTTTACCAATCTTCGTTTCCGAGTCTTCAATGTCGAAGTCGAATCGGAGCCAGTTTTATTAGATCGATCATTCTCCGGTGAAGCTACGCGATCAAAATCATCACCAAGCTTCTTCACCAACTTTCTCCCACGAGTTTTAGGAACCGAAACCCTAACCTCTTCTTCATTCTCCTTCTCGAGAAGAGCAATGAGTCTACGGAGCTTGGAAGCAACAGGAGCCGGTGGTGGAGTTTTTCAACGTTTCCTTCGATTTTGCCTTGGAGACGGAGGCGTTTGAAGCTGAGGCCGCCCATGGACCAGTGGGCTTCTTGGGCCCATGACATGAGTGGATCGGTAACAGAGAGAGGGAAGGAACTTGATTGGTTGTTGCAAATTGCGTTGGCGTTGGCGTTGGCGAAGATGAAAAACACCAAGAACACGAACACGCTTGTTTGTATTTGGGGCTGATTTTTTACGATGAAGAACACGAGTATTTTTAGGGCTGATTTTCTGATTTGCGGCTGATTTTCTGATTTTAGGGTTTACATAATTAACTTTACTTTTTACTTTTTTTTCTTTTAAAATTATAAAAATAATTATAATAATAGATGAAATGAATTTTTTAATTTGAATTAATATAATAATCATTTTTTATCCACATATGCATGTGCCACGTCAGCGTTTTTTTGACACGTCATAAAAAAAATGACAACTCATCATGATTTGGACTCAAAATCTGTTTGGGGGACTAAAACTGGGGACAAACAAAATGGGGGGACTACTTTCGCTTTTCACCTAAAATAGGGGGACCAAAAGTGCAATTAAGCCTAAAAAATATTATTATATTATTCCAAAGGCTTAATTGCAGTTTTAGTCCCCCTATTTATACTGATTCACGAAATTGGTCCCCCTATTTTAAAAGTCGACAGTTTTGGTCCCTTCCTCTGATTTTTTTAACTAAAAAATGACGATTTGATATATTTTAAATGACATGACATACAATTCTATAATATAAAACCATCTAGATCCATTAATTATTCATATGTCATTAATTAAATTAAAAATACGAAAAAAAATTGAAGTTGAAAGTTAAGTTTTTACGACGTTTTATTCCAATTTCATGGGTGTTAATCACTCTACATCATCGTATCATATGTTATGTTATTCAAAACATCTAACGTCATCATTTTTTAGCTAAAAAATCAGAGGGGGGAACCAAAACTGTCGACTTTTAAAATAGGGGGACCAATTTCGTGAATCAGTATAAATAGGGGGACTAAAACTGCAATTAAGTCTATTCCAAATTAATAAATACCATTTATGTTTTTAAAAGCTATTACTATATTTATTATTCTAAATTTAAAAAAATATATAAAAAAAACTAAAAATTAAAATAAAAATTCTGCCAGCAACGTGATCCTAAAATCAAAAATAAATTCATGAATCCTACCAAATTTACATTCTAAAAGTTAGAATTAGAATATACAAAATCGAACCAGAACCAAATTAATCGCAATGATCCATCTTCAACTCCTAATTAATCTGCCTCAAGAAGAAAATTCCAATTTCACCTAACATTAGTCCAACCATCTGATTCCGACCAACTCACCGGCCCATCAACCGTCACAAGCTGCCAAAGCCGATCCACCGCCGAATCAAAATACCACGGACACAACTCATCTGATACCGGTGAACTCAGAACCGAACCATTAACACTAGGAACCTAATTATTGAAATCAAAGTGAGTTCTTGGTGATTCATCTTCATTAACATTCTTCATTGAAACAACTTCTTCAACAAAAGGATGATTCAAAAGCATCTCAGTCGTCCATCTTTTACTCGGATCTTTCACAAAACACTTTGCAACAAAATCTTTTCCCTTTTCTGATAAATCTTTTAGTATCACCGGAGATTCTTCACCTTTTCCAATTCAAAGCAACAATGACCACAAACACGAATCTTTCTCCAAATTCCACGCTGGTTTTCCTGTCACCATCTCCACCACTGCACACCCATAACGAGTTTATATCAATTTTTTACAAAGATGAAAGAAAAGGATGACGAAGATGAAGAAGAGGATGAAGAAGAAGAGGACGAAAACGGAAGGGGAAGAAGAATTGGGACTGATTTGTTGAATTAGGGTTCACATGCCTTGCTGATGTTGAATTGGGGCTGATTTGTTGAATTAGGGTTCACATGCATTGCTGATGTTGAATTGGGGCTAGATAAATTGGGGCTGAATTTTTATTTTTGATTTTAGGGTGCTGGCTGAATTTTTATTTTAATTTTTAGTTTTTCTTTTAAATTTAGAATAATAAATATAATAATAGCTTTTAAAAACATAAATGGTATTTATTAATTTGGAATAATATAATAATAATTTTTAATCCACATAGACATCTGCCACGTCATTATTTTTTGACACGTCATTAAAAAAATGACAACTCATCATGATTTGGACTCAAAATCTGTTTGAGGGACTAAAACTGGGGAAAAATAAAATGGGGGGACTACTTTTGCGATTCACTTAAAATAGGGGGACCAAAAGTACAATTAAGCCTAAAGAATAATATGTTGTCTTACATGTTTCAACAAACCATACAAAATAAACCAACAAAAGTAAAATATACTAAAGTTAGATAAGTAAAATCAAGTACAAAAATAGAACTAGTAGATCAACGACTTAACAAATGGAAGACGATCAACATTATCGCAACCCCAAAATATGCGCAAGCGATGTGGCATATATAATATTTTGTCTGTGCAACAAAAGGCTTTTGTTCTGTTAGTTGCATTATCTTCAACTCATTCATAATGTTTCTTGAATCACCAAACGCATCTGATCATAGCACTTGGGCGCATGTTTCTAGCTTTTTACTTTGGTTTTTTAAAATCTCTTTATAGCTTAGAATAATTTTTTAGCTTATTTCTAAACTTTGGGTTGGAATTGAATTATGATTTTATTATTTGCATTTTGAC
The DNA here is from genome assembly GCA_037974735.1 of Cicer chorassanicum. Classification (NCBI taxonomy): domain Eukaryota; kingdom Viridiplantae; phylum Streptophyta; class Magnoliopsida; order Fabales; family Fabaceae; genus Cicer; species Cicer chorassanicum. Next base: position 20,574,981 of record JBBPBP010000003.1, read on the forward strand.
CCTGCTCGCTCTGTAGGCCATAACTCAAGCTTTGGATATTAGATTGAAGCATGCGAGCAGTCGTTGGAAAGCTAAAAATCAGAGCTACAACTTTTGTGTTGGAATAAAATCTCAATGCCGAACTCTACTGGGCCTAAATTGCAGATTTCGTAATCTGGACTTTTGTAATAATTTTAAATAGCGGGCCACTTGTTTTTAAAGCCCAAAATCGAGCACTATATATTGGGAGTTTCTTTCCTTTCTTGGGATATATTGTTTTCGGATTAAAGACCAGAAAATTATATAAACACTTTTTTTTTTATTTCATGGAAGGCTAATTTCATAGGTTAATCCACGAGTTCAGAGTTTCATCAACACCTGGAGATTCAGGTTACACTGTCAATTTCGTTTCATGATTCTATTTCTGTTTATTTGATTATATTGATATTCTGATTGCTTAAGTTGAATTTCAATAGGATCAATTAAATTCATTTGACAGAATTTGGTTTCGTTTCTAATTTAATTGAATTATAATTTTGCGATGCTTGATTTTTAATTGTAATAATATTTTGATGATTGTGATGCTTAATCCAGTCAACGAAACCAAATTCACATAGGATTGATTACGCTTGTTTGATCAATTCTATAGTCAAATAAGAATAGAATCACAAATTAAAAATTAAACTCATTGATAGAATATGTGATAGGTCTGAAACTCGAATAAGTGGATTAATCGTTTTGCTCATCTGTTAAAACTAAAAATTATAAAAACCCTTTTTTTTTGAATTTCAACTCTCAATTAGGTTAATATTATTATATTATATCAGAAGTCCTTGCGAAACGACTCGAGTTATTACCTCTTTTTACATTTTTTTCCATTGTATTTGACCTGTGTGGGACAGCGGATCAACATCTTTAACAACACCTAGATGATTTGCAGCTTCACCCAATCGTTCTAAACTTTTTTCAAGCCAATTCCCAAAAGTTTTTCCTAACTCAGAAATACCATTAGCAATAATATGTGTTCCTCTATTTCTTCTCTTTGATTGAATTTCCACTTGGTCATTCTTTCTCCTAGATTGTGATTGACAAAGAGATGGTGATTGAGTAATTTCTACTTCAAGCTCCTCATCATTAATTTGTTATGCCTCTTCTTTATCTATCTCCTCGACATTATCAACGGGGGGAACACCCCCTTTGGCAGTAGCACGATCTTTCTCAAAAACACGAACAAGCTTATCAAAGAGTGGAATTGGAGCATATCTATAATCTTTTGTGTAACATCCTCTAAAATTATTAATTAAAATAATTTGGATTTATAAATATATATTTTCCAATATTAAATTTGGTGTGGTAATTATTCGCCCTGTTTGCCTTATTGTAGTAAAGTTGTTAGTAAGAATTATTTAATAGATGTATTATTATTTCTAAGGCAAAAAGAATTTGGGCTAAGGGTTGTGGCTTGGTATCGCACGACCCATTTGAATGAGTAGAAAGTTGGGCTGAGAGTTTATGCCTTGTTTTGATGAAGGTTAACTAATAATTGATGAAGGTTAACTAATAATAATAATATAAGAATTATAATAATATTTTCTCCCTTCTATTCCTTATTCAGGCCCAACACTATCTACCCAATAATATTCACTTTAAATAGAAAGGAATATTGAAACCCTAGCCACAATCACAAACCCTATTTCACAAACCCTTTACAAACAAGATTCTGTAAAGAATATCAAAATTCTAGCCACCATCACCTCCCCTTCTTCGTGCATCAAAGCTTGGAACTTCTTTTCCTTGTGAACAACTTCGTGGGGCTTAGAGATTTGTACTAGGAAGAAAAGCGGCCAAGGTAAAGGCTTTTCCCCACACAAATTATAGTTAGACCGTTGGTTGGATGACATGAAATTAATAATTGTGATTGCTTACTTTTTGAAAGAAATAATATGTGGACTAATGAATTAAAATAATGAAACTCCAATCCCTTGTATTAAGTTATTATATATATGATTTTTAAGAAGTAAAGTATGAATTTTGATGTTATATGTGATGAAGTTTTGATCTTTATGGCGGATATGAAGTAAAGTATGAATTCTATGTTATATGTAATAAAGTTTTAATTTTTATAATGAATATGAAAGAATAGTGGAATTTGTATGTTATATGTGACAAAGTTTTATGATGATGTATGAGTTGGAGTTAAGTCCTGTTGTTATATATGTTAACGTGTTAATCTTTATGGTGTGTATGATACCAAATCTTGATTTTTGTGTGTATGTGGTGAAAGTTATGATTTTCATGATTATTTGTTATGGATATGTGAGCTTAGTGATATGTGAATAAGATGATGATTTTGAAAAGTGTTTTGAATGCTTATGACATGATTCTTAGTGGGCTGTGTGGAAATATATCTCTTTGATAATATATCATCCTATCATGTCATGGCATATGCATCTTCGTGGAAGTTGCCTTAGTGGTAGGTTTTTCCCCATTGGTATGGGTGATCTGTGTGGAAGTTGCCTTAGTGGCAGGTTATCCCCATTGGTATGGGTGATTTTTCTGTGTGGAAGTTGCCTTAGTGGCAGGTATATCCGGATCATATAGTTTTAGGAGCATGCATCATGTATGTATTTTTGTTATGCAATTTATTGGTTTGTGTATTTTTCTTTTAAATTGGAAGTTTTTACTCTTATATATTTTGTGTTATTCTTCTATATGTTTAACTTTGGTTTGATGTGGATGATGGATAAAACTGACCCTTACAACAACATTTTAGGTACTAATGAGTTCGAGGAGATTCAAGAGTAATTGATGAGTATTAATGTGCGGCGAACGGGGGATAAAAATGGGTTTTCAATACAATTTTGTAATGATAGAGTTGCCGCGATATTTCTAAGTTTATTTTTAAAATTTTTGTCACCAATTTTTAAAATGCACTAGGATTCTAGAAATACGGAAGTGGGTTCCCTTCCGTTAGGAATTATGGTTTTTCTTGTTATAGTCTTGAATAAACATTTTCTTAATAAAATTAAATAAATGTGGTTGTTACTAATTATTTGCATGAATAAAGGTCAGGTAGTTAGAAAAAAAAATTATCGTAAATCTTTCTAAACAATATGTTTTCAAGTAACGTTTTGGATAAAAAAAATCCGGGGCGTTACATTTTGCATTTGGATGACTCTACACATAAATAAAAAATATAACTATTCAAATAATCATAAAGGAACTCACTAAAATATACGAAGTTGAAATAAATTAATAAACACTTACCCTCACATATTCCTTCCACACTTCATCACTATCCACCTTAATCACTTTTTTCTCTTCATCCCAACCAAATCCACTTTGATCTAACATATCATAAATTATTCCATAAACTAACTTTAGCCTCTTCATTGCAGATTGGATGTGTGGCTTTACCTTAATTCCACAACCAGAAAATTTTTCCTCCAACTTTGCCTCCACCGTTGTTAAGGTGTTTGCTTTGAACTGTCCGTTATCACCTCTTAGACCAATGTTCACAGCTTCAATCAGTGTATTGAGAAGAGCTTCATCCTCATTTTTAGACTACTTTTTACGATATCTCTTCCTCTTGTTGCTTGATTGCGTGCTAAACTCAGATTTCATTCCTGTTGTACAACCAAATTATAAATAATATAGTATTTCAATAGTTCAACATCAATAAAATAGAACACAAATCACATATAGGATTGGAACATATATAATGAACAAAAGTTTCAAAATATAAAATAAATCAGAAAGTCATTTGTTCCAATATGCAAGGTTCCAACATAATGAGCAAAGATTCCAAAATAAAAAACAAAATAGAAAATCATTCACTCCAATATAATTAGCAACTTCCAACATAATATCAATGATAACTAAACTAATAATAAACAATCAATTCATATGTCTATTAGCAAGCCACTCATTCCATGTTTCTATTGCTAAGTTTTCCCTCCAAGCATACCATGCATCAGTTGCCTCAATTGTGTTAATAGGAGCGATATGTGCAATATCTTCATTTTGTAGTTATGCTTGAATATCTATGTCTAATTGTTCTTCCATTGGATCGATAGGCATTTCTCTCCGAATAAAATTATGTAAAAGACAACATGCGTTTATAATGCGAATTTGAATCTTGATTGGATAGAAAGATAGGCTCCTAAGTATAGCCCATTTCATTTTTAGCAATCCAAAAGTTCTTTCTATCACATTTCTTGCCATAAAGTGTCTCATATTAAAGAGCTCTTGTTTATTCAATGGTGTATACCCATTTCTCCATTCACTCCAATGATAACAACACCCTCTATATGGAGCAAGAAATCCTTCACTATTTGTATACCCAGCATCCTAATTGGTATCAATAACCAATTTGCTTAAAATAAGGTAACATTAATAAGTTGTTTTGTTTTTTAGAGACTTATAAGGTAATAATAGGAAGTTTGTTTTGTTTGTTAAAGGTTTATGTGAAATAGATAATAAAAAAAAAGCTATTATAACAACCTTTTTTTATATAATTATCTATTATTAGAGTTTAGTGGGGCAAATATAGGATACCTAGTCAAGTTATCTTATAAATATTTAAATATAAATAGATACAAAGAAGAAAAATACTGAATTAAAAACTCAATAGAGATAACTATGCCAAAATAAAGAGGAGCAAAAGTACGGTTGCTGTTGCAATTGCGGTTAATAGCAATTAACATATACAAAACTTTTTTTTATCAAAGAACGCTTCAAGAGATAAGTAATCGCATCCTTTAAACTTTCATGATACATTCATTTTTGGGAATTTAGGTTGGAAAAAGAGTTAGATATTTTGAATGGTAATTTCTTATAAAAATATATTTTATCGAAAACCTAACTCTATTAAAATTGGAATTTTAGGAACTGCAATAATAGATTATGAATTGATTTATTTATTATATTGTTTGTTGAATTACTGTTTTTTTATGATTATTTGAATATGTACTTTAAAAGAATGTTTTATTATGTGTTCTTGAATGATTCACTACTAGAAAAAGCGTTTTTAGAGACCACTTTTTCGGTCACTAAATGGAAAAAATCGATCACTAAATTCAATAGCGACCGATTTAGTGACCAATTTAAATCAGTTGGTAAACTGCTAGTCGCTAACTGTTGCGACCAAATTAGCGACCGAATTTAGTGACTGATTTAGTGACCGAATTTAGTGACCGATTTAGTGACAGAATTTAGTGACCGATTTAGTGACCAAATTTTGTGACCGAGTTAGTGACCGAATTTTGTGACTGAATTAGTGACTAAACTTTGAGATTGATTTAGCAACCACTTTGAATTAATTTTCTATGTCATTAGCGACCGATTTAGAGACAAAATTTGTGACATAAAATATTATTTTTATTAAATATTTGGTCACCAATTCCGTCTCTAAATATTACCGTTTTTTTTTTAAAAATACATTACTTTAATGTTCAAAAGAACAATAAAAACAATTTTTAATTTGTTTTCAATATCTAAAAAATTCATACACCAAAATCATTTAAAAGCATTAATCATTTCAATGTATATAACCAAATAACATAATATATTTAAGTAATATTTTTAAGTACTCAAAATAATACAAATAAAATTTTAGTTTAAACATAATATATTTAGTCATAACAAATTGCAACATATTAGTTCTTTAGATTAACTTATCACTATCCATCTAACTCTTCATCATCCTGATCACGAGCATTATTATCACCAATCTCATCATCAAAATCACCAGCATCATGATCACCAATCTCATCATCGTTATCACCAATCCCATCTTCATGAATTTGATCTCTAGTATATGGCATGGGTTTAAAGTTCAAGTTACTCATCAGTTGTTTTATCAAGTGGTTGTTGCGCTCAACTGCTCTGTTTGTATTAGCCAATTCCTCTCGAAGTTGATCTCTTTCATTTCTCATTTCTTCAAATTCATGTCTTTGAACCCACTCTGTTGATGAAGAACATGACCCACGATAATATGGTCTCCCTAATAATACAGTAGATTCCATTCCGAGACCATATACTCGTCCTCTTTTTATTCCTGCAACCTCACACCACACATCTAATTCTTTTGGTGGAGGAGTTCCTTGTGAAGTTGATTCTTGGGCCAATTCTTCCAACCTACGTTTATATTTTTCCTGTCAACATAGATATAAAGCTAATTAATATTTTAAAACACTATTCCAATCTTACATGAAGATAAAAAAAAAATCAACATACAAAAATAAATAATATACACTTTAAAGTTGAAAGCTCTTACACGAACATATTCCGATCTTTTATCAACCCAAGTTTTATCCTTGCCACGTTTATGGGTGTGGAGAAACAAATCTGAATGACTAGGAGGGATGCCAATCAAATCCGTCTAACAACATAAAAAAGCTCAACATTAAAAACTTGTAAACATAATATTAATTTGCACAATAGAAATGAAATTTACAAAACAAAATTACAAGAATTAATTTGCAAAACAAAAATGAAATTTACACAACAAAATTTAACACAACATAATTATATTGTGTAAAAGTTAAACAACCACACATACATTGAACTACACACTCATTGTTTCCAATTTGATTAGTGCATGTATTTGATTACAAGTACATATTAAATCATATATAAAAGTTAAAATATAGAAAAAGATAGGAAACTTAACCAAATTAACTCTATGCTGGGATGTGGTGATAGAGTCACAGGTGTGAAGAGACCCTCCAAAACCTCCACAGTCAGATGCTCGGTTTGTTTTTGCTTGAATGCTCTTCTTTTTGAATCCTTGAGTACCCCAATGATCACATAAGGAATTCCAAACATCCTGACCAATCCACCTCGGTCTGTTCATTGAGCTATGAACCTTGTTTAGATTATTTTTCATTACTATTGCACCTCGCATTTCAAAGTTCTTTCTAGCCCACACATCATCTGGTGGACAAATACTAAATCTATTTTGTGTATATATAAACAATCAGTAGGTTAGCATGTGGTAATATTTTTTAAAAGACATAAGATGTAACACCCCAATTTTTAAAAGCGCGAGTGTATTTTTTTTCTTTCAAAATAAATGGATAAAAACACCAGGTTAACTCTATAAATGAAGAAAATACTTTTGGATAAAACATTTAAGTCGTAATACAAATTACCAAGTCGTAACTCAAATGACAAAAGTCATAATTTATTTCCTCTTAATTACAACAAATTAAAAAGGTTTTTGAATTGATAATCCAAATATAAAGTACACCGGCTCCAATAGTTTGTTTCAAATACACAAGTTCCTTTTTCTACAACAACTTGAAATAAGAAAGGGAAATAAATAACATTCTTAAATAGAACCCTAAGCTGATCATTAATCTATTTGAGGGTGACTGGGTACTGAGAATCCACGAGCGGCATCAAGCCCCCTGCTTTCAGTCACACAACCAACCAATCACTGTGCCACGCCTTAGATCGACCCTGGTTCTCATCTGAGGGCAAAGCCCAGATTTCCACAATTGTAAAGGGTCACCAATCCGAAATTAACAAACATCACATAGAATTTATGTTTTTAAATGCATAAAAATCATCCTCCAACTTAGCATACATCTAAGAAGGGTTTACATATGCTAAACATGCATAAACAAAGTTGAAAAATGAAGTTTTGGACCAAACAGCACTGTTGTATTCGAATACACCCTATGTGTAGTCAAATACACTTGCGAAAACAGCAGAAAAACAGCAAAAACAGCACTGACAGCACTACTGTATTCGAATACAGCCTGTCTGTATTCGAATACAACATTCCATTCAACTGTATTCGAATACAGCACCTTGTGTAGTTGAATACACTTCAAAAAAATCAAGTCAGTAGCTAATTTAATCATCTGTATTCGACTACAACGCAGGTGTAGTCGAATACACCTGTCAAAACAGCAGAAAATCAGTTTTTAACCCTTTCAAAAACATTCCAACACTTTCAAATTCATTCCAATACTTTCAACACCAATTCAATCAATCATAAACACCAACACAACACAAATCACTCGTCACAATCAAGTACGCATATACAAACATCATAACATGTCAAACGTGACTCACGTGCCAAGCACCCTAATGCAATGCGTATATGCCAATGCACATGATTCCGGAATATCAACAAAACCTTCCTCGAAGGGGCGTAAATCATAATTGTACAGCCTCTCACATACTAGTACTAATTACCAAGGTGTAGTCTCTCACAGGCTAGCACGATTTACTAATGTGCAACCTCTCACAGGTTAGCACGACGCGATAATTTATGTAAGGGTAAGATGAACCATCTAATCACGTGGAATCATCCCCTATACGGATAAGATGAACCATCCAATCACGTGGAATCATCCCGTGGCCCATCCGGTCACCACTATCACCGACGCGATAATCTCCGTAAGGATAAGATGAACCATCCAATCACGTGCAATCATCTCGTGGCCCATCCGGTAACAACTATCACTACTATGAAATGCATGAGCATACTCTAACTCTCGACACCACAATCATTAAGTAAATGCAGCTATTAAAAGATTCCCTATTTTTAATGCTCATTTAACACTAATGATTCTCAAATTTAACACAGAGCATACTCAATGCATACAATCCTCAAATCACATGAAATTGAATTCACAAATCATATTGAATTCAAATCACCACATACACAATCTCATCAATTCATTTCACACCAAATCAAAATTCACACATAAATTGCATTTATTCAATACCCCACATCTTCAAACATCAAGCATATCTCAACTTTCATAAAATTACCCATAAACATATCAACCATGCCAAGTAAAAATCACCATCACCCACACCTCAAAACTCATTAAATTCAATTTCACCATTTTTCCCACAAAATGCATTTAAATTCATTTCTCACAACATCTCACCTCAAACCCACCAAATTTATTTTCCAAACATTTTCAACCATAATACACCAAATCAAAACTCAAAATCGTTAAACATAAACCACCAAATTTCTTTTCCACAACTCACATAAACCCCATTAAATTCCTTTTCCCCAAATTCACACATAACCTCCATCAAAACAAACCCCACAAATACACATATAGAGTCCTATATGCAAGCTAAAAATTGGAAGGAGCCCTTACCTCGACGGTAGCTCAAACGGCCGATTACGGCACCGCGATAAAATTCCGGTAAAATTCCCGCTTCGCACAGAGCTGCGAAAATTAGTTCCCAAGCACCGCAACGTGATCACGATCAACTTTCTCTTCAGTTGCGTCGCGAGATAAAGCTTGGATCTAGGTGATATTTGAGGTTTTGTGTGTGGGGTTTTTGAAAAACAAAACAAAGGAAAGAAAGAGAAGATGGAGTAGTGCACGCGGGCAGAGGAAAATGTTTGCTTCTTTCTGCCTTTCTTTTTCCTTTTCTTTCATATATATATATATATATATATAAATATCCCAAACCAACCAATTTCAAACACTCTCACGCACACCCCAACAATTTTGATAAAAATATCCATTCTCATTGCAACTCAATTGACAGGTAAATTTTTCTGCAACTATAGATATTTTTAACAAGATTGTCCGGTAATAACTTTTCCGCAACGTAATTAAATTATTTCTCGCCAAATAAATTAAAACGGGACCCACAAAATATTTATGGCATTTTAACATCCAAAATACCAATAAAACTGGCTAAAAAGCCTCATAATTCAAGATGAAAGCACCCGAAAATACAAAAAGTACATTTTAAAATTAAGGGTATTACATAAGACATTATTATTTAAAATATAAATGAGAGAATAAATAGCACATTGCTGTTCTAGTTTTAAACATATTAACCCTTGAAACAATATACCTTAAATTCAACTTTCATTTTCAACCACTTTGCTATTTTCTTCTCATTTTATTAAACTTCAACAGGCAAAACGTTAGTAAATGCACTGTATCATTGAATTCAACTATCTCACCATCTTGATTAATCTACTAAACAGAAGTAACATATGACATCAAATCGACAATATAACATAGGAAGGTATGAATAAACGAGGGGGAACGAAACGCGAAAAGTGAATATTTCGATCAGCACGATAATCCGCCAACAATCTTGAATTTCCATTTTGATTTGCAGATCCCATTAATAGAAGAAACAAAAAGTCTCATATAATTGTCATTCCCATAATTATGAATACATAAACTATAAACCTTCTGAACAACAATAAATGACACATTTTTCATTAGATTCCAAATTCAAAATGAACAAATAGAGAATTCTACACATAATGTATAGTTTTAGACTTAACCAGTAAAACATCCGAAAAATGAAATTGGGTGTATATGCAAGTAATTTGGACCCTCAAGGATAAGATAACAAAATTATTAAGAGATACATTCATGATTCAACGCACGCTAATATGAACTACATGAAGCTAAGTCGACACTGCAAACATGCCATTGACTAATTTTTTATTTTATTGTATGTTTAAAGCCTAAATTCATTTGAAACTTCTGTCTGGTTACTGATATTCTTTGTTCTGTTTTATTTTGCTTTAGTCATAAACTCAAAAACTTCTCTTAATTAATAAGCATGTTAAAAGGAAATCCTAATCATATGATAACATTTAGTTGCCTAACGTGTCTTATGATAACATATGATAACATTACTTTAGTTGCCTAAGCATGTTAAAACTTCTCTTAATTTTCACCTTATCATATGATAACATTACTTTGTAACGCCTAACGTGTCTGTGTCATACAGTTGAGTTCTCTCATTGTAATTAAAAAATAGTTAGATTTTAAGCCCCTCTTATATAGCACAACAGCCATAAACAAAAGAAATCCTAAATTGCATAGTAGATTCTATCTAAATAAATTAAAAAGCCCAAAAGATTGGATCTGGTTTATAGAGGATCATTTGCATTTCCTATGAATAGAGAGTCTGGATAGGAGGATTTGCATTTCCATTTAGGTTTGAATTCTTAATGCTTTTGATTTGAGTTGTCAGGCATATCTTCTGATTCATTGTAGATTGACTTTGTTGATTCCTCTAATATATCTAGTTCCTCTGAAATCTTTAGATCCGCAAAGTCTACATCTAGCTTTGACTTTTTATGGTCAACATTTTTGTCATCAAACTTGACATGGATTGATTCCTCAACAATTAATGTTTCTTTGTTGTATACCCTATTGGCTTTAGACCTTTCAGAGTATCCTAATCAGTGTTTCTTGTCCAATTTTTCACTTCCTTCTCTACTATTTCGGGATTGTGTTGAAATCCTTTTAGGAAAATATCTCTTTTTTTTGTTCCACATGCACTGTGTAACATCCAGGCATTTTATTTTATTTTTATATTTTACATTATTAGGAGTAGAGATAATTATTCTAGAAATTTGTTGGTGGTAGTTACTAGTTTCTAACTTAATTGTATTGTATTATTTTAACTTACGGTATAAATAATATTAATAATAAAATTACATTAAACTGATGAAGGAACATTTAGGGTCATAATGAGCTTAGGTTGAAAACATCACGTTCTCCACCTGCTGATAGAAAAGGAAAAAAATAAACCGACGCCTCCCATTCACAAAATCCAAATAAACCGACGCCTCTCATTCACAAATCCTCTGCGATAAAGAAAGAAAGGGCTTATGAGAGAAAATGGAAGAGGTTCAAGAACTAAAAGACTTAGTGAAGTAAGAATTCTTTAATTATGACCATATTAACTTTATATAATCATTTTTATTGGTAGTAGAACAAAACCCCTTATTGATATTATGGAAAATAAGATAAAATAGAATGAGATTGATCGATGAATATGTCTCCCTAAGTGTATCTTTATTTCTAATAGATAATAACCTTTCATTTATTGATTTTTATCTTTGTAATCAACTATCAGAAATATAGATGCCATAATTGTGTTATGATGTTTAGATAAAGTAGTGAATAGGTTAGACGGTAGGATCAATTGTTATAAATAAATTAAGATAGTCGTTGATGCATTGTTACAGAGAAAAGGAAAGTTCTTAATATCGTTGGAGATAGATTATTAGGAACTCTATTATCTCATTATTATTGTAATAACGGTCACACTAGTAATAGGTTTTTGTACGTCAATCTATAAAAATAGAACAAAAAAGTTTGACACTAAGTGGGAAGTAAATTAATTTGTCAAGGTGTAGCACATTTGGAGCAAAGACCGCTGCGTGAGAATTTTAATAACGACACTCATATCGGTAAGGGCATCACTCTAATTATATCTATGTATGGTTGTGTTTGTCTTGGAATGTGTGAGATTAAATATATATTATGTTGAACATGTTTAGAGTGTGGAAAATGAATGTTGTGTGATATGTTGTTATAACGATTGTATTGAACATGTTAAAAGTGTGGAAAGTAAATGCCATGTGATATGTTGTTATAACGGTTGGTTGAACATGTTAAAAGTGTGGAAAATAAATATTGTGTGATAAGTTGTTATAATGGTTGTGTTGAACATGTTCAAATGGTGGACAATGGACATTATATGATATGTTGTTATAATGGTTGTATTGCGGTTAATACTGAAGGTGCAAATATGGGCGTGTTAATAAATTCGCCTCGTATTATATTAATGATTTATTATAAAAGTGTCTACATTCATGCATGCATTCATATTTGTGTGGTGCGTCCATAATTGGTTGGAGCCCACAGATCCTTGCGGGGATTGAGTTTAGTGGTGTTGCTTAGAATGACCCACGAAGCCCTTGCGGGGGAGGCGATATTCTGGAATCATTACATTGGCATATAGATTAAGTAATAAAGTCTGGTTTGATACACATCCTGATTAAGGTGTGTTTAGTGTCCTATAAAGATAATTGATGTATTGTACCTCCTGGTCGTTTGGATGAAATAAGTGTTATTAATTATGTAAATATTGTACTGTTATATTTCTATCTGGTCTTTTGGGTGAAATAAGTGTTATTAATTATGTAGATATTGTACTGCTATATTCCTACCTGGTAGTTTGGATGAAATAAGTGTTATTAATTATGTAAGTATTGTGCTGTTATATTTCTATCTGGTCGTTTGGGTGAAATAGTGTTATTAATTATGTAACTATTGTACGGTTATATTTCTACCTGGTCGTTTGGGTGGAATAAGAGTTATTAATTACGTAAATATTGTACTGTTATATTTCTATCTTTATCTATTTATTGGTAAGTACGTTGGAGATGACCCTTACTTTTGGACAGATGGCACTTCCAATTTAATTGCGGGGGAGTTTTCAGAAGGATAAATGAAGCATATCTTTTAATTCTAGCAATTCTAGGGGTAGCAATGGTCAGCTTTAGGAAATTTATTTATGTTGAACTCTAGTCTATATCTTTATTTATTTTGGCACGAAATTTTTGAATTCTTACAATTGGAGTATTAAGTCATCTGATTGAGGTCCTTGGGGAATTTTTAATTAATTATGGATTGTTTGTTGTTTGTTGAAATTACGTGGGTAATTATAAATTTTGATTGTAAAAAAAAAATGGGATGTTGCAACTTGGTATCAGAGCAGTTCGATCTTGATTGGACTATGGATTGGGTGTAAGTTGACCAGTGTCGAATAGTAGGGTAGTTGTAGGATACCTCTTCATGATTTTGTGCCATTGTTGGTATGGGCATGGTAGTTAGAGTGATTCTCTACTCATGATTCTTTTAGACGATATCTTTACTATTTCAAGGCAAGTACTTGACACTAACTAGATTGAGTGTTGCAGGAACAATGCCTCCAAGAGGTACTTCTGGTGCTAGTGGAACTAATGAAGCAGGAATGGCTCATATGGCTCAAGCTATGACACAAATGGCTACCGCTATCGCTGCTCAGAATCAACGTGAAATACGAAGGGAGGAAAAAGAAGAGAGGGCAGCTGAATCTAGAGGTTTGGCAGACTTTCGTAGACATGACCCTCCCAAGTTTCATGGAGATGTGGATCCTGAAAAGGCTGACAAGTGGTTACAGGAAGTGGAAAAGATCTTTGAAGTGATTCGATGCCTGCCTGGAGTTAAAGTGAATTATGCCACTTATCTACTACTTGGTGATGCTGAATATTGGTGGAGGAGCACCAAACTGATGATGGAAGCTGCTCAAGAAGAGATTAACTGGGAGTCTTTTCAGAAGAAGTTTTTGGACAAGTACTTTCCGGTGAGTGCTAGAACAAAGTTGCGAGATGATTTTCTGAAGGTCCGCCAAGGTAGTATGACTGTAGGAGGATATGCGGCGAAGTTTGAATCCTTATCGCGATATTTCAAGTTTTTTCGTCAGACTGTCGATGAAGACTTTATGTGTCACCGCTTTCAAGATGGGTTGAAGTATGAAATCCAAGATTCTGTACTACCTTTGGGAATCACGCGGTTTCAACCACTAGTGGAAAAGTGTAGAGAAGTAGAGGCTATGAAGAATCGCAGATTGAATCGTGGGGGTACTAGTAATCACGGGGGACCAACACGACCGAGTAATCAAAACCATAGCCGTAGTAGACTAGATCAAAGGCCATATCATCGTCCTCAAGGGTCAAATAAGGGACCACATCGCCCAACGATCTCCATTTCAGACGATAGACGGAGGACTTCAGAATCAAAGTCATACTGTTATCGTTGTGGAGACCGAGGACACTTTGCGGATAAGTGCACACTCAACAACAATGTATGTTTTAAATGCCAAAAGCCTGGACATAATGCCAGAGATTGCAAAGAGCCAAAGGCAGAAGCTTCACTGAGTGTGCAACTAAAGTCACACGCCCAACAGCTCAAGGATGAGTTTACAATATAAATGGTCAAGGGGCATCCCGTCCGAATGAATCCTTCCAAGGGGAGTGTGGAATCTCAAGTAAGATTCTAACCGTTCTTTTTTACTCTGGTGCAACGCATTCATTTATCTCTATGGACTGTGTGAAACTATTGGAGTTGCCTGTCACAACCTTATTGTTTGATTTGTCTGTTACTACTGCTGCTGATAAGACTTTAACTGCAAATACAGCTTGTATGTATTGTCCTATAGTTGTGTTGGGTAGGGAAGTTTAATGTGAACCTCATTTGTCTGCCTCTTAAGAACTTGGATGTTATCCTTGGTATGGATTGGTTGTCATACCATTATATTTTGTTAGATTGTGGTCGTAAGGTTGTAATTTTCCTCGACCCAGAGCTTTCTAAATTTTTAGCCACGCACGAAATCAAGGTCACTCTTAAGGAAGGAGATATGGAGATTTTGTCCCTAGCTAGTGTGGAAGTCACTCATGATGCCAAGATAGAGGATGTGCTAGTAGTTAAAGATTTCTCAGATGTGTTCTCGACGGATGTACCAGGACTACCGCTAGTGCGAGAGACTGAGTTTTCTATTGACTTACACCCAGGTACTGGACCCATCTCAATTGCACCCTATCGGATGTCGCCTTCCGAGCTGACTGAACTTAAAGAACAACTGGAAGAATTAATGTCGAAACAATTTATTCGACCAAGTGTTTCACCGTGGGGAGCTCCTGTCTTGTTGGTAAAGAAAAAGGACGGACGTTCACGACTTTGTGTAGATTACAGGCAACTCAATAAGGTCACTATCAAGAATCGATATCCATTGCCGCACATCAATGACCTTATGGACCAACTCCGAGGGGCTGTGGTATTCTCCAAGATAGATTTGAAATCTGGATATCACCAGATCCGAGTTAAGGCAGAAGACATTCCCAAGACTGCATTTTGGACTCGTTACAAACATGATGAGTATCTTGTAATGCCATTCGGAGTAACTAATGCACCCGCAATGTTTATGGACTACATGAATCGTATCTTCCACCCATTTTTGGACAAGTTTGTGGTGGTATTTATAGACGACATTCTCATTTATTCTAGAAGTCGAGAGGAGCATGAGGAGCAATAGCGGCAAGTCCTATCGGTGTTGCGTGAGAAACAATTGTATGCCAACCAAGCGAAGTGTGAATTTTGGTTGGAGGAAGTTAATTTTCTAGGGCATGTGATCTCGAATGAAGGAATTGCTGTCGACCCAGCCAAGGTAAGGGCAGTTGTGGATTGGAAACGGCCAAGGACCGTTACAGACATTAGAAGTTTTGTTGGATTAGCTGGCTATTATCGAAGATTTATTGAAGGTTTTGCAAAGATTGTATCCCCACTGACCCAACTTACAAGAAATGATCAACCGTTTGCGTGGACAGAAGAGTGTGAGGCGAGTTTTAGACTATTAAAGGAACGTTTGACGACCTCTCCGGTGCTAGCTTTGCCACAACCAAATGAACCCTATGAAGTTTATTGTGATGCCTCTCATCAAGGATTGGGAAGTGTCCTCATGCATAATAAGAAGGCAGTAGCCTATGCGTCACGACAACTAAAAACACATGAAAGAAACTACCCCACTCATGATTTGGAATTGGCTGCGATAGTGTTTTCCCTAAAAATTTGGAGACACCACTTGTATGGAAGTACATTTACGATTTTTAGTGACCATAAAAGTTTGCAATACCTGTTTGATCAAAAAGAGCTCAATATGAGGCAAAGAAGGTGGATGGAGACCTTGAAGGACTACGACTTTAGATTGCAATATCACCCGGAAAAGGCCAATGTGGTTGCGGATGCCTTAAGTAGAAAAAATATACTTGTATCCTCCTTAATGGTAAAGGAACAAGAATTACTAGAGGAGTTTCGTGATCTTAACTTCAATGTGGAGTTTTCACCGGGAGAATTAAAGTTTAGCATGATCACCCTCTCTAATGGGTTAATTGAGGACATTCAGAAACATCAATTTGATGATGAACTACTTCAGCAAAAGAGGCAATTAATTGTGCAAGGGAAGGCACCATAATTCAAAGTTGGGCCAGACAATATTTTGTGCTGCAACGGACGTATTTGCATCCCGACAGTGGACAAGATAAAAGAGATTATTCTTGAGGAGGCATACAAGAGTAAACTGAGTTTTCATCCAGGAGTTACCAATATGTACCAAGATTTAAGGCAAAACTATTGGTGGCCTGGAATGAAGAAACAGGTGGCTGAGTTTGTGACAGCTTGCCTGACATGCCAGAAAGCTAAAGTAGAACATCAGAGACCCGCATGAATGTTGCAGTCCTTAGACGTGCCTAAACAGAAATAGGATAGCATTTCCATGGATTTCATCATAGGATTGCCCAAGACGCAGGGGAAGAATGATTCGATTTGGGTGATAGTTGATCGTCTAACTAAGTCAGCTCATTTCCTACCTGTGAGGGCCACTCATAATGTGACTAAGTTGACAGAGATTTACATCACATAAATTGTGAGAATTCATGGAGTTCCTTCCAGCATCGTCTCAGATCGGGACCCAAAGTTTACCTCACACTTTTGGGGAGCCTTACATGAAGCATTAGGGACGAAGTTGAGACTAAATTCTGCTTATCACCCACAGACCGACGGACAGACAGAGAGAACTAATCAAACCTCAGAGGATCTTTTAAGAGCATGTGCCTTAGACGATTGTGGGAGATGGGATGAGTGTTTACCATTTGTGGAATTCACTTACATTAATAGTTTTCATGTGAGTATTGGGATGGCGCCATACGAAGCTCTTTACGGAAGAAAATGTCAGACGCCACTGTGTTGGTATCATGATGGTGAGAGTACCATAGTGGGGCCTGAAATGGTGCAACATACCACAAAGAAAATCAAGAAAATCAGAGAGAGGATGAGAACTTCCCAAAGTCGCACGAAAAGTTATGCTGATATGCGTCGCAGGCCCTTAGAATTTGAAGAAGGTGAACATGTGTTCCTTCGCGTGACACCTACTACGGGAGTTGGTAAAGTTATCAAGTCGAAGAAACTCACGCCAAAGTTCATTGGACCTTACCAAATCCTCAAAAGAATCAGACTCGTAGCATATAAGGTTGCGTTACCACTTATTCTTTCCCACATTCATGACGTGTTCCATGTTTCTCAACTACGGAAGTATATCCCTAATCCATCACATTGAGTCAGATGTAGTACAGTTGAAGGAGGATTTATCCTTTGAAGTACCTAAATCTAGAATTGTAGATAGAAAAGTCAAGTTGCTTCGCAACAAAGAAATTCCTTTGGTGAAGGTAATTTGGAATCAAGCAACTGGAGACACCACTTGGGAACTAGAAGACAAAATGAGGGAGCAATACCCAGAGCTTTTCTCTAATACCAGTTTCGAGGACGAAACTATTTAAGGTAGGTAGAATGTAACATCCAGGAATTTTATTTTATTTTTATATTTTACCTTATTAAGAGTAGAGATGATTATTCTAGAAATTTGTTGGTGGTAGTTACTAGTTTCTAACTTAATTGTATTGTATTATTTTAACTTTCGGTATAAATAATATTAAAAATAAAATTACATTAAACTGAGGAGGGAACATTTAGGGTCGTAATGGGCTTAGGTTGAAAACATCACATTCCCCACCTGCTGATAGAAAAGGAAAAAAATAAACCGACGCCTCCCATTCACAAAATCCAAATAAATCGACGCCTCTCATTCACAAATCCTCTGCGATAAAGAAAGAAAGGGCTTAGGAGAGAAAAAGGAAGAGGTTCAAGAACTAAAAGAGTTAGTGATTCATCCCCTCAAGTAAGAATTCTTTAATTATGACCATATTAACTTTATATAATCATTTTTATTGGTTGTAGAACAAAACCCCTTATTGATATTATGGAAAATAAGATAAAATAGAATGAGATTGATCGATGAATATGTCTCCCTAAGTGTATCTTTATTTCTGATAGATAAAAACCTTTCATTTATTGATTTTTATCTTCGTAATCAACTATCAGAAATATAGATGCCATAATTGTGTTATGATGTTTAGATAAAGTAGTGAATAGGTTAGACGGTAGGATCAATTGTTATAAATGAATTAAGATAGTCGTTGATGCATTGTTACAGAGGAAAGGAAAGTTCTTAATATCGTTGGAGATAGATTATTAGGAACTCTATTATCTCATTATTATTGTAATAACGGTCACACTAGTAATAGGTTTTTATACGTCAATCTATAAAAATAGAACTAAAAAGTTTGACACTAAGTGGGAAGTAAATTATTTTGTGAAGGTGTAGCACATTTGGAGCAAAGACCGTTGCGTGAGAATTTTAATAACGACACTCATATCGGTAAGGGCATCACTCTTATTATATCTATGTATGGTTGTGTTTATCCTGGAATGTGTGAGATTAAATATATATTATGTTGAACATGTTTAGAGTGTGGAAAATGAATGAGTGTGGAAAATGAATGTTTAGAGTATGGAATGTGTGATATGTTGTTATAACGATTGTATTGAACATGTTAAAAGTGTGGAAAGTAAATGCCATGTGATATGTTGTTATAACGGTTGGTTGAACATGTTAAAAGTGTGGAAAATAAATATTGTGTGATATGTTGTTATAATGGTTGTGTTGAACATGTTCAAATGGTGGACAATGGACATTATATGATATGTTGTTATAATGGTTGTATTGCGGTTAATACTGAAGGTGCAAATATGGGCGTGTTAATAAATTCGCCTCGTATTATATTAATGATTTATTATAAAAGTGTCTACATTCATGCATGCATTCATAGTTGTGTGGTGCGTCCATAATTGTTGGAGCCCACAGATCCTTGCGGGGATTGCGTTTAGTGGTGTTGCTTGGAAGGACCCACGAAGCCCTTGTGGGGGAGGCGATATTCCGGAATCATTACATTGGCATATAGATTAAGTAATAAAGTCTGGTTTGGTATACATCGCGATTAAGGTGTGTTTAGTGTCCTATAAAGATAATTGATGTATTGTACGTCTTGGTCGTTTGGATGAAATAAGTGTTATTAATTATGTAAATATTGTACTGTTATATTTCTATCTAGTCTTTTGGGTGAAATAAGTGTTATTAATTATGTAGATATTGTACTGCTATATTCCTATCTGGTAGTTTGGATGAAATAAGTGTTATTAATTATGTAAGTATTGTGCTGTTATATTTTTATCTGGTCGTCTGGGTGAAATAGTGTTATTAATTATGTAACTGTTGTACGGTTATATTTCTACCTGGTCGTTTAGGTGGAATAAGAGTTATTAATTACGTAAATATTGTACTGTTATATTTCTATCTTTATCTATTTATTGGTAAGTACGTTGGAGATGACCCTTACTTTTGGACAGATGACACTTCCAATTTACTTGCGGGGGAGTTTTCAGAAGGATAAATGAAGCATCTCTTTTAATTCTAGAAATTCTAGGGGTAGCAATGGTCAGCTTTAGGAAATTTATTTCTGTTGAACTCTAGTCTATATCTTTATTTATTTTGGCACAAAATTTTTGAATTCTTACAATTGGAGTATTAAGTCATCTGATTGAGGTCCTTGGGGAATTTTTAATTAATTATGGATTGTGTGTTGTTTGATGAAATTACGTGGGTAATTATAAATTTTGATTGTAAAAAAAAATGGGATGTTCCACACTGTATTTTCTTGAGATAAAGGACAACTTCTCATCATCTAAGTCTTCACTCTGATTGTCTAAATCATTTTCCTCTAAGTCTTCAGTAGCTTGTAGAGTCTTAGAGATCGTCTTGTTTCCTTGGGACTTGAGGGCCAAGGACTTTGACTTCCTTTTAGGCTCATCTTCAACCAATTCAATCTCATGGGATATGAGTGAACTCATTAGCTCTTCCAAAGGCAGTTTTTTTAGATACTTAGCCTTTTGAATAATTGTTAGCTTTTGTCTCCACTTGTTGGGAAGACTTCTGAGGATCTTGTTGACATGGTTAGAGGTTGTGTAGCTCTTTTGGAGAACCTTCATTCCAAAAACCAGAGTTTGGAATCTAGAGAACATTGTCTTAATGTCTTCACGTCCATTTGGAAGAGTTCATACTTTCCTTTGTAGTTGAGAATCAGAGCATCAAAGATACTTTTTGTTGTTTCTTTGTTGCTGCATTTTTTAAATGCTTTGAAGGTGATAACATTCATCATGAAGGTTCTGGGTTTATGATGCATTTGTTATTGTTTCTTTTGTTCAACGTTGAAAATCCTTTTTGGATATTTCATTACTAGCAGGATCTTTAGGAACCTCATAGCCATCTTCGACTATGTCACAGAGTTCAAGATCGTGAAAGATGTAGAAGCTTCTGAGTCTGTCTTTCCAATACTCAAATCTTTGTCCATCAAGCAGAGGAGGTCTGTTAACATTTCCACTTGTAACTTCACCACAGTTAGTCTTAATAACAAATCTTTACTCAAACGCAGTTAAGTGCTCAACTTTGAGACCAAGCTCTGATGTCAATTGTAGAAAGAGGAACACAAGAAAAAGGGTTTGAATTGTGTTCATTTTTTAATTCTTTTTTGCGCAAATAAACTAAAGTAAAGAAAAATAGAGTGGATAAACAAAAACAAAATAGAAAAATACAACCGACTTATCCTAGTTCACCACCAACATGGTAGCTACATTCAGTCCCTTCAACCTGAAGGATTTAATCCACTAGTTCACCCCTGAATTACACTTTCACTAAACACCTACTAGTCAAACTGATTGTGTTCAAGTCTTCTCAACCTTCTAGCTTAGTACATGCAAGCTGTTGAGGAAGACAACCACTATTGGGTTAGGTTACAAGAGAATAGGTTTATGTTTTCTGAAAAAGCTCTCACAAGAGAGTTGTTGATAAAGTTGTACTCTTAGAAACTTATCTCTGCACTTAGGTAAAGAAAAATGATTAAGAGCAAGAGCATTGAGGCAGGATATATATGTTTATAGCAGTGTGTTTCTTGTTGTTATCTTTCAAGTGATGAATGCACATCCTTTTATAGAGATTGTTTAGGGTTTCTAATTGTTGTTCTGATTGCAAGAAATTGACATGTATCATAAAGTTTCGTGTCAAATCTTTTGAGATTGATTTGCCATATAAAAATTTCCAAAACAAATCCTTGTAATTGATTCAGCATATCTTGATGTGAAGATAGATGAAGCAAATGATATGACGATCAGAACATGTCTCATAGACCTTCAAACAAGTAACAGATTAAGGATGATTGTTAGAGGATGCACAAAAGCTTTGTCTTCTTTAGAGCATTGACTTTCATCAGAACGTTGACTTTAATTAGAGCATTCATTATAAATCAGAGTCAGACGATCAAACACTTGATGCAATTATTAGAGGCAGACAATCACTTGCTTATCAAGATTACAAGAAGCAGACGATCGAATGCTTGTTGCATTCATCATAAACAAACAAACAAATGTTTGATAATTTGACCACATTTGATGTGCTACACTATCTTTTATAACCGCACCTAGAACAACTTCATCTTTCTTGAAACTTGATGATTTTCATGAGATACATTTTGATTTGCAAGTTCAAAATCTACTTCGGCTATAAGGTCTTCATTTGGGTTTACACTCATTAGATAATTATGAGGAATGCAACATGCAAAAAATGATTAATTTTTTAGCTTTGACTCCATAAGTGGGCTTTGTTGAATTAAAAAAAATCTCAAATATTTTTTTCAATATACCAAAGGCTCTTTCAATTGCATTGCGCAAAGATACATATCAGAGATTAAACAATTTTTTATAATTTTAAAGTGAATTTCTTGTCGAGTATTCTTTCAAGTGATACCGAACTCCTCAATAAGGTGTAATAAGTCCACTTGTCAGCGTGAAACCAATATTAATAAGATAATATTTTCCTATAGTAAAGGTAATAATCAATGTGATAGTTTGAAATATATAATATAAACAATTATAAGTGTATGATGATTCTTATAAATATTGTCTTGAAGAATTTTAAGTTTATCTTCTCGTGTTAATGCGTTCTTTATCATTCTTGAGTTAGAGGCAGTGCCTTCCCATTACGTAAGCACATAACTGAACTTTAAATCAAAAGTGCGCTGCTAAAACATTTTGTGTTGGATAGTCTTTTCTACCACGGTATCGAGGAGCATCTTTTGTTAATACTTTGACTCGTGTGTGTTCTATCTATATATAACACCAACACAATCCTAACACAATATTATATTTTTTTTTATCAATATATATAATCTATATTAGTCTTATTTATATTTTAGTGTAAGATAACTTACACTACAAAAAAATTGACTTATCGTGACACAAAGTTTGTCACTAAATATCAAAAACTGTAGGTAAAGGTCAGTAATACTTTGAGTGACATCCAAATCGGCTGTCAATTTTAAGGGGGCGTCTTGCTACACTTTGAGGACTGTCACTCCATGTTCTGAAGATTGTCACTACATGTTTTTTATTTCTACCTACAATAATGACTGTCACTAAATACTAGATAAATATAAGTAAAGAATTGATTTATTCCTACGGTATTGTCTGTCACTAAAACCTAGAAAATATAAATAAATAATTAATATATGCCTACGGTATTGTCTGTCACTAAAACCTACAAAAATATAAATAAAGAATTAATCTATTCCTATGGTATTGTCTGTCACTAAAACTTATTATTATTTATGAAATTTAATTTATTTTATCTCCCTACTAATTGTAATTCTAAATTATTAATACCAGTAAATTAAATTTAAATTTCTAAATTTAAATTAAATATAAAAAATGTAAGTTTTAAAAAAAACATAATTCTTAGTACCTCCTTGGGGTCACTCAACATCCCAATGATTGAAGCATCAATAGCATCCTGGTTTTCAACCCTGGAAGTCCTGGCAGCAGCCAAGAGAAGACCTTCCTTGTCTAAACCTGTGTTTACAATCAACAACCTTGATCAGAACAAAAGGGAGACACTAATGCAATATGTTGTTTCATTATCACATTTATTTGTGATAGTCAAAAAAACTTTTAGATTGGTCATTAACCTCAATCAAATTCCTGTCCACAGTGAGCTTGTTAAGTGTGAGAGTTCCAGTCTTGTCACTGCAGAGAACATCCATCCCAGCCATTTCCTCAATAGTCGTCATCCTCTTGGTGATAGCTCCTTGCTCAAACAAACGGTGAGACCCAATAGCCATGGTCACAGACAAAACTGTTGGCATGGCAATTGGGGTACCTCCAATGAGAAGAACCAACAAATTGTCAATATCTTCTTTGTATGCCCTTTGTTGGATTGGGTACATCACAACAATCTCAATCAACATTCCCACGGCAATGGAGCAGATACAGAAGTTTCCAATGGATGTCAACACCTAATAGAAATCCAATCAAATTAATATCTAAACATTAGCACTTAGTCCAAAGTTATTATCAATTATTAAATAAATTAAATTATGAAACATTTTGTGTATGTTTAGAATAACATTGAGTTTCAAAGTGTAGTTTTTATCAAAATCACAGTGGCACATCGTGATTATGCCAAATTCAATGTGAATCCAAAGATGCACTTATTAGAAGCTTATATTAAAAAACAAATTTTAAAAGTGTACCTTTTGGAAGTGACCAACATTGTTGGTGCTGTCAACAAGGTGAGCAACCTTTCCAAAGAAGGTATGGACACCAGTGGCAATGACAACAACCTCAAGCTCACCTTGCTTGCAGGTGGAACCAGAGAAGACTTCATCACTAGGGTTCTTGGTGACTGGAAGTGACTCACCAGTGAGTGCAGATTGGTCAATCTTAAGGGCATTTCCCTCCAACAGCATCAGCTGGAACAATATCTCCCAACTTGATGCTGATCAAATCTCCAGGCACCAAAATTGTTGCCTCTTGCTCAAACCATTTAACATCCCTCAACACCTACAAATTAATTGGTTAGTTAATTCCCTTCTTGTCAGCTGCAAGTGAAAGTGAAGTTTAATTGTTCTAAATTGCGGCCCGCAACTGCAATTACAAATGTAACAAAGTATTTAGAGGTCTCCACTCTGAACTATTTTACATTGAAATACTCTATCTGAAATGAAATATAAGTAGAAATTATAACTGAAAAGTTGATGTAACTGGTCTTAAACTTTTAGTTACCTTTTTACTTATATTTCATTATTGAAAGAGTATTACACAAGAGTGAATGAGCAAAAAGAAGAGTCATGTTATTTATTGTTAATGTTACCTTGGTAGTGGATTCCACATGAAACCCATGAATTTAAGGAACTTGTTATCTGTTTTCTCCTCTAACTTGTTGGGACCAAAAATTTGTAGCCTATTTTCTCCCTCAACTGATGTTAAACCTTGTCTGCTACATTTTAGCTGCTTGAAAACTTCCTCAATAGGAATATTTTCCTACACATATATATACACACATGCAAACTTAACATCTTAATTGTCATTGCATAGGAAAAATAAAATAAATCAAAATGATAAAAAATTATTAAAAATCATGCCAATGCATGATTCCAAATTGCAGTCTCCAGTAGGAAAGATTTTTAAAATGAAAATAAAAAAGTATTCTAGAGAGCTGAAGTCGAGAACTGAGAGATCTTTCAATTGCAGCCCAAGCTTCAGCTCTTCTGGCATTTGTTTCCTGTTATCAGGTGAATTCTAGTCTAGAACAGATCCCAGGCAGGAGAACAAAAAATAGAAGGAAAAGCAATTCTCGGACATATGTTTATTACCTGCATGGCTTCAATTTTCCTTAAAAAAGGCCTTGTGGATTCTGGAACTTGTGTAATCATTTCTTCACACCATTTTTCACTTGCCTATGGAAAGCAAGTCAAATTAGAAAACTACCAAAAGCACAAACAACCAAAAGCATCATCCTCCAAAAGTCAAATAATTGAAAAACATGCAGAGAGAAGGGGAGCAGACCTAGTAACGTTTTTGAAGATCCTCGATGTCTCTGTGAAGCATGTCTTCTTTGAATACAGCCTGAATAGAGATGAAGGGAACAGGTGAATTATAAGCAATATCCTGAGAAAGTCAATTAGTAAAAAGAAAGACAAAGAGACATCAAACACAACAAAAACCTGTTGTACCTTTCTACTTAGAGTTTGTCTCAACTCTTCAAGTGTCTGGAATAGCATAGATTCACGTTCCTCGACTTCTCTTAGACGACTCTCTAGCTCAGTTCTTGCTTCATTGTTTGCTTGAGCCTCTGCTAATGCTTCAGCCTCCTTAGCAGCAACCAAAGCATTAGTGTAATACTCTTTCTGTGCTGCAAGTTCATTTTGATGTTTTTCTATTGTTTCTTGCAACACCTTCTCTGTAGCTGTTTCGTCCCTCTTGATATTTTCTACCTTATTCTCCTCTACTTGGATTGCATGAAATTAACCAAACAACAACTTAAATTATAAATACATATAAATATTAGGATTGTCAATACTTGTTGCTTTAAAAAGGAATTTGATACTTTCTAATGAAATAGATGATCCACAGTAGCACACAAGAGTAAATCATAAATTAAACTTAAGACTTCAAAGAAATATGACATTTACATATTTGCAATCAGTGAGATGGGGTTTTTAAAATAAAGCTATATCATGACATCATATATGACATGGTACCCATACAGCGAAGCAAAGGGTAATCGTGCATCAAAACACAAAATAGTTTGGAGATAACTTTCTTTCGCGGGTGTCTTGATCGAATAAAAGCATCTTTGAAGCATAATTATGAAAGTCAAAGATTTGTGGATAATCATCGCCATTTTTTGCTTTATTATATGGTGGCTCACTTTAGTATTTGGCACACATGAGGTAGTAACTTCTCATTAACATTTTTTCTATAAAAATCTACATAAACTTCCCATCAAATTAAAGTATCATTTTCACACATTTTACATCTCCTCCTTGCTATAATCAATATTGCATCTATCTTAATCAATAGTACTATATATACCGTTTATAAAAATATAATTAATATTGTACATTTTAGTACAAATATAATATATTGTAGATTTAGAAAAAAATATTATGTAATTTAATTTTCAAAATGATCTTTTACTACCTTAAGGAGATACCAACATAGAGGGTGGAAGTTTGGTTTCGGATAATAATAGTACCTGTGTTCCTCATTGACTGTCGCTGGCTGCCCTACAGTGTAGATATAACTAACAAATCAAATCATGTAATAGGCATGCCTAGCTACCTACAAATAAAGATGTATATAACTTACCAATGACAAGGTCTTTGAAGGGTTCAGTGTTATTCTGTCGAAATTTTCTATGCATCCATCCAAGCAACTGCAGCAAATTAAAGAAACAAGTTAGAATATATGCAATCTAAGAAGCAAAGCATATATTGATTGATCGATGGATCTTAATTACCTTCATCCTTTGAAATTGACAATGTAATTGTTTTTTGATCACCTGACAAACTAGCTATATAAAGAGAAGGAACTCTATTAGTTTCATAAGACCGATCACATTCCATGAAGCAAGCTGATTATTATGTTACTATAAAGAGATAAAACATAGAGATACTTACATACCAAACCATTGTTTGATATAATATATTGTATTCTTCCATTTACCTTCTCATCTTGCAACTTCCTTCAAAGATAAAGTTTGAGCATCAGCCGTATGGATGATGTGGCAGATTTTCTCTTGTCTTAGTCTAGCCTTAAGAGGACTTCACTTTCAAGACGATGCAACTTCCACTCCAACTTCTGAATCTCATAAAAAAAAAAAACCATAACAACAGTTATATTCACAGTCACAACTTATTACTCTCTCTACTAGTATAAATAAATAAAAGATAGCCAACCAAAAACATTTAAACCAAGTGAGTAATATGAAGTCAATGATAAATAAAGAGTTCCAAAATACACAAATTCACCAAAGATGGGAGTTTATTTCCTCCTTGCAGTAACTTATACAACTTTGCTTCATACAACAACGGAGGGTAATATTTAAATTTGTGGCACATCAAATTCTATTTGATTTGTGGCACATCAAATTGCTAACAATTGTAGTAAAATTCAACCCTTCAAAAATAGAAAGAACCAATATTACTTTAAGTAATTACCACCATAAACCCCATTTTTTCCCACCCTTTCATAGTGTGTGATTAAAGGCATATAATGTGCTGCAAGTCTAAGTTTGACATAATGAATAATTGTACAAAAACATATAAATATATATAATATGAATAATAATGCCATGGTTGTGATTGTGAGTAGTTCCTTATTCAGAATCACTCTCATGACTAGCTTCAATTTTTTCACTCCACTATGAGTCTACTATCAGTTCAAGAAGCATAACATTGTCTGCTAAATCTTTAAAAGCAGATAAATGAAAATCTGCTACTGTTGAATTTGAATCGTAACTCCCTGAATTGCTGAATTTGAATCGCTGAAAACTCAGGCAAAGATCCAAGGGATAGCACGAAGTGATTCAATCCTCCACTTGGCTTTCGCTTTGATGGACGACTGCCAATGTTCATTCTTCCATACTCCAACTCAGGAGTTGCCTGCAGTTTGCGAGATTCATAAATAAAAGTAAGGAATGAAAATGATGTACACAAAACAAAAAGGAAAATAAGAAAAGAAAAAAGGACGTTAGTTATATGACACAAAAGGAAATATAAGTTTTTACTTAAATCATCAGATAATATTGTGGCAGCTATAATCATAAGCAGTAATAACTTTCATAGGACTGAGGAAGAATGAAACACGATCGTCAATAGTCATAAAAGTTATTAGAAAATTTCAAATACCAAGTCTATTAAAGAAGTATGTCTTAATCGCTAACACTAATACACAGTTAATTCAATGCCTATATTATTGTTTTTATGCAAAAATACCAATTAAACTGCTAGAAAATCAAGGGCATCTTCATGTACTGATGTTAGTTACCAATATGAATGATTGCAAGCAATACTTACACATCGAAAGTATTCAACAAAACGAGGTTCCTGAAAAACAATGGAGCGATACTCCTCTGTTGCAATGACAACCATCTCATCCATGACGGCACGCCATTCTGGTTTTGGGGACACGAGAGGGTGAATTCCATGCTCAAGTGTAGCAGCACTGAAATGCTGAAGCGTTCTAAAGCAAGTAAATCTCTAAATCGCTGAATCTGAATCACTTCGCTGAATTTTCACATACTGGTGAATCCCTAAATCGCTGAATCTGAATCGTGAATCGTAAATTGCTGTATCGTAAGAGAAATCCGATTGAAGATGAATATGTATTGAAGAGGAAATCGATTAAAGATGAAATTGAAGAAATCAATTGAAGAGGGAATCGAATTTTTTTTGATAATTTATGAGATGAAATAAGGAAAAAGTTGAGAAAAGCTTCAATCATTCCTTAACCTTTTGAGCAAATATGAGAAGAAATATGGAAAAAAAGTTTCTGAGATCGAAATGGGAGAAAGGGAATACGATTGTTGGGTGAATTTTGAGCAAATTTGAGAAGAAATAAGGAAAAAAAAGTTCTGAGATGGAAACGGGAGAAAGGGAATACGGAGAACTCAAGTGCGGGTCAACGAGGCAATATTTTGTGTGTGAATATTTGAGTTTTTGTTAAATTAATATAATGTAGTTACATGAAATTAGAATAGGTGACACTCAGTCTGTAACTAAAAGTAATTATAGTGATATATAAGAATAGGTAACACTCAGTCTGTAGCTAAAAGTAATTATAGTGACAAATAAAGAGATATCACTAAAAGTTGAGTGTCACGATAAGTCAATTTTTTTGTAGTGTTATTAATAAAAAGTTTGACCTTAATATATGGGTAGAATCTACAACTACTACTAGAAATTTCTAAAGGAAATGTTGAGCCATCAAGTTGTATGATAAATTTTTCTTCCAATTCAATAATAGCATTCATAACATGGTGGAGATGACGACGAATTCTCTCGCCAAAACAATGAAACCAAAAGTTGATTTCACGAATTTTTAGCATTATGAGTTAATATGTAAATTGATTTTGCAACTCGTTCTTCGACACTTGACCATCGTGTAGCTCGTAAGCCCCCCTCTCTTTCCAACAAATCACATAACTTTAAAAATGTTTTGAGGATTCATTCTCAATATATTTCTACTAGTTTCATTGTTACTAATTCGGTACATTACTTCTTCACGCACCTTTACTCTCCCAGAACTCATTATGGGACTTAATTTCTCTTATGAAACATCTGAACATAACAATAAGCAATATCATACATAAGTAGAGCTATACCTCTTCGGCGCAAATCAAACCATTTATTGGCAACAATATCCCGATCTTCATGATCCATCTAATCCCATAAAATATTTGTAAAATAAAATTCTATATAATATATAACTCATGTACTACTATATATAGATCATGTAATACAATACAACAAATAAAAAAATGAAATTAAAATAAAATATAATACAAACAAAACAAAGCACATGAAAAAAAAAAAAAGAGATGGTATCTTCGTATAAAAAAGCAAGTGATGTAAACCATCAGAGTAACCACGTGATGACAAAAAAAGAAAAGGAATCATAATAATGTAAAACGTATAACTCACAAACGTGACCCAAAACGTAAAATAAAAAAAGAAAAAAAACATGTACAACATATGACAAAAGTGATACTAGGATAGGAACAAGTAGTACTGCCAAGAAAAAGGCAAAAGAGTAACTTACCAAGATGACGAAAACCCTATGCATGAGTACAACAGAGATGTAGTAGTAAACATCAAAGAAAATACAAAGACAAAGCTCCAATGTAAAAAAAGAACAACAAATAGATAACCTTAACTTTTAACATTGTTATAAGGATGATTTAGAATTTTAACATAAAAAAGGATAATTTTGTCAATTTAATAAATTATTTTTTAACATCCCTTCCCTCTCCACTAAATCCCTTAATTTGGGGGAAATCAAAAATTGCTTCCTCCTCTTCGTTCCTAAAAAATCAAACCAAACAAACTTCATTTAAAATTTCCCTTCTTCTCCAAATACCCCGAACTCCTTAAGGTGTGTTTGATTTAGGAAAGATGGAGTGGATGTGATGTAATATTTTAAATTATATGTGTTTGGTTCAACTTTTAGGAGGAGAGGGGAGCAAAATCCCTCCTTAAATGATTTTTACTCTTCCTCCATTTTAGGGGATTTGGAAGGGAGAGAAAAGACTCAACATAACTAGTAAATTTATTAAATTCTCTACTCTCCCCTTAAACCAAACACAACCATTAAAAATCACTCTTGTCCCCTCCTCATTTTGAACCAAACATGTTTTTTAATCCCCTCCCTCCCTTCCCATCTCCCCTCGAGTAAAATCTTTCTCGTCCCATCTCCTACATTAAAATCCTTACCCAATCTGTGTTAACGGAGGTTTAAATTGGGGATATAATAAAAAATTTAGGAATCAAATTTAATTTTGTAAATATTTATTAATTAATTTTGTTAATAAAAAATAAAATGAAAAATATGTGGATTATTAAGTGGACAATGCTTTCTTATCACTAGCGTGATGTGCTTGTTACTTGTGTTTGCTTTTTTCTTTGAGGGATGCACCTTCTTTTATAGAGAACGATTAGGGTTTCTAGCCGCTGTTCTGATTGTAATAAATAAACATAATTCAAGATGTTTCATATCATATTTTCATGGAATTAATTTGCTAGAGAAACTTTCCAAAAACAGATCTTGTAATGATTCAACATAACTTGCTTAAAATGGTTGGGAAGCAAGTAATGTCGTAGTAGAATCAGGATGTTCATCAGAGGATGTGCAATTTGTTTGTCTTCTTTATCTTTTTTGGGACGTTGACTTTTTCAGAGTTAGACAATCAAACACTTGATATGATTATCAGAGACAACACAACTGCTTGCTTGCCATGTTAAATTCATCAGAGGCAATTTAACTACGACATTACTTGTGTTTCCAAAGGAAACTAGGACACAACAATGTTCGCGTATCAGACTTAGAGAAGCGAAGTGAGGCAAAGTTATGTTGTATCTTTGTCTTTGAGCAGTTATAAGAGGATACGATAAAAATCTATTGAACAAGCACTTGACCTCAAACTCGCACACTAAATCAAAATGTTAGAGCATTAAATTATTCCCACAAACAATTTTGTTATTATCAAAATAAGTGAGGGAAATATTTCTTCAAATCAACTTGGTTCCAACAATCTCCTTCTTTTGATAATGACAAACAAAGCTCCTCCCTTAGAATATGCATGTTCAGTTCATAAGATGAACTATATTCTAACATAAAAGTTCAATATGCATTAGTAACTGTAGTTCAGAAAAAAAATTTGTTACTTACGATTTCTCAAAAATTACACATTCTCCCCATTTTGTCATCAGACAAAAAGAGAGGAAAAAAAAAAAGAAAAATATACATGAAACAAAAACAAAAAACATAACAAAACAACTAAGGGTTTGGATTTGTGAGCCTAGCCAGAATTAAACTAAGGGTATTTTTAATATCCTCCTGATTTTTTGCAGTCTTTTTCCTAAATGCTTCAGTTTTAGCAGTTAGACGATCAAAATCTTCATTCTTAACAAACTAAGAGGACTTCGACATGAGGGAGATGTGGAGAGGCTTGCAAAAGTAGAATCTACAGATCTTGGAGCAGCGGTAAGAGGAACTTCTAGAGTGTGAAAACTCAATATGTGGGATGAACACAAGAAACTGCAATGGTGCGGCTGGATCCACCACATAAGGTTCCAGAAGGATATCATCAGAAGGAGATGGGGCATCCCTAGATGAGCCTGATGAAGCGATTGTTAGGAGCTTTCTGGATCTACTGCTCTTGGCTTCCTAAGTTGTAACATCCATAAGTAGATGATTTCAGTAGTTTTTCTGAATGCTGTAGAGTTCTGGGAGGCCAGCTGCAATCCATGATCACTATTATCCTGAATCTAGTTTGTGACAAAGGAGATGATTAATTCCACTGGGTTGAAACATCATTAGGATCCCAGCATTTTGATTCCAGGTGTAAGAGAATCTGGCAATAAGGAAGGTATAGAGGTCAGGGAAGCCAGATGGAATGGACTGTGTGGAAGGCATGATTACTAGAGGAATGGGGAAGGTAGAAGAGTTAGAGTGGAAATGAGGAAATGTGAACAATGTTGGTTTATTGGGGAGAGAGAAAGGGAGGGGTTGGTTCAAGGTCTGGGGCAGGGAGAGGAATCGTGCGCTCAGAGTATGAACTTACCTTTTGTTTCTTCCTTCGAATAAGGGTTGTCGTGTCCTCATCGGTGATGGTTGTGTTTTCCTCATCCTCTTCAGCGCTTAGAGAAAGAGTTGTCTCTTTTTCGTTTTTTCGCAAAAACCTCTGTAGCATGACGAAGAGGAAAACAAAATGGGGCCACAACTTGGCCAGATTGATACATTCTCAGATATTCCAGAACAACTTATTTGTATTCTTCTACAAATATTGAAGTGATAGATTCATCAACCTCTAAGGTAGCAGCCAAAAATCGACTTGCTTGACCCATTGTCCTTCTAGCGTCATCACTGTGTCAAATACAATGCTTGAGGGACACCTATTTCATCTTGATAAGGTTGGAGATATTCAATGTGGGAGCAGAGGATGATACCAGGTTTTCCTCTTGAACATAATCTCCAACTTGTTGGAACCAAGTTGTTTTTATACTAAGAGTTTTGATGTTAA
Organism: Cicer chorassanicum; assembly: GCA_037974735.1. Taxonomy (NCBI): domain Eukaryota; kingdom Viridiplantae; phylum Streptophyta; class Magnoliopsida; order Fabales; family Fabaceae; genus Cicer; species Cicer chorassanicum. The sequence goes on from JBBPBP010000003.1 coordinate 20,608,395, forward strand.
CAAAAGTATTTTATGAGAACAATATATTTGACTTCACAGAGTATGAAAGAAGATTCATGTTTTTTAAGACAACCTGTGTAATACCCTTAAGGTTAAAATGTACCTTTTGTATTTTTGATGTGTTTTATGTTGAATTTTGGGGCTTTTTAGCCAGTTTATGGGTATTTTGGATGTTAAAATGCCATAAATATTTGGCGGGTTCCGTTTTAAATTATTTGGTGAGAAATAATTTAAATACGTTGAGGAAAATTTATTAACGGACTATTTTGTTAAAAATATCTATTGTTGCTAAAATTTTTACCTGTCAATTGAGTTGCAATGAGAATAGATATTTTTATCAAAATTGTTGGGGTGTGTGTGAGAGTGTTTGAAATTGGTTGGTTTGGGATATTTATATATTTATATATATATATATTGAGTAGTATATATATATATATATATATATATGAAAGGAAAGGAAAAAGAAAGAAAAGAAAAACATTTCCTCTATTGCTGTATGTTTCCATCTTCTTCTTCTTTTCTTTTTTTTTTTCTTTTCAAAAACCCCAAACATAAAACCTCACATATCACCTAGATCTAAGCCTCATCTCGCGAAGCGACTGAAGAGAAAGTTGCTCGTGGTCACGTTGCGGAGCTAGTGAACTAATTTTTGAAGTGTCGTGAGAAGCGAAATTTTACCAGAATTTTATCGCGGTGTCGTAGTCGGCCGTTCGAGCTACCATCGAGGTAAGGGCTCCTTCCAAATTTTTAGCTTGCATATAGGACTCTATATGTGAATTTGTGGGGTTTGTTTTTGATGGGGTTTGTGTGTGAATTTGGGGAAAATGAATTTAATGGGTTTTATGTGAGTTGTGGAAAAGAAATTGGTGGTTTATGTTTAACAATTTGGTGTGTTATGGTTGAAAATTTTGGAAAATGAATTTGATGGGTTTGAGGTGTAATGTTGTGAGAAATGAAATTAATGCATTTTGTGGGTGAAATGGTGAAATTGAATTTAATGAGTTTTGAGGTGTGGGTGGTGGTGATTTTTGCTTGGTAAGGTTGATATGTTTATGGGTAATGTTATGAATGTTGAGATATGCTTGATAGTTGAAGGTTTTGAAATGAATGAACTTTATGTGTGGATTTTGATTTGGTGTGAAATGAATTGATGAGATTGGTGTATATGGAGATTTGAATTCAATGTGAATTTGTGAATTAAATTTTCATGTGATTTGAGGATTGTATGCGTTGAGTATGCTCTGTGTTAAATTTGAGAATCATTAGTGTTAAATGAGCATTAAAAATGGGGAAACTTTTAATGGCTGCATTTACTTAATGATCGTGGTGTCGAGAGTCAGAGTATGCTCATGCATTTCATAGTATATGGTGACCGGATGGGCCATGGTGATAGTGGTGACCGGATGGGCCACGATATAATTGCTCATGCATTTCATAGTATATGGTGACCAGATGGGCCATGGTGATAGTGGTGATCGGATGGGCCACGATATAATTGCTCATGCATTTCATAGTATATGGTGACCGGATTAGCCATGGTGATAGTGGTGACCGGATGGGCCACGATATAATGCATTTCATAGTACATGGTGACCGAATGGGCCTGGTGATAGTGGTGACCGGATGGGCCACGAGATCATGCATGTCATAGTACATGGTGACCGGATGGGCCATGGTGATAGTGGTGACCAGATGGGCCACGGAATGATGTCATGTGCATTGGCATATACGCATTGCATTAGGATGCTTGGCATGCGAGTCATGTTTAATGGGTTATGATGGTTGTATATGTGTATTTGATTGTGGTGGGTGAATTGTGCCGTATTTGAGTTGTTGATTGATTGAATTGGTGGGGAAAGGGTTAGAATGATTTGGAAAGTGTTTGAATGATTTTGAAATGTTTCCAAACAGAAAATCTGTCATTTTGACAGTTGTATTCGAATACACATAGGTTGTAGTTGAATACAGTTGAATGGTTTTGCCTGTGGCTTGAATTTTTGAAGGTCTATTCGACTACACAGGGGATGTAGTCGAATACAGTTGAATGGAATGCTGTATTCGAATACAGAGAGGCTGTATTCGAATACAGTAGTGCTGTTTTTGCTATTTTTCTGCTGTTTTCGCAACTGTAATCAACTACACAGAGGTTGTATTCGAATACAGCAATGCAGTTTGGTCTAAAACTTCATTTTTCAACCTTGTTTATGCATGTTTAACATATGCAAACCCTTCCTAGATGTATGCTAAGTTGAAGGGTGATTTTAAACATTTAAAATATAAATGCTATGTGATCTTTGTTAATTTCGGATTAGTGACCCTTTACAACTTTTGTGGAAATCTGGGCTTTGCGCTCACATGAGAGGGGAAGGTAGTTAGTCATGCATGATCGGAGCAGTCTCAGGAGTTTTGTGATGGGTGCGTGGAGATCACCCGAGTTGTATAGCTTTTTGTAGCATGATAAGATTAGGCGACTGTATAGGATCTAAAAGTCTTTCTGTTGGTGGTTGTAATTATTTATTTTCGTAAGACTGTACCTATATTGTCTGCTTGACTTATATTTTGATGGGTCCTTGTAATATATTTTTTATGATGTGACTTGGAGAAGTTTAAATACTTTGGATTTGTAATCTCAAAAACTATTCCGCTGTTGTAAATGTTGTTGGCTTTTGTCGTTGTGATACGACATTAAATATTTCATCCAAAAGTATTTATTCATTTATTTAAAAAAAAAAACTCTCGCGTTTGTGAAAAAAATCGGGCTGTTACAATCTGAAATAAGATTTGATTCAGATTTATAATTGAAGAAAATATTTGATCAAGTTGAAAAGAAGATATGGCTAAGATTTGAAAAAGATATGATCAACATCTTATCTACAAGAAGATATGAATTATTTAATGAAGAATTGATCAAGATTTATCTACAACAAGATATGAATTATTTACAAGAAGATTTGATCAAGATTTATCTACATAAAGATATGAATTATTTATAGGAAGATATGATCAAGAATTGTTTACAAGAAGAAACACCCACAAGAAGATTCATTTATTATTTGGAAAGATATGATTCAGATTTTGACAAAGGACAAAATATTGAATTGGAAGGAAGTTTCATATGAAGAATTTGCGAAAGCAATCTTAACAAAATACAAATAGAATCAATCTAAAGAATTTATAAACTCAATCTGAACAAAATACGAACAGAACCAATCTAGAACAACTGTTCAGATTGGATTCAGAAATAAAGAATTGGCTAAAGAACATATTATCAAAAGCGTCTTGTTTGGAATTATTTTTAAATAAGATCATTGTTGAACAAACAAGGAATGAAGATACAATTTAAAATTAAACAAGGACTAAATTGAAGCCCTAATTTTATCTATAAATAGATACTCAAGGCTGAAGAAGATCATAATCGAAAAATCAGAAAAGAGTACAAGAACTCAAGCATAAAATTCTAAATTCATCTTAGAGTTCAAAGAGAGAAATACTTGGTTGAATGAAAATTATTTTCTAAGTGTTCTTCTTAAAGTGTGATAGTCATTGTTATAATCAGCTTGTTAAAAGAAACTACTCAAGTTTCAAACCTTTGTATTCAAACCCGATAGTGGTGTTAGTGTACTTTCAACAATATGGGGTTGTCAGGTTGTGTGGAGAAGACTTGGCTGGTAGAGTCAAGGTGTGTGTGTTTCTCAAAAGTCTGGGGTTGTCAGGTTGTTTGAGAAGACTGGCTAGGAGGCTCAGGTGCTTTGTAATTCAAGTTGTTGAATTAGTGGATTAAATCATTCTAAGTGAAGGGACTGGATGTAGCCAAGTTAGTGGTGAACTAGGATAAATTACTTTTTCACTTTATTTCTTCACTCGTTAGTTTTGTTATTGCTTCTACTCCAAGTAAATCATCAAGTTTGAAACAGTTTAATCAAATAATGAAAATGTTATCAACTTAGTCAAACACAATTCAACCCCCTTCTTGTGTTTGCACCTTCACAACTTCCTCTAGAGCCTGAATGAGGGACGTAAACATGAGTACAATAGTTATCAGTATGGGGTAAGGAATCATCTTGGTTTTGCCTTTTCTAGAGTTGATGATGTAGGACTGCATGTGCTCCAAAAGATGATGTGAGGAAAGTTCGTCCTGATTCTTCGAGAAATGTTCCACATTAGACCTTTGTGGTCTTTGTTAACATGGTCTATCGACCCACCCTTGGGCACCAGACACCCAACAAGGATTTTGAAGACAACGCGGTACTGAGGTTTATGATAAACAAACTTTGAATTCACCTTTGGGTCTTTAAAGACTTCCTTGTTGATTTTAAAGGTGCCAGCCGTTGATTCATACCCATTTTCAAGTGTCATGCCTTTGTCTGGGCATCTTGTGATGGCAACAAGGGATTGCTGAGTGATCTAGATAGGGAGACCCATCATATTGCTTGAAACCTCGATGTCAATGTTTGCATCAGCAAACCTCCAAAACTCTTTTACCAGAATGTCCAAAGCAATGTCTTGTCCTAGGTTAAAGTACTCAAACCAGCCTACCGCAACTACGTCATCAATGAAGTTGAAATCGTTCTCAGCTAGGTTTGCGATATTGACTTTCAATTCATCGAGAATCTCATTTTGATCTGGTTTCATAGAAGCGTTGGAACATAGGAAACATTGGCAGTTGAGGGGATTGAAGAAGAGCTTGAAGCCATTGAAGTAGGATATTTTTAGGTACATTGGGAATTTAAACGGTTTGCAATGAATGAAAGTGTGGGAGTTGTGAGAGTCGTGAGTGATTGTGAATAAAAAAAAGGTTTAAGAGCCAAAACGATTAAGTATTTTTTTATAAATTAATAGATGCACGTGTGATACACCTGTCAAAGTATCACATATTACAAAAGTAAGACGCTACATATCCACGATTAAATGAATTTAGATAAATTGGAGGCACAAATAAATTCAATGTCATCAGAGGCAGAGCGAACATATTTTTAACCAGTTTATCTACTTTTCCAAAGGCAAGGCATATGAAGGATTTAAACATCATTCTTTGATAAACAATATCTTAAGATGTTTCTTTACAAGATTGAGTTTGTCCTCGGTAAGGGGTTTTGTGAAAATATTAGCCTTATTGATGATCAGTGTCGATAAATTTAATGTCTAAAATACCCTTCTAGTTGATGTTTCATCCACAACTGTTGAGTGCTGCAATTAGCTGTTGAGATATATTGTACTTTTGTTGTAGACAAAGCAATAGTGCCCTGTATTTTGCTTGACCAGGAGATCAGATCGTCACATAGGAATGTACAATTTCCATTGGTGTTATTCCTTTCTAGCCTATCTACAGCATAGTCAACGTCAGAGAAACCTACCAACCTACATTAAGAGGATTGCTTATAACACAAACCAAGATTAGTAGTGCCCTTCAGATATTTAAAGATCCACCTAACAACTTCTGGGATTCTTAGGGTCAGATTGAAATCTGGTACACACACACTAAATAGAAAATAAGGTCTAGAGGCAGTTAAATAAAGGAGGGAATCTATCATTCCTCTGTATACCTTTTAATCTACCTTTTTACCTGACTCATTTTTGTCAACAGCGAAAGTTGGATGCATAGGTATGGACATTAGTTTGCAGTCATCCATTTGAATCTTTTTAAGTAGTTCTTAGGTGTATTTGGTCTGGTGAATGAGTACATCGTCTGGGTTTTGATAGATTTGAATTCCTAGAAAGAATTTTATCCCATCATACTCATCTCAAATTCATTATGCATTAACTTAGAAAATTCTTGGCAGAGATTGCTGTTAGTAGAACCAAAAATAATATCATCAACATATATCTGGACAATGAGATGTTCATTCTCAAATGATTTTCTAAATAAATTAGTATAAACCTAATGTCTTTCAAAATTATTTTCTAAAAGGAAGTGACTTAGTCTATAATACCAAGCTCTTGGAGCCCGTTTTTGACCGTATAAAGGTTTCTTTAGTTTGAAGACATGGTCTGGAAATTCATTGTTTTCAAATCTAAAAGGTTGTTTGATATACACTTCGTCATTTATGTAACCATTTAAAAAAGCATTTTTCACATCCATTTTATTAAATACAACAAACGAAAGTAAAAGTCTGATAGCCTCTAACCTTGCAATAGGGGGTGAAATTTTCAGTGTAATCAATACCTTTTTCTTGAGTGTATCCTTGGGCTACAAGTCTAGCTTTGTTTCTAACCACTTCAAGTTTAGCATTGAGTTTGTTTATGAAAACCCACTTGGTTCCAATTGACTTCTTTTCTTTGGGTTTGGGGACTAGATCCCATACGTCATTCCTTTTGAATTTATTCAGCTCTTCTTGCATAGCTAGTATTCATCCATCGTTTGATAGTGATTTTTCTGATGATGTAGGTTTAATTTCAAATAATAGTCCACACATATATGTCTCCTTAAGAGCGGATCTGGTTTTCAAGGGATCATTTGTGTTTCCTATGATTAGAGAGTCTAGATGAGAGGACCTGTATTTCCATCCAGTTTTGGATTCTTGATGTTTTTGATCTGATTTGTCAGGTGGATCTTCTGATTCACTTTGGACTGAGTTGGACGATTCCTCTACTTTATCTGGTTCCTCTGAAGTATCTAGTTCCTCTGAAACCTGTAGATATGCAAAGACTTCATCTAGCTTTGACTTTTTATGGTCAAGCTCTTTGTCATCAAACTTGACGTGGATTGATTCCTCAACAATCAGTGTTTCTTTATTGTATACTTTATAGGTTTTAGACTTTTCAAAGTATCCCATAAATATGCACTTTTTAGATCGTGATTCAAACTTGCCAAGATTGTCTTTGGTGTTCAAAATATAGCAAATACAACCAAACTAATGAAAATATGAAATGTTGGCCTTTATTCCCTTACATAATTCATAAGGAGTCTTATTGAGAATAGGCATAATATATATTCTATTATAAATGTAACACGTTGTCTTCGCTGCTTCTGCCCAAAAGTGCTTGGTAACGTTCATTTCGTGAATTGTGGTTCTTGCCATTTCCTAAAGAGATCTATTTTTCCTTTCTACAACACTATTTTGTTGGGGTGTTCTAAGAGAAGAAAAATTCTGTAAATTGTCATTCTCTTCACAAAAATTTTCAAAAAGTTTGTTTTCAAATTCACCTCCATGATCACTACAAATTGTTTTTATACAAAAACCTTTTTCATTTTGCACTTATTTGCAGAGAAGGTAGTGAAAACTTTATGTGACTCATCTTTGTGTTTTAGGAACTTTACCCATGTCCATCTGTTCTAGTCATCAACAATAATGAGTCCATAGTTTTTACCATTGATAGAGGCAGTATATATAGGGCCAAATAGATCAATATGTAAAAATTCAAGTGGTCTAGATGTGGGAACAACGTTTTTATAAGAAAAAGAATATTTCATTTGTTTTCCTTTCTGATATGCCTCACAAAGAACATATGAGTTGTACTTAAGAATAGGAAAGCCTCTGACTAATTAGAGTCTTTTTAATTTTCAGATAAACCTCAAGTTGGCATGTCCTAATCTTTTGTGTCATATCAGTTGTTTGTCGCTTGCAGACATAAGACACTTGACTTCCTGTTTGTTAAAAATCACATGAATTTATTTCGTAATATTTGTTTTTCCTTTAACTACTAAATAGTATGGACCCATCTGTTTGACTTATTTCCTTACATGAATTTGGATTGAAGACTACATCATAATGAATTTTGACTTATTTCCTTACCCTTTTGATCACCTCCATATCCTATGAATCCTCTATTCTTGAGGGTCAGATCTTGGAACATAGACTTTTTTCTGGTCATGTGTTTTGAGCATCCACTATTCAAGTTCCATTATTGGTGTTTCAACTTTGTTGCTAATGATATATGTGAGATAAAGTATTTTATGTTTAGGTACCCAAATTTGGTTGGGTCCTGGTTTGTTAGTTCTGAAAGGTATCTTGTCTTTCCATGTTTTCAACATAGGACACTTTATATTGTTGTGACATTTCTTATGGCATTAGGCACAAACAATATCAGGTTGATTAAATCTAGGACTTTTTTAGTTTTTCCTCAAAGCCTATGCCGCGTTTATTGTTTCTGCTAACATTATAGATCATAGAAGCTTGTTTACTTCTACCTATGCCTTTAGTAAGAAATTCTTGAAAGGATATTTCATACTTAATAAAATTGTAGACTTTATCCTCTGAAGTTTCTAAAACATTTTCTTTCAGAGTTAGACTTTCCCTTTTAGGTTTTCCAAATTTTTTTCAAGGGTATTTCATTTGATTATTAAGATGTCATGATCTTTCTTAAGAGACTTAAGTTTTGAAGAAACCTTATGATTTTTGTTGAGAAATTAATTTAGCATATCTATGAGTTCACTACGAGATAATTCAGAGAATACCTCAACTTCTTCGTTAACAGCTTCAAAGTTAGAGTCAATATCCACTATTAGAGCCATGTTTGCATGCTCTTCATCAGATGATTCATCAGAGTCATCCCAAGTTGGCATAAAACCTTTCTTCTTGGTCTTGAAGTCTTATGGGAATTTCATTTCTCAAGTTTAGGACGTTCTGATTTAAAATAACATAGTTCCTTGCATTCATAACAAATGAGTTTTCTTTTGTCTAGCTTTTCACTTCCTTCTCTTCTATTTTGGGATCGTTTAAAATATCTTTTGGAAAAGGATTTCTTTCTGTTGTTCCACATGCACTGGATTTTTCTTGAGATAAAGGATAACTCTTCATCATCTGAATCTTCACTATGATCTTCCCATTCGCTTTCCTTTGAGTCTTCAGTTGCTTGTAGAGCCTTAGAACTTGTCTTTTTGCCATGGATCCATGAGTGAACTAATTAGCTCTTCTAGAGGCATTTTATTTAGATCCTTAGCCTCTTGAATAGTTTTTACTTTTGGTCTCCATTTGAGCATCTTTTTTATGTGTTCGGTAGTAGTGTAGCTCTTTTGGAGAACCTTCAGTCAAGAAACTAGAGTTTGGAATCTAGAAAACATTTTTTCAATGTCTTTATATTCTTCAATCTGAAAGATGTCATACTTTCTGATGAGTAGATTAGCTTTGGCTTCCTGTATCTGCTTGTTTCCTTCGTAGTTAAGAACCAGAGCATCAAAGATACTCTTAGTTGTTTCTTTGTTGCTGCATTTTTCAAACTTCTTGAAGGTGATAACATTCATCATGAAGGTTCTAGCGTAATAGCCATCTTTTGAAGTGTCATAGCAATCAACGTGTAAGCCATCTTTTGAAGCGTCATAGCTATCTTTGTCTATGTCATAGAGTTCAGGATGGTGACATATGTAGAAACTTCTGAGTCTGCTTTTCCAGTACTCGAATCTCTCTCAATAAAACAGGGGAGGTGATAGAAAGTAGTGCAGGTGAAAGAAAATAGAGCAGAAAGACACGAGTTATCTTGGTTCACAACCAACACGGTAGCTATGTCCAATCCCTTTAACCTATAGGATTTGATCCACTTGTTAACCAAGAAATTAGACTTACACTTGAACACCTACTAGTCACACTGACTATCTTCAATCTTCTTAACTTTCTAGCATAGTACAATAAGCTGTTGAGGAAGGTAGCCATTACTGGGCTAGGTTACAAACAAAAGGTCAAAATAGTTGAGAAGTAGAGGATACAATGGTAAAAGCATTTCGTACGTTCTTCAGATAATTAGCATATTCAGGATGTTCATTACAGGATGTGCAATTTCTTTGTCTTCTTTGGGGTGTTGACTTTTTCAAAACGTTGACTTTTTCATATGATACATAATAATTCAGAGTCAGACGATTAGACGCTTGATGTGACTATTAGAGGAAGAGGTAATTACTTTCTTGTTATGTTTATTAAAGGTAGAAGATGATTATTTCTTGTTATGCTTGTGTGTCAGAGGTAGAGAAATAGAACCCATGTTAAATTCATCAGAGGCAATTCAACTAAGTCATTGGTTGCATTTCTAGAGGCAACTAAGACACAACATTATTCGCATATCAGACTTAGAGAAACGAAGTGAGGCGAAGTCGGGTTGTATCTTGCTCTTCATCCAGTTATCAGCGGATACAATAAGAATCGATTGAATTAGCAATTGATCTCGAACCTGTGCACCGAATCAAAATGTTAGAGCATTAAATTGTTCCCACAAACGATATTGTTATCATCAAAACAAGTCAGGGACATATTTCTTCATATCAACTTGGCTCTAAATGTTTTTATATCAATTGGTTGTTGTTATTACATTTGTGTTTATGTTTTCTAAGTTGTTATAGTTGTTGTATGAAAAGTGTTTGACAAAATATTTTTGATTTGTAAAGGTTTTGTAGTGAGATATAATTAGTTTATATTGTTGTTGTAGTTTAAAGTAAATTATGTTTGTGACTGATAGTAATTTTGTAGAGTTGTTAATGCAAGTCTATGTTGTTGTTGAAATATGACAAAATATTGAATAAATTGTTATAGTTGTTGTATGCCAAGTGTTTGACAAAATGATTTTGATTTGTAATGAGTTTGTAGTGAGATATAATTAATTTATGTTGTTGTTGTTGTAGTTTAAAGTAGTTTATGTTGCTAAAATTTGATATAGTCAAAATGTTGAAATGTGACAAAGTGTTGATTTTTGCTTTTAAAGATGGAAGAGAGACCCAACATGGGTTTGTATGCAGAGAGCGTCATGCGAAAACTACTGCTAAACGACAACGGGTTAGAGGTGAAAGCTCCCCCTCTCAAGCAATTTTGATGTTGAACATGTATAGGACGAGATGTCTGCACCACAGTGACCACTGCCACTATCACCACTTGCACCATTTCGTGGACCACCATCACCACCACCACTACATGTTCAAGAATTTCTGGGGGACCTTGTTGATATGTCTGTGCAACCACATTTTGAGGACCACGTGGCGACCCGCATATGGGTTGGAGATGTAAGTTTTAATTTTAAATTTATTTATTTATTTAATCATAAAAAGACTAATAACTGATTTTATTTTTTTTAGAACATATTCTTCTTAAATGTGTCTACAATGGTAGAAAAATATGTCAGCTATAGGTTCCAACTTCTACCGTGAGTTGGTTTTTCAATCCAATCAAAGCCTCTGACTTATCTGATCTTGGACACAAAGGCTACAAGTTAATAGATGTTGGCTATTGTTTGCATTTGTAGAGAGGTGACACAGGGAGACTACCTCCTTCCATCTTCCTATAAGTGAGATGACAGTGACTCTGGACCATGATTCATGTCTTATACACTTGCCCATCACCAGACACCTCCTAGCATATACACCGCTAGTAAAAGATGAGGGGGTTGAGTGGTTGCGTAATGATCTTGGATTAAGCTTAATTGATAAAATGACAGAGGTTGAAAGAACCAGAGGAGCACATGTTAGATCTCAACCCTTGAAGTCTAATTTTTGATTCATTTGAATAAATCAATTCAGTTTGATGATGATGACGAGGTGAGAGAATATCATTGGCTTAACACCATAAGATGTTATCCTCTCTATCAGGTGGGTACTACCATATTCAATGATAAAAGTGCAACGCACGACGTCGTTATGTAGGTTCTGTATTTCTGAGACTTGGGTAGTGTCCGAGGGTATGCATAAAGTGTTAATGCTCTTACTTTCTTGTATAGTCAGCTAGGGGATGCTAGCAAGTCCAAAATGGAACAACTAGCTGGTTACTTGTCCCTTCTCCAAGTAATTAAGAGTTTATAATTAATGGATTATTTATAATTATGAGTTAATTTAATTTGAATATATTTTGATAATATTATTATTTTATTGGAACATTATTTATAATTAATTTTTAATCTATTTTTTGCTTCAAGCATGGATCATGCATTGTTTTCATACCATCTGTTGAGATCGATGTAAAAGTGCTTTTACTAAATCTTAATCTATGAAGTATTTATACTCCTTAGAAATCACTTCAGATTAGTGACATTCATTCCTAGAGGTTTGATGAACATATGCAATGATCCAGGTTGAATCTGAACTGAAAGATTGCATTGCTTCGCAGTTGTATTCGGCTATAGCTTAAGTGTAGTCGAATACACCTCTGTAACATTCAGTTTTTATTCAAATTTTAAAGCTTGTATTCAAATACACATTCTTGTAGTCGAATACAGATGAGTGAATTTTGCCACTGACTTGATTTTTGTATTCGGCTACATCAAGCTGTAGTCAATACAAATGTTCAGATTTTGTTACTGACTTGGGTTTGTATTCGGCTACAACATGCTGTAGTCGATTACAAATGTGCAATTTTTGCTACTGACTTCATCTGTATTCGGCTACACATATATGTAGTTGAATACAACCTTGATTTTTGTCAAAAACTTGATTTTCAAACATTATTTATTTATTTCGACACTTTGAAAATTCTTTTGATGCATATGCTAAAATGGAAGGTTCTCATGTGCATTTGAAATATATTATTAGATTGCATCAAGTACTTTTACCAGTCTTCTAACATATTTGAGAATAGTTGACTTGATTCTTGACTTCTCTTTGAGCTTGCAACTTGATCACTTTACTTTGTCTTTGTCTTCATAAAAAACATAAGTTTTCTTGCATATTTACAAAAATCTAAAGGGCGACCTAGACATTAATTAGGGTGCAAAAATTAATGAAGACCTTGTAGGTCAAAAACCCAAAAGGGCGGCCTAGGCAAAAGTTAGGAAAAAAGCCCATTAGGTTGAAAACCCAGAAGGACAACCTAAGCAAAAATTAGGGCCACAAAAAAATATAGAACGAAAGAAGATCACTAGTTTGAGAATCTAAAAAAATATGACCAATGAATATGGCTTACATACACATCAAAGTCAAAGCAGAATATATTCCGAAAGACTATGAAGATATATTTGAGTAAATCATATCTTCCAAAGTGGGTTAAAAACATGATTGAGATTGTGTTATGAGTTATTAGCTCACTTCTTTTATGAAATACTACTAACAAATTGAGTCATTTACCCATATGAGATCACCTTATCTTCTTTTCTTTCTATGAATCCATCTTTTTTTGTACCATAGATTTTCCTATTAAATATCACTGTGTGAACCTTCCTTCACTAATTTCTTGTGTTATAAATCTTCTTTGTCAAAATATTTTTTTTATGATAATGATATGTTGGGGCACATAATATGTGAATGTTAAGAGGCCAAAACTAGTACGTTGTCTTTACATGTAAGGTAGGGGCAACTAAATATCAAGTCGATCATGTAACAAAAAATCTCTTTAAAGATCAAAACGGCAATCACCACCATTTAATTGAAGTGGTGCACATTTTTCATCAATGAATCCAAGGATCATGTCCGTAAAGAGGTGAAAGAAATGGAAAAAAAAATACAACAAAATAAAGAAATTAAAAAAAAAAAGATGAAAATGTAGGAAAATGTTCATTCATCAAATGCATTCATGACGTTTTATATTTTTTATAGTGTATAAATTTAAAGTCGAGACGCTAACCCGCTTCCTATGATTTAAAAGACGGGACACTGACCTGCACCTTATGATTTAAAAGACGGGACACTAACCCATATCCTCTGATTTAAGAGTTGGGATGACTGACCTACACCCTCTAATTTAAAAGTCGCGATGACTGACCCGCAACCTCTGATTTAAAAGCTGAGATAAGTGATCTGCATCCTTCATTTTTATTTTGAAGTCGGGATTTCTGAGCCGCACGCTTTGCTTTTTCCTTTGAAGTTGGGATTTCTAATCTGCACCTTTACTTTTTCCTTCCAAGCCGAGAAAACAACCCGCATCTTAAGCCGGGAAAACAATTCGCACCTCCGAAGCCGAAAAAATTAGAGTCTTCGTCTTTATTTATTATTTACACTGATTCTTAAGTAAATTCTAAGTAAAGACGTGCAACTATTGACACCTAATTTTGTCTGCCTTTTCTTATTATTCAATAAAAATTAAGAAAAAGGGATGTTTTGGACCACCCGTGGTCTCTTAACTTAATTTCAGTTAACGATTTGGTCCTTTATGTTTTTAAATATTTCAACGTTACCCTTTAAGTGGGGTTCCATTAAGAAAAAGTTAAAAAAATCCCTCCTCCGTTTTCAAAAAAAGTTACGCTTTATGTTTTGAAAATATTTCAAAAAAATGTTCAAAGTTTGTTCTAAGTTTGGTAGTAAGATTGATTTGTTAAAACGGAAGTTATTGGGCATTTATACTTCATAGACATCACTTTAGATAAGTGACTATCGTTCCTAGAGGTTTGATGAATATATGCAATGAACCAGAGGAGGGATTTTTAACTTTTTTTTAACGGAACCCCACTAAAAGGGTAACACTGAAATTATTTAAAAATATAAAGGACCAAATCGGGAAAAAAAGAAAGATAAAGGACTAAATCGTTAACCAAAATTAAGTTAAGGGACCACAAGTGGTATTTAGCCTTTTTTTTATTTCAATATATGATTTTCGTTTAATTTTTCGAATGATATTCGCTTGTTAATAAAAAGAGATATATGTTAGACTTTTTATATATTTTTATTTATTACTATTTTTGGTTTAATAGTAACATAGTAATAAAAATTTATTCAAAACTTTTTATTTTTATTTAATAGAAAATAAAACAAAATTAAATATAAAATTAATAAATATGATACTTTCTGGAGTTAATTAAATACGAATGATTTTGATTTGATTGATTTATATTTAATATGATTTTTTGAATTTGAGGAAAGTTTTTAAAAGAAAAAGTAAAACTTTAAGAATTCAACTTAATTTGTCATAATGGTAGACATTTATTTTTAAAAATTATGTAACCCTAATTTGTAGATATAAATAAGAGTGCTATGAGACTCTAAAATAGGAAAAATGAAAAGAGGATGAAGGGAGAGGAGATCATAAAATAGAAACCCAATTTAGTTGCTTGAATCCGCCTACCAGAAAGCCACTACTGGTTCTCTGTTGTGCCATTCTTACACAACATTCTCCATAATCACCAATTTCAAAAAAACTAAAATAATCAGAGACAGAGATAAAAAGGGAGGCAAAATAATCTTGCAAATTCGGTATGTAAACTTCGTTTCTCTAAAACAAACTAGTATAATAATTTTGTTGTTTATTATCTTTATTGCTTTTATGTATTTTTTTATGAACCAATGTCTTAGTTTTTATTTATTGTTTGCATGTAAAGTTTGTTCATATAGCAAGACTATTTACAATATTTTTTATAACACTATCTTGTTTGTCGTTTTGTATGTATGATGTTATACTTTAAACAAAATTCATTTTCATATTCTAAATATAAAATATTGAATTAAGAAACCGCGTTCTTCAACAATCAGTGTAATGTGAAAAATCGCAAACCTGACTCAAATATTCATTTATGGTTCTACTTATTCAAGTAAACTTAAAAATACTTAAAAAAATAAGATAAAAAAAAGGATATAAAATGAAAACATATTGTTATCTTTTTCTCTGTATCGAACTCTCCCATTGTTGGACCAGCTAGTTGTTTTCTAGTGCGCCGTTTGGTATTAGTCTCTCATGATCGTCGCACAAAAAAAATTAATTAAAATTAATAAAAATTAAAATTGACCAACACACAAATATTTTATACTAAGAACTATGTCTTTTTTGATTTTCCTATTGCACCTAGGGATATGTAGGAGCAAGGTCTTCCCCTTGTCAAGAACTATCCAAATTTTTCGTTCAAGATTATCATTTTAGGCTTTATCCAATTTTCCCTTTAATAAAATAAATTTGGCAGACAAACCGGACGCGACATTGGGCATGACACAATTGGTAAAGGTTCTCTTCCCTATATTAAAAATGTTTTACTTGTAAGAGGACTAATGCATAACTTACAGAGCATATGTCAATTAAGCGAAAATGGTTATGATGTTGTCTTCAATCAAAAGTCATGTAAGACAATAAGTCAAACAAATGGATCCATACTATTTACTGGTCAAAGGAAAAACAATATTTACAAAATAAACATACCTGATTTGGATAAACAAGAAGTAAAGTGTCTTATGTTTATGAATGACGAACAACTGATTTGGCACAAAAGATTGGGACATGCCAATTTGAGGATAATCTCAAAGTTGAACAAACTTAATCTAGTCAAAGGCTTGTCAAATCCAAAATACAAATCATATGTTATTTGAGAGGCATGTCAAAAAGGGAAACAAACAAAATCATATTCTTCTTCAAAAAATGTTGTTTCCTCTTCTAGACCACTTGAACTTTTACATCTTGATTTATTTGGTCTTGTAAGGACAGACTATGTTAGTGATAAAAAAGTATGCACTTGTTATTGTTAATGACTTTTCCAAACGAACATGGAGTAAAGTTCCTTAAATACAAGGATGAGTCACATATAGTTTTCACTACCTTATGCAAACAAGTGCAAACTGAAAAAAGTCTTTGTATTGCAACAATTCGTAGTGATCATGGGGTGAATTTGAAAATAAACCTTTTGATAACTTATGTGAAGAGAATGAAATTTTACATAATTTTTCCTCTCCTAGAACACCTCAACAAAACAATGTGGTAGAAAGAAAAAATAAATCTATTCCGGAAATGACACGTACCATTATTTTTCCTCTCCTAGAATTCAGATTACGTAAATTTAAGTGACTTTGTGGTGAATTTTCTAATGTTTGGACAAGTTACAGGAACACCAAGACATCTAACTCTTATTAGTATGACACACATTTGATTGGCTTCCTCTGCTAGCTGTGTCAAGCATTTTGTCATCTAACTCTGATGGAAAGTCAATGCTCAGATAAAAATTCAACACTATGATAAAAAGTCAACGCTATGAAGTAGACAAATTTGGTTATATGTTGCTCAACATCTTAAATATGTCATTTGTCTAAAGATCTATGTGACATACTCGAATCATGATATCCTTTGTTCTTCCTATCTCTATATCAAGATATGCATAATCATTTACAAGGACATATTTGGACAAGCTTACAAAACTTTGTGATATATGTTGATTTTTTGCAATTAGAACAATGACCAAAAACTCGGAAGTTTCTTTATAAAAGGATGGACACCCTCATTGATAAAGACAACAATAAAATTATTGTAAGAACCAATGTCAATTATCTAGAACTTGACAATTGAATCCATACACCTTAATAAAACATAGGAAAATATAATGAAATAATAATTGGAATCATAAAACACAGTTGAAAACTACAATCAAAATATAGTTTACGACTTGTTTTGGTAGATTCATAAATTAATATTACAACTTGAACTAATTTAAGTCTTTTAACAATTTTTAATTACATCATACTATTCAATATATCAAAATTTTAAACTAATAAGCATGGACCAATCTTCTAGTGCTCAGTGTGTAATTTGGTTCCCTCTAGCTGCTAATATAAAAAAAATTAAGGGATGAGTTAAAATCTCAATGAGTTCGGAAAATAAAGGAAGAGGTAGTTAAAAAAATTTCTTTTATCAAAATGCATAAAACATGAAATCTCAATGCACCTCAAGCTGAAGCTCTTCATTGCATTTTCTTTTTATAAAACTTGACTTAAATAATTGTTTTATAATAATTCTAAAACTATGCATGACCTGAAAAATATTTTCTTCGTAACCATAGAAAAATTGCTGCATTATCTCAACGTGGGCCACCAAGATAATTGAGTCTTGAGTGGTAAACGTGGTCTGGCCAAACCCCGATCAACGTCCTGATTGTTCTCCTTTATCTGTTGAACCATGCCTGAAACAACCTGAACTTCCCCACCATGAATAAGGCCATGCATGATCTTATTAATGAGAACATATTGAACTTGAAATCTTTTGTATAAATGTCTTTATTATGTCATGTATGCAATGCATCCTTCATCTACTACAATTGTAAACAACTTAGCAATGTATTGAAATTCGAGTGCAAATTAAATCCTAAGTCCCTGATCAGGAAGCACGTAGATTATAGGATACGTGAACTAGAGGCAACGTGGTCAGAGGATGCATGGACCAGAGGCAACATGGTTAGAGGATTCATGGACCAAAGGCAACGTGGTAAGAGGATACGTGGACAAGAGCAAGAATTAGAGGGTACGAGTTCAATGGAAGAATCAGAGGAAACGCGTCCCGTGGATGAATCAAAGAAAATGTGTCCCGTGGAAGTCTCAGAGGTAACATGTCATGTGGAAGTATTAGAGAAAACACGTCCCGTTGAAGTATTAGAGGAAATGTGTCCCGTGGAAGTACAAGATAAAACGCGTCCCGTGAAAGTTTAAGAGGAAACATGTCCAGTGGAAGTATTAGAGGAAATACATCTAGTGGAAGTATTAGAGGAAATGCGTCAAGTGGAAGTATCAGAGGAAACACGTCCTGTGAAAGTATCAAAAGAAACGCGTCCCGTGGAAGTATTAGAGGAAACGTGTCTCGTGGAAGTATATGAGGAAATGCATCTAGTGGAAGTATAAGAAGAAACGTGTATGGTGGAAGTATTAGAGGAAACTCGTTTTGTGAATTATTAGAGGAAACACATCGAGCGGTAGTATCAGAGGAAACACGTCGAGTGGAAGTATCAAAGGAAACGCGTCCCGTGGAAGTATTAGAGGAATTGAGTCCCGTGGAAGTATCAAAGGAAATGCATCTCATGGAAGTATCAGAGGAAACACGTCTCGTGGAATTTTCAAAGGATACGCGTCCCGCGAAAGTATACGAGAAAACACGTTCAGGGGAATTATCAAAGGAAACACGTCCAGAAGTAACTGTGTTTAATAGCATTTCACCAGGGGCAAAAACACTTAAAATTTTAGTACGGTCTATTAGAGGTAGAAAAAGATACACCATTAGAGGCAAAAACACTTAGAATTTTATAACGATCAATTAGAGATAGAAAAAGAGACACCATCAAAGGAAAAAATAATTAGAATTTTAGAATGACCAATTGAGGGCAGATCTATAGTGGTAAGGATGGAGAAACATCCAAAACATTCGGATTTTCCTTCAGTGGCATGATGCACACATTGAATTGAAATTATTCTCTCAAAATTATGTGATTTCCTAAATTACTAACGCATCAATCAAGCAACAAGCAACATGCATGGTAATTTAAGATCATTTGAGTGCAGATTCTAAACACCTATATGCTAAAAAGTAAAGGATGTTACCGAATAGCTCCCATAACCCTCATGCTAAAATAAATTAATGTAACAGAACTCATAGTTTTGATGATAATAATCTCCTTCAATCTGAGTTGGGTTTGTGTCTTTTTTTCTTCTTAAAATAATTTATATTTAAATATTTAGTTAATCATCTAAAGAAGTTTTCATAATTAAACCTCGGTGTTAGAAACCAAATCTTTTCTATTTTGTTAAATTGTGAGTCATTTTAAAATATCAATACTTAACTAAATACCATAAAATTTATGCTTAAAATGTAGAGAATTAAGTATAGTTCTATCTCAAAAGGAATCCCTCAAAAAGGATTAGTAGATTTCAAGTTATGATTAAAAAAATAAGCTTAGACACTTAGTGACATGTTTACTAAGCAACATCTACAAATTTAGAGGTATTCATGGTGCAAAAACTGCATTGGATCGAACCACATTAATGGTTTAGTTCAAGTTTTGAAAACCACTTTTGAATCAAGTTCAATGTAGTTCTGAACCGGTTTATAAATATCCACCAGTTTAATATTTTAAACAACTTTTAAGTTAAAATTGATTTCGAACACGTTCTTCGGGAAAATAATTTTGAAATAATTTAGACAAAAAAAATTTCGATCTTTTTCGAGAAAAAAGTTTTTAGTTTATTTAAGAATTTTTATTTGAGAAAAATAGATATAAAAAATTTCCCCGATAAAAAATTTTTCGAGGTAAAAAGTTTCAATTATTTTTCAAAAATTAATTTTCAAAAAATATTTACAAAATTATTTTGACAAAAAATTTTTCGAGAAATTATTTTTAAGAAAATTTTATCAAGAAAAATAGGTATAAAAATTTCTCAATAAAAAAATTTTTCGAT
>JBBPBP010000003.1:20629424-20683996 GCA_037974735.1 Cicer chorassanicum
TTTTTCTTCATCCATCTATTCTTAATGGTTTTCTTCATCCCTCAATTCAGAGATTTTTTTTAGGTTTATCCTTCTGTTCTTAATGGTTTTATTCACTTTTTATGGGATTTATTCATCCCTCTTTTCTTAATCGTTTTATTAAATTTTTCTAGGTTTTATTCATTATCATGTAGATACATGGCAAAAAAGCATGCAAATGTTTTGACTGGTTTGATGATGAGATGAGTGATGGGGCCAAAGAGGTGATATTGTCTTTACTAAAGACGATTGATGAGTTGAAGAAGAAGGAAAACGCGTCAAAGATAATAGAGAATGAGTTGAAGATGAATATTAAATTTATAGAGAATGAGCTGAAGATGAAGTATACACTTTTGGAAATAATGAATGTATTAACATGGGTGGTTGTAATGTTGGATGTGTTTGCATTAGTTGCAACACATGTTATGAAATCGGTTGTTTGAAGGAGGGTGCTCCTATGTCAAATAATTATAGTTGGGTGCTGTTTAAGTTTTATTTTAGGGTGATGTTGTTTAGAATGTTGTCTTAGGTAGTTTTTGTTTAAGTCCACTGTGTTATGTATTAGTCTACTAGTTGGGTTTAATTTCAATGTTAGGATGTTGTTTTAATTAAAACTAATTAAGCCACTCCTATTATAAAACTAATTAACACTTACTACAAGATAAGACTATTGCTAATGATTAAGCCATTGCTAGTGATTAAAATTGAATATGATTATAAGATAAAGCTTAATAATTAAACCAAATAGAATATAAATGATCAATAAAACATAATGTATTATATTATCGTAATGTATTAAACCAGTATGACTAGGTTCATGTTTGAAATAAGGCCATAATACACATTACAAAATAAGGCCATCATATACATTACAAAATAAGGCCAAAATGACACATTACAAAACAAGGCAGCACTGACACATTAAAAAATAAGGCCTTAAAACACTGTCTAACCATCTTGACTTGGTGCTTGTGCTTCTTGAGGTGCTTAAGATCCTTGAGATAGCACAACTTGTAGCTGGGAACCTTGATTACTTGGTGGATGGGAGCTTTCAGCAGTTGTTGTTGCCCTTTTCCTTTTCTTCTGCATAAACCAACAACAACAATTTCTAAAACCACCACAAGCTCACAACCATTTTTTTTTATAATTTTAGGCTGTTTGAATTGTGTTTGACAAAGTTGATAACTTTTTTCTAATTTGATGAAGGCTGATTGATTTTTATGAATAACTTATATAAGATGCAATCAGGTTCAAAGGCAGCAAGCAATGAAAGCATAAATAATTGAACACACAAATTTATCTTGGTGCACTACTGACTTGGCTACATCTAGTCCCCTCATTCAGAAGGCTTTAATCTATTAATTCAAATACCTTGAATTACAAAGCACTTGACCTTCCAAGCCCAAACATCCTGACAACCCTAGAATTTTGAGGAACTAATCAACTTCACCCTACAAGCCAAGTCTTCTCCTAACAACTTGACAACCCCAGATTGTTGAAGGAACACAACCAACACCTTGACCCTATAAGTCAAGTCTTCTCCACACAAATTGACAATCCCAGATTGTTGAAACACTAAAGCCACTATGGGGCTAGGTTACAAGAATTTGGAACTTAAGTAATTTGCTTCTAACAAGCTGATTATAACAATGACTATCACACTCTAAGAAAAACACTTAGAAAATGTTTCTCATTCAAACAAGTATTTCTCTCTTTGAACTCTAAGCTGAATTTGGAATTTTGAGCTTGAGTTCTTCTACTCTTTATTTGATTTTTCGATTATCTTTTTCTTCAACCTTGAGTATCTATTTATAGATAAAATTAGGGCTTCAATTTAGTCTTTGTTTAATTCTGAATGTTATCTTTATTCCTATTTTGGTCAACAATGATCTTATTAGAAAATAATTCTAAACAAGATGGTTTTTGATAATATGTTCTTTAGCCAATTATTTATTTCTAAATCTAATTTGAGTAGTTCTTCTAGATTGATTATGTTCGTATTTTGTTTAGATTGAGTTTGTAAATTCTTTAGATTGATTATGTTCGTATTTTGTTAAGATTGAGTTTGTAAATTCTTCAGATTGATTTTGTTTGTAATTGTTCAAATTGAGTTTGTAAATTTTTCAAATTGATATTGTTTATATTTTGTTGTAGATAAATCTTGATCAAATCTTATAAATAATTTGTATCTTCTTGTGATAAATCTTGATCAAATATTCTACAAATCTTGACCATATCTTATTTTAAACTTTGTCAAAGATTTTCTTCAATCATAAATCAGAATCAAATCTTTTTTTTTATTTTCTTCAAAAACATTTGACCATATCTTCTTTTCAACTTGGTCAAAGATTTTCTTCAATCATAAATCTGAATCAAATCTTATTTTAGATTTTTTTTCAAAAACATGAATCTTCTTTCATACTCTGTGAAGTCAAATATATTGTTCTCATAATATACTTTTGTTAGCATCCAAACTCTAAGTATAAAACCAACTTGGTTCCAACTGTTTCCACCATTGGGAATCTCTTGGTTAGCAGCTGTCTTTCTTTTGCATGTCCTTGAATTATGACCAAATTTCCCACATTTTTTGCACTTTACTATTGGAAGTGTTCTTGGCAATATATTAGAAAGTTTTCTTGACTCATCATTAGTTTTGTTCCTTTGTTTTATGGGTCTACTTGGTGCTCTCCTCATAACATGGGATTTGATTGGCTCACTATCTAACAAAGGCCACACTCTAGGACGATTTGAAGGCTTGATAATGTAAGCATACGTATTCATGAAAGTGGTTTTTCTAGTACAAACATAACAACAAAAAATAAGTAAACATAATAGAATAGTATATATAAAAACCAAGTAAATATAATACTAATCTACCATTAAAAATCGGTAAATAGTAAATTACTTATAGTATGACGAAACAAAATCTTCTGGAGCAACATGGTTATGCAACATGCAGACAACTACATGACAACAAGGAACACCAGTAAGTCACACTTTCTACAAGCACATGTCTTTTGGCCTAAATGGACCTCAAATGTGTCAGGTTCATTGGACACCTCAATCCTCAGTTAACGATCATCACCCATTCAATGTGCACTTCAGTAGCTCTTAACCTTTTTTAACAACAGTTGTATCTTAAGACATATGGCACCCGTATACCTGGTCATAAAATCTCTTTGCTAAACAATTCTAGTTATGCTCCAAGATTGCTCTGTTGAATGTTTCACACATATTTCTCACTTGTAGGTCACATTGTGTATTAGTACTAAATGCATATCCAGTCCAAGTTCCAGGTGGAAGCTTCATCATATTTACCCAAGCAGCCTCATTCGTTTCCTTCATTCTTTGCATAGCTCTGTGCTAAGCTGGCACTGTTGTGGCCCTTGCTGCCAACCATAAAATTTCTTTCATTTTTGCTCTGAGGTACTTCTTCTTCAAGTTTCCATAGAGATGTTTCACACATAACCTATGCTCAATACCGGCTGAAATGTTTTGAATTGCAGGTACAAAACCCTGTAAGATTATAAAAGTTTCATTATCAATTGATATGTAAAAAATTATGAAAAATAATATATTAACTAAGTTGATTTAGTATACCTTTTGTTTGCCTGAAATGAAGGCCCACTGCTTCTGCTGTATATTATATAAATCTTGTAAGAGCAAGTCCAAAAACCCCTGCCACGAATCTCTTGTCTCTGCCTATACCACGACAATGCAATATATATCATTTGATTATTCACGTCTTTACTCACTACTACAATGAGTTGACCACCATACTTAGCCTTTAAGAAGCATGGATCTAATCCAATTAATGGTCAACATGTATAAGCAAATGTTGCTTTACATACCTTAATGAGTACATATATCCTTTCAAATATGGGAGCATCATTCCCATCAACACATTAGATGATAACCGTACTGTTTGGATTGACCTCCTTAATTATTTTGCATAACTTCATAAATGTGAGTATTGTTAAATAGTAGCTCCTTGAATCATTTCAATTGCTCTTCTTATTACCCTGTATGCTTGGTACCGAGTCAATTTAACGCTATAGTACCGAGTCAATTTAACGCTATAGTACCTCAACTTTGTTCGACAAATTAAAAATAATTTTAAAAAAAAGTAATAATATGTTTAATAAACAATTTGCAATTATTATTATTACATCTAAAAAATCATCATTTTATAAATATGACCCAAATTGAGTCCATATACACATAGGTTCCCATTACATTACATTTAGGACCAAAAATAAAATAAAAAAAATAAAGTACTCCTTTTTTTCTCTATTGCTGCAAGTAGTGTCCCATCGTCTCTTTCCCCCTTCATTTCATCTTCTTTTTTTTTCCCCCTCTTTTTAACTAATAAAGCTATAATCTTCACTAAGAATGCACACACACAAAAATTTAGCCACCCTTTTCATCTATACTCATTTCCATATTTTCTACAAAACAATAGAAAAACTAGACATCAATTTATCTCATGGACACAAAGATTCATCTTTGTAGCCTATAAATTGAGAACAAAAAAATCAAACCAATAGGAGGTTTTTTTTTTGTTTCTTGTAGAAAAATTATAACATAAAAAATGAGTAATTTTTTTTACACAAGAAGAAAAAAAGAGAACAAAACAAAGGTTTTTTTTTTGAAACAAGAAGAAGAAACAATGTAAGAAAGAAAAACAGAGAAGAAAAATGTAGAGACATCTAAAAATACACCATCCTCCTTCATCGGGGAGAAGAAAACCACGACTAATACCTTAATCCAGCGTTTTTCAGTCCGCCACGCACCACCACCTTCATCTTCAAACTTTATCTGCAAACGTTATTTTACTAAAAGAGGATGCGACTCCTTTTTACGTTTCATAGTCAAACCCTTTGTTTTTTTTTTTTTTTTTTTAATTTTTGAAAGAAACTTTGTCCACTATCATATAAAAGTTTTATTCCATTTAATATAAATAATTGTGGATGTGGCTAACGACCATCATTTATTTCATTTTTTGGGAAGTAGTTTTAATAGATGTCCTTTTAGTTTGTCTATATCATACTTATGTCGCGTTTTGCTGAAAACTTATTTTATTCCTTGATTGTGTTATTTAATATTAAAATGGATTTTATTTCTATTATTTAATTAAAATATTTTTTAAAAGAAGTTGCGACTTTTATTTAATTAACATGTGTTTTGAAGGAAGTTGCGGCTTGTGTAGTATTTTTGATTCTATTATTTAATTAAAATATATTTTGTTTACTTAACAAATCGGGCTACAAGCCCATATATCTCTTTTACTACTATTGGTTTCTTGACCAGAAGCAGAAGCACCATAATCATATTTTTTTGACCAAAGACAAGAGTAACCAGAGGCATGATTACTGGACTAGAGACAAGAGCAATCAGAGGCATGATTACTGGGCCAAATGCAACAAAAAGAAGCAGAAGTAAATGACCAGAGGCACTGACTATGTCAAAGCGTTGACTTTTACAAGATGCATTGAACTTTTTCATTGTTGACTTTTTACTAGAGGCATCAACTTTTTCCTAACATTGACTTTTCCTAGCCGTTAATTTTTCCTTGAGATGACGTTTAGCAAAACGTTGATTTTGCCATGATAATGACTTTCGCCATAATGTTGACTTTCGCCATAACGTTGACTTTTGCCATAATGTTGACTTTCACCAGAGGCGAGAAAGTCAGATGCTTGCTTCATTTCCAAAGGAAAATTATTAGAGGAAGTTTGACCAGAAGCTTGATAATTATCAGAGGCAGAATTTCCCAAAGTTTTTTTTTGCTTCATCACACGCAGGTTTTCCCAGAGTCTCTTCACCAGAGGCAGATTTTCCCAAAGTCTGTTTTGCTTCATTAGAGGCAAACTTCAACAGATGCACTAAGAGCACAACTGAATTAGAATCAGATAAAGTCTTGGCAAACCTTCTTGTACCACATGAGACAGAGGCAGTCTAATGCTTTGTATCATTAGAAGTGGTGTTTTAGAGGCGCTTTTTCATCAGTTTTGAATGTAGAATTTTCATGATTTTTTGACCAATTCATTAGAGGATATATCCTAATATCCTACAATGTTGTTTGTGGTCTTGGAGTTGCACACTTAAATAAAACATTAGTTCCTAAAATTGTTCCTACAAACTGATTTTGTTATCATAAAAAAAAGTAGGATCTTTTGTACTTGAAACCAATATTGTTCTCACAATTTTCTTGTTTTTTTACGATGACAAACATCCATTTTTGTGAACAATTTTTTATTTTTAAAAAACAGTTCAGCGAGGGTTCAACAAAGCTCCCCCTCCGAATATCCATGTCTGATTTAAAACATAAGATAATATTCTTACAATTAAAAAAAAGTTCTTCAAAAAATATTCCTTCTCCCCCTTTTTTCAGAAAAAATTAAAGAACAACCATAAAAAAAAAGTTCCAGATACTGAAATCTATCAAGTTATCACAATTGTTTTTATTGAATTTGTTTTACCAATGGCATAAACAAATTCAATTTTATCAGAGGCACAATAGGCAAATGTTTAACTAGTCATACTGTTTTTATGATTAGTAAACATTCAGAGGCAGGATCATTCTTTAACGAAAACACTCTTTAAATGCTTCTTTAAAAAGTCATATTTGTCCACAAAATGGGGTTTTGTGAAAATTTCAGCCCACTAATGATCAAAGTCTACAAATTTTATGTCTAAAATACCCTTCTAAACATAATCTCTTATGAAATGATGTTTGATCTGTCTATGTTTTTCTCTAGAATGTAAAATAGGATTTTTGGTTAAATATATAGCAGAAGTGTTATCACAGAAGATAGGGATGTTACTCTCGTTAACATGGAATTCTGCAAGTTGATGCTTCATCCACAACACTTGAGTATTGCAACTAGCTACTGAGATTTATTTTGCTTTTGCTATTGACAGTGCTCTAATACCACTTGTTGGGTCTGATGTAGAAAACAGTCCAAACAACGATGTTTTGTTACTAGAGGATCGGGTTTTCAGAGGGCCACTAGCACTTCCAATGGTTAGAGTATCTGGATGAGATGATTGATATTTCCATCCAAGTTTTGATTCATGATGATTCTAATTTATTTGCTCAGGCATATCTTCTAAATTTTTTTATCCTTTGGTGTTGTTGTTTCCTTTGATTTAGCAGCTTCTTCTGATTTGGCTATTTCCTCTGATTTTGCTTGTTCTTCTGATTTTGTTGTTTCCTCTAATATATGTGAACCGACAATATCTTCATCTAGCTTTAACTTGTCATGGTCAAGTTTTTTTGTCATCAAACCTGACATGTATTGATTTCTCTACAATCAAAGTTTCTTTGTTGTATACCCTGTAGGCTTTAGACCTTTTAGAATATCCTAAAAAGATATAATTTTGAGATTTGGAAGTAAACTTGCCAAGTCTCTCTTTGGTGTTTAGAATGTAACATGTACATCTAAACTGATGAAAATAAGAAGTGTTGGGTTTTATTCCTTTTCACAGTTCATAAGGAGTCTTATTTACAATAGGTCTAATAAAGATTCTATTCTGAATATAACAAGCTGTATTCACTACTTCTGCCCATAAATGCTTAGCTACATTAGTTTCATGAATCATGGTTTTGGCCATTTCTTGAAGAGATCTGTTTTTTTCTCTCTACGACACCATTTTGTTGAGGTGTTCTAGGTGAAGAAAAATTATGGAAAATACCATTCTCTTCACAGAAGTTTTCAACAAAAGGTTAATTAAGAATTCAAATTATGGAAAATACCATTCTCCCAAATTAATGTTTTGATGATAACTAAACAAAAGGTTAATTAAGAATTCTAATTATGATTCTAAGTGTTTTGGTATTTAACATGTGTATTTGATTGTGTTAAAACAAGATAGGTACCATGTATTACAAAGCAAATCTCATTAAAATCAAGAAATCAAAATCAGTAAAACGAAGAATGTTCTTGACATATTTCTGGAAAACAAAGAACGTTATCCACATTTGCCATAAACAAGAATGATCAGATTTCTTTGTAAAAGATTGGATCCAGGAAGTTTTATTCATCCCATATCTTCATCAAGAATAAACAAGGATCAATCTGAGTCAGAATTATTCTACAATTCGAAGGCTCAAAGATGTGCTTCATAAAAAGCATAAAGCAAGATCATTCTCCAAGTTAAGCAAATACAAGTACAATTAACAGGCTGTAAAGTACACTGCTGTTGTACATTCATACAAGACCTGCACACTTGACTTAAAGCTAGCAATCATTTCAGACAACTGATAAGATAAAAAATACAAGTCATCTCATCTCCAACCAATTCGAAGAACGTTCTTGGATCTCAAGAACTTTCCTGGTTTCAGCATGAACACTCTTGCTTTTTGGCTGATCTTATCCATTCATTTTTCCATGAGAACTGGCCATCTTCCAATAGTTAAATAAGCTGTCATAAGCTCTCTTGAAGCCTATAAATACAGCTTCACGATGAAGAACAAAACACAACTCAAAGTGACAAGCAAAGCATCAATCATTCAATCATACTCGAGCTTGTCAAAATCATTCTTAAGTTGCAGTTTCATTCTTCGTGTGATTTTAGAATCAGTGATAACAAACTTCTAAAATATAGAATCTATTTCTCAAACAAGAGTTGAGCAATACCTAGATTCTAACATTCTCAAAATCATTACTTTGTAATTCAAGGCTATATTGTTAACATAGCTTGAGTAGCGTGTAGAAATCCTTTTCTGATTTAAAAGGTAGCTTGTAAAATCCATTCTGAAATAGTGTAAGGTAAACCTGTGGAGATCCTTTCTAGGTAGAAAGGTAGAAAACTGTGTAATAGATCAAGACTAATATGTGAAAACTGTGTGAAAACCAAGAACGTTCTTGCTTTGAGCACTTAATGGAAAATCTCACATATGTGAGGACTGGACGTAACCCGTGTTTGGGTGAACCAGGATATATGCTTGTGTGATCTCTCTATCTCTAACTCTATTTATTTTCTGTTTTACAATCAGCTTTTATATTGATAAACTGATATTGTTGTTTTTCCATTAACCAAGAATGTTCTTCGTTTGTAACCAAGATCAATCTTGAGTTAAACTTTCAATTTTTAAACAGGAATTTTAGAAAGGGGCAATTATAATTCAAACCCCCCTTTCTTATAATTGATCTTATTACTTCAATTGGCATCAAAGCCAGTCTCTAAGGATTAAACACCCAAAAAGTGTTAGAGCAAAAGATTTAGGAAGATAATGTCAAAAGTTAAATACATTGCTGAGGAAAGGTCATCAAACAGACCACCATACTTTGATGGCTCAGATTATTATTTATGGAAAAGCAAAATGCAATTGTTCCTAAAGTCACAAGATACTGGTATATGGAGAATCATCACAGATGGAGACTTCATACCAAGATTAGATTAAAACGATTCAACATATGTTGAAAAGAAATAAGCAGATTAGACTACAGATGAAAAATCTAAGGTACTTCTTAACTCAAAAGCTCAATTACTTTTATCGTGTGCTTTAAGTAGGGAAGAAAGTGAAAGAGTAGATGAATGTGATATAGCCAAGAAAGTATGGGACACATTGCAAACTCACCATGAAGGAACAAGCCATGTTAAGGAAACAAGAATTGACATTGGCATTCGAAAAGTTCGAATTGTTTGAAATGAATGAAGGAGAAATAATCAATGAAATGTACTCAAGATTCACAACCATAGTGAACAAAATACGCTATCTTGGCAAAGCTTATTCAGTACAAGACAGGGTAAGAAAGATCATGAGATGTCTTCCTATCATGTGGAGACCAATGGTGACAGCTATAAGCCAAGCGAAGAATCTTGAGGTACTGGGCTTGGAAGAACTTATTCGAACTCTAAGGGCACATAAAGTGTTGTTACTGGGAGATAAACCTATAAAGAAAGGCAAAATAATAGCTTTAAAAACATCTCAAAGCTCACCAAGTATTCAACAAACAAATGAGAAAAGTGACTTAGAAGATGGCCAATAAGACGTTGATGAAGAGATTGCTCTCATCACAAGAAAGATACAAAGAATGATGAGGAGAAGAGATCAGATCAAAAAGGGATTTCCAGATAAAAAGGACTTCAAAACTAAAGTAGATTAAAGTAAAATCACTTGCTTCAGATGCATCAAACAAGGACATTATAAAACTGAATGTCCATTGAACAAAAAAGTGCCAAAGAAATTCCCCTTCAAGAAGAAGTCAATGATGGCAACGTGGGATGATTCTGATGAATCAGAAACAGATGAACCTGAAGAAGCCAACCTATGCTTGATGGCAAACACTGAAGATACAGTGGTAACAAATTCTGAACCTTGTCTTGTATGTAAACAAATGGAAAAAGAATTTGATAATTTGCTAAATGATTCAAATTTTCTCATTCAAAAGTGTAGTTCTTTTAAAGATAAATTTCACAAGGAAAAAGAAGAGAAAGAGAAATCTCAGGCTATGAATGATAAACCTAAAGAGATCATTCAAAATCTGAAAGAGTCTCAACTCAAAACCACCTGTAACTCAGTTTTCTAAACCATTTTCATAACAAACCACTGCATATTCCTCCTGGTCCAAGATTGGCCACTATGAGACGACATTTAACACTAAAAAAGAATCAGATTTTAAAACTAACTCTTCAGGACCCAAGACCAAGTGGGTACCTAAAGTTGATATAACACATCATGCATGATGGATTTCAAGATGTCAAGAAAAGGCCATGGTTCTTGGACAATGGTTGTTCAAGGCATATGACGGGTGACAAAAATTGCTTCATGTCATTTATCAAAAAGGATGGAGGATCCGTAACATTTGGGAACAATGATCAAGAAAAAATCAAAGGCAAGGGAACCATAGGTAAAATAAATTCTGCCAAAATCAATGATGTTCAATATGTTGAAGGATTGAAACATAACATTCTTAGCATTAGTCAACTCTGTGATAATGGCTTTGAATTTATTTTCAAACCAAACATATGTGAAATGAGAATGGAAAGTTTTGGTGAAATCATATTTTTTGCATCCATAAAGAAAAACCTTTATATTTTATACATTAAAGAACTACCAGTTGAATCTTGCCTCATGTCCATAAATAAAGACAAATGGATATGGCATAAGAGAACTGGACATGTGAGTATGAAAACAATTTAAAATTTGTCAAAATTAGATCTTGTTAGTGGACTTCCTAAAATAAACTTTGAAAAAGATAAAATATGTGAAGCTTGTGCAAAGGGAAAACAAGTTAAAGGTACTTTTCATCCAAAAGAATTTATATCAACCAAAAAACCTCTTGAACTACTGCACATTGATCTTTTTGGTCCCATCGAAACCACCAGTTTAGGAGGTATGAAATATAGATTTGTGATTGTTGATGATTTTTCTAGATACATATGGGTGCTATTTTTGAAACAAAAGGATGATACATTTGATGCCTTCAAAAACTTTTGTAAAAAGGTTCAAAATGAAAAGGAATCCAATATAACCACTGTAAAAAGTGATCATGGAGGTGAATTCATTAATGCATCCTTCAAACCATTTTTTGATGAACTTGGCATCTCTCATAATCTATCTTGTGCAAGAACTCCTCAACAAAATGGAGTTGTTTAAAGAAAGAATAGAACTTTGCAAGAGATGGCAAAAACGATCTTGGAAGAATCCAATGTTTAAAAGTATTTCTGGACTGAAGCTATCAACACTTCTTGCTATATTTTGAATCATGTTTCAATTAGAAAAATCATAAACAAAACACCCTATGAAATATGGAAAAATAGAAAACCAAACATTTCATATTTTCACATCTTTGGTTGTTATTGCTACATTTTAAACAACAAAGATAACTTGGGAAAATTTGATGCGAAATCGGACAAAGCTATGTTTTCAGGATATTCAATAGAATCTAAGGGATATTGTATTTTTTAATTTGAGAACTAAAATTGTTGAAATAAGTAGGCACATTTTATTTGATAAGTTTGATGATCTTGAGTTAAAAAAGAAAGATGATGAGGAGGAAGAACAATTTGGGCAAACACAGCAGATCTCAATTTCAATTTCAAACTCAATTACAAACTCCTCCTAGAAGCTGTAAACTAATAGGTGATCATCCTCCAAATCAAATATTGGACATACAGCTGATGGCATTAGAACAAGAATGTCATTTAAAGATGATGCAAACAGCAACATGGCAATGATATCTCAAATGGAACCAAAATCCACCAAAGAAGCAATAATTGATCAATCTTGGATTGATGCGATGAAAGAAGAACTTATTCAATTTGAGAAAAATGAAGTCTGGAACCTTGTTCCAGGTCCTCAAGAACAAACAATTATTGGTACACGATAGGTTTTTAGAAACAAGCTAGATGAAGAACGAAAGGTTGTTGTAACATCCTCTAAAATTATTAATTAAAATAATTTGGATTTATAAATATATATTTTCCAATATTAAATTAGGTGTGGTAATTATTCGCCTTGTTTGCCTTATTGTAGTAAAGTTGTTAGTAAGAATTATTTAGTAGATGTATTTTTATTTCTAAGGCAAGAAGAATTTGGCCTAAGGGTTGTGGCTTGGTATCACACGACCCATTTGAATGAGTAGAAAGTTGGGCTGGGAGTTTATGCCTTGTTTTTGATGAAGGTTAACTAATAATTAATGAAGGTTAACTAATAATAATAATAATAATAAGAATTATTATAATATTTTCTCCATTCTATTCCTTATTCAGGCCCAACACTATCTACCCAATAATATTCACTTTAAATAGAAAGGAATACTGAAACCCTAGCCACAATCACAAACCCTATTTCACAAACCCTTTACAAACAAGATTCTGTAAAGAATACCAAAATTCTAGCCACCATCACCATCACCTCCCCTTCTTCGTGCATCAAAGCTTGGAATTTCTTTTTCCTTGTGAACAACTTCGTGGGGCTTAGAGATTTGTACTAGGAAGAAAAGCGGCCAAGGTAAGGGCTTTTCCCCACACAAATTATAGTTAGATCGTTGGTTGGATGGCATGAAATAAATAATTGTGATTGCTTACTTTTTGAAAGGAATAATATGTAGACTAATGAATTAAAATAACGAAACCCCAATCCCTTGTGTTAAGTTTATTATATAATATATGATTTTTAAGAAGTAAAGTATGAATTTTATGTTATATGTAATAAAGTTTTAATTTTTATAATGAATATGAAAGAAGAGTTGAATTTGTATGTTATATGTGACAAAGTTTTATGATGATGTATGAGTTGGAGTTGAATCTTGTTGTTATATATGTTAACGTGTTAATCTTTATGGTGTGTATGATACCAAATCTTGATTTTTTTGTGTATGTGGTGGAAGTTATGATTTTCATGATTATTTGTTTATGGATATGTGATCTTAGTGATATGTGAATAAGATGATGATTTTGAAAAGTGATTTGAATGCTTATGACATGATTCTTAGTGGGATGTGTGGAAATATATCTCTTTGATAATATATCATCATATCATGTCATGGCATATGCATCTTCGTGGAAGTTGCCTTAGTGGCAGGTTTTCCCCATTGGTATGGGTGATCTGTGTGGAAGTTGCCTTAGTGGCAGGTTTTCCCCATTGGTATGGGTGATTTTTCTGTGTGGAAGTTGCCTTAGTGGCAGGTATATCCGGATCATATAGTTTTAGGAGCATGCATCATGTATATATTTTTGTTATGCAATTTATTGGTTTGTGTATTTTTCTTTTAAATTGGAAGTTTTTACTCTTATATATTTTGTGTCATTCTTCTATATGTTTAACTTTGGTTTGATGTGGATGATGGATAAAACTGACCCTTACAACAACATTTTAGGTACTAATTCGAGGAGATTCAAGATTAGTTGATGAGTATTAATGTGCGGTGAACGGGGGGATAAAAATGGGTTTTCAATACAATTTTGTAAAGATAGAGTTGCCGCGATATTTCTAAGTTTATTTTTGATTTTTGTCACCAACTTTTAACATGCATTAGGATTCTAGAAATACGGAAGTGAGTTCCCTTCCGTTAGGAATTATTGTTTTTCTTGTTATAGTCTTGAATAAACATTTTCTTAATAAAATTAAATGAACGTGGTTGTTACTAATTATTTGCATGAATAAAGTTTAGGTAGTTAGAAAAAAAAAATTGCCGTAAATCTTTCTATACAATATGTTTTCAAGTAACGCTTTGAATAAAAAAATCCGGGGCATTACAGTTGTAAGAAACAAAGCGAGGTTAGTTGCTCAAGGTTATAATCAACAAGAAAGAATAGACTATGATGAAACCTTTGCTCCAGTTGCAAAACACAACTCAAAGTGCCAAACAAAGCATCAATTGTTCAATCATACTCGAGCTTGTCAAAATCATTTTTAAGTTGCAGTTTCATTCTTCGTGTGATTTTAGAATTAGTGATAACTAACTTCTGAAATATAGAATCTATTTCTCAAACAAGAGTTGAACAATACCCAGATTCTAACATTCTCAAAATCATTACTTTGTAAATCAAGGCTATATTGTTAACATAGCTTTAGTAGTGTGTAGAAATCCTTTCTGAAATAGTGTAAGGTAAACCTGTGGAAATCCTTTCTAGGTAGAAAGGTAGAAAACTGTGTAATAGATCAAGACTGATATGTGAAAACTCTGTGAAAACCAAGAACGTTCTTGCTTTGAGCACTTAGTGGAAAATCTCACATTTGTGAGGACTGGAGTAACCCGTGTTTGGGTGAACCAGGATATATGCTTGCGTGGTCTCTCTATCTCTATCTCTATTTATTATCTATTTTACAATCAGCTTTTATATTGAAAAATTGATATTTTTGTTTTTCCACTAACTAAGAACGTTATTTGTTTGTAACCAAGATCAATCTTGAGTAAACTTTCAGTTTTTAAATAGGAAATTTTAAAAGGGGCAATTATAATTCAGACCCTCTTCCTTATAATTGACATTGTTACTTTACAAATTTCCAAAAAACAGGAGGGTATTCAAAACACCATTAACTTCATTCTTGCTAGGCTCACAAATCGAAGCCTTTAGTTGTCTGTTTTCTTTGTATTTTGTTGTACTGTTTTGTGCTTCTTTATTTTTTTTCCTCTCTTTTTGTCTAATGACAAAACAAGGAACACATTTTTGGAGAATTTTTAAGAAATGAACTTTGTCTTATTCAGAACTTCAGTTACTAATGCACGTTAAACTACTCTGTCATAATATCTCTCATCTTATGAATTAAACATGCAGATTTTAAGGGGAGCCTTGCTGTAATACTTTATAATATTCTTTTATATGTTATTTAATTTAAAAATTGTTCACAAAAATATATGTTTTCCATCATAAAAAAGGGGGGAAATTATTAGAACCAAGTTGGTTTGAAGACCTATGACCCTTACTTGTTTTGATGATAACAAAATCTGGTTGTGGGAACAATTTAATGCACTAACGTTTTGATTAAGTGTGCAGGTCTCGCATCAAGGGAATTTATATAGGTTCCTATGCCATATTCTCTAATGATTGAACTAAGACAAAGGAACAACAAGACTTTTCTTTACAACGCTTTTCAAATATGATGAAAGCGCTCAACACACATCTTTAGTGATGCAAGCGACGCTCTATTTTTGGTTGACTTCGATAATGCAAGTAATGCTCCAGTTTTGGTGACTCTCAAAATACATGATATGTTCTGTTTTAGTTTCCTCTGTTGAACACAACGGTTGCCTCTGATAAGCTTGACAAGCAAGTGATTGTCCGCCTTTAATGATCACATCATCACATCAAATATTTGCTTCCCCGTCTTCATACCAAGATACGCTAAATCAACTACAAGGATCTGTTTTGGAAAGTTTCTATGGAAAATAAATCTCAAAATATATGATATGAAACTTCATGACTCATGCTGATATCTTGCAATCAGAACAACGACTAGAAATCCTAAACGATCTCTATAAAATGACGTGTATTCCTGACTGAAAAAACAAGAAATGCACAAGCTATAAGCACATACATCCTAGCCCAGTAGTGGCTGCTTTGTTTAGCAACTTGACTGTACTAAACTAAAAGGTTGAGAAAACTTGAACACAATCAATTTGACTAATAGGTGTTCAGTGAAAGTGTTATTCTATGGTGAACTAGTGGATTAAATCCTTCAGGTTGAAGGAACTAGACGTAGCTACCATGTTGGTGGTTAACCAAGATAAAGCGTCTGTGTTATTATGTTCTATGTTGTTCGTATGTCCCATTTTATTTACTATAGCTTAGTCACGTTAAAGAGTTTTTAAAAAGAAACACAATTCAAACTCTACTTTCTTGTATTTCCCATTCTACACCGTGCCAAGAAGAAAATTTACCAAACTAACATATGTAGTGCACAAGGATTATTTGCACTTTATTACTTGCTTTGCAAACATGGGAAAACATAAATTATTTTCCATTAGTATCGCACCGATGAAGAGATAACGCATATAGTCGTTCTACCTTCCATGAAAGGTCATTGGTAGCAAAAAAATAAAATAAAATTGGTTATTGAAGAGTGTCATCCTTGTTCATGGTCCTCTTAGCGCCTGCATTTGCAAGGTGATTGGAGATGGGATCCTTAGGGACTATTTGGTTCAGTAGAGGGAAGGATAGGGATTTTAAAACTAATTTACCTTTATACCCTTGTAATCTTCCAATATACTTATGATTTTAAAACTATCCATATTGTAATGGAAAATATGAATGAAACATGTACCTTTCACAAGAATGCAATAAAATAAAAAGACGGAAAATTTATATAATCAAACTCTTAAAATTAGAAGGCCAAATATAGGTGTGTAACAATGAAGTGTTCTTGTCAATATGATCCTAGTTTTGAATAAATTTCACAAAATACTTGGTGTTAAAAAATTTCCTAAACATCATAGCACCATTATAAAATGGTTAATTGGAGGATCAAAAGACCATTCGCATAATTACAACTTCGTGTGATTCAGTTGGACATTGGAGAATCATCATGAGTTTGTCCAGATCTTTCATCACAACGAAATAAATATTAGGCAATGACTCTGTATCACATCCACAATCCTTTATTAAATTCCAACCTTCACACCTTGAATTTGGAGGCAACTCAATGTATGACGTTATCTCATTATGTCATAAACATTAGTTATATTTTTTTCCCACAATTTTCAAATGGTTTTTTGATCTTCACCTTGTCAATTTTATATTCAAGCATTGCACTTAAGGTACCGCCAACTCTGTTACCTTTTTCGCATTCATGACTCTAGTCCAACTGAAAGTCCCATTATTACCATTGGTTGTTGGTAATTGTTTTTTCGAGCCATAAGCTATGAAAATGATCAATTATAAACAACAAAATTAATAAATATAATTAACATGAAATATCATTCACTTAAGACCAATATCAAATAAACATTTTGGCCAAACACAAATATCTAATAAACATCATAGTAAACTCAGTACGACATCAAAGAACACCAATATTAAAATATAAATAATAAAATACAAGGTAAGCCATTTCGGCCAATCCATCATTTGGATAATTTGACCAAATTTGATGTGCTACACTATCTGTTATAACCCCACCCAGAGCAACTTCATCACTATCACTTCTTAAAACTTCATGATTTTCATGAGATACATTTTGATTTGCAAGTTCAAAATCTAGTTTGGCTATAAGCTCTTCATCTGGGTCTATGCTCATTAGATAATTGTGAAGAATGCAACATGCAAAAAAATGATTAATTTTTTAGTTTTGACTCCATAAGTGGGCTCTGTTAAATAAGACAAAGTCTCAATTTTTTTTTCAATATACTAAAGGCTCTTTCAATTGCATTGCATAAAGATGCATGCTAGAGATTAATTTTATTTTATTTTTTTTAATTTTGAGGTGGATTTCTTGCCGAATATTTTTTCAAGTGATACTGAACTCCTCAATAAGGCGTAGAGGCTCTCTCTTTCCATTACAAGGGCACATAAGTGAACTTTAAATTAAAAGTGCGCTGCTAGTGTTTCCTACTACGGTATCAAGGAGCATCTTTTGCAGATACTTTGACTCATATGTGTGTTCCATCTGCGGTACCAACACAACCTTAATATTTTTTATCAATATATATAATCTATCTAGTCTTATTTATATTTTAGTGTAAGATAACTTATTAATAAAATTTTTTTCTTAAAATATGGGTAGAACTATTGCTACTTGAAATTTCTTAAGGAACTGTTGAGCTATCAAGTTATACGATAAATTTTTCTCTCAATTCAAGAATAGCTTTCAAAACTTGATGGAGATGACCACTAATTGTCTCGTCGGAACAATGAAATCAAAAGTTGACTTCATGACTTTTAGCATTATAGGTTAATATGTAAATTGATTTTGCAACTTGTTTTTCCACATATGACCATCGTGTAGCTCGTAAGCCCCTCTCTTTCTAACATATCACATAACTTTAAAACATTTGAGGATTCATTCTCAATATATTTCTACCAGTTTCACTGTTACTAATTTGGTATATTACTTCTTCACGCACCTTTACTCTCCCAGAGCTCATACTATAATTTAATTTCTCCTATAAGACATCTGAACATAACAATAAGCAATAGCATACATAAGTCAAACTATAACTCTTTTGCACAAATCAAACCATCTGTTGTTAGCAATTTCATGATCCATCTAACCCCATAAAATATTTGTAAAATTAAATTCTACATAATCTATAACTCATGTTCTACTATACATAGATGATGTAATACAATACAACAACTCATAAAAAAATGAAATTAAAATAAAATATATTACAAACAAAACAAAGCACATGAAAAAAAAAAAGATGGTATCTTCATATAAAAAAGCAAGTGATGTGAAGCATTAGAGCAGCCACATGATGACAAAAAAAATGGAATCATAGAAAAAAAAATACAAAACAAAACACATGGTTACTGCAAGGAACATAGCAATGTAAAAGGTATAACTCAGAAACGTGACCCAAACGTAAAATAAAAAAGAAAACAACAAAAATAGGTATAACAGATGACAAAAGTGATACTAAAAACAAGTAGTACTATCAAGAAAAATGGAAAATAACAACTTACTAAGATGACGAAAAACCATATGCATGAGTACAACAGAGATGTAGCAATAAACACCAAAGAAAATACAAAGTTACAATGTAAAGAAAGAACAACAAACAGATAACCTTAACTTTTAACATTCCTATAAGGATAATTTAATTTTCCAAAATTTTTAGGGATCAGATTTAACTTTGTAAATATTTAATAAATAATTTTGTTAATAAAAAATAAAATGAAAAATATATGGATTATTAGGTGGACAATGCTTTATAAAATTGTAGTTTTGTCATCGTCCAAGTCAACAATGACTAACTGTTGACTAATTATGATTTAACATAAGGATCTAATTGAAAACTTTATACTAATTTAGGGATCTGGTTACAATTTTTTTTTTTAATTTAAGGTTCTATTTAAAAATTTACAAATAGTTCAGGTATCTGTAGAGTAATTAAACCATTAGATTTTAGACAATAAATTAGGGTATATAATTAATTTATTTTTTGTGGCTATCTAATTGTATTATTATAATTAATTTAAGTTCAATTTTTAATTTAAAACTACATTATTTATTTGTAGGTTGGTTAAAATATGCCTCCAAGAGAAAAATTACCAACTGGTATTGTAGAAGGTGCTCTAAGCGATGATATTGGATGACACTTTGCAGTCACTGTGGCAGGGAGAAATAGAAACACTATACAATTAATGTAAATGTACTCCTCAATTTGTAAGCATTGGTGGCTGCTGAACCAAGTAAAAGTGTTACATCATGTAAGGAATTAAATTTAAAAAGAGAAGGAACTTGTCATTACCCTACTACAAAAAATGCATATCCATTCAAGTGATAGGTATGCATCTTGGTGTCATTGTTCTGCAGTATGATTTCCATAAATCCTCTATAACTTCCATTGGTTACCGACGCTTCTGCCCGAGGAGGTCCGGTTAGAGGATTCGAGGGAAAATCGAGCTTGTACACTCCCTTTAATTTGAATTGGTCAGCAAGCCTGATTGGAGTGGCGGGATTTTTATAAGAGATTCCACTAAGTGTTGCTCGCCGCTTGCCATCAATTTTCACTAGTGCATTATTTTTTAATACATAAATCTCTGTCACATTGATTGAACCATATTTGAAAGATCCTTGTGGGTTTGGACGAGATCCACTTGCTGATACATTCCATCTACACAATTAACCACATAATTGCAAAATGAGTCTTGAATTTTTTTCAACTATATCGAACACAATGAAATATAATGTTATAGAATTGTAGCATAATGAGACCTGATGGATCTTGCTTGGTTCATTGAGTAAGTTTTGTCAAATTGATCATCCGGACCCGGTGGTAACGAATAATGCAAGCAAATTGAAAAGCCCCCTGTATGTTCCATACATAATAGGTAGGGAAAGTATAAACAACCAAACCTCCAAAAATAATGCT
Organism: Cicer chorassanicum; assembly: GCA_037974735.1. Lineage (NCBI taxonomy): Eukaryota > Viridiplantae > Streptophyta > Magnoliopsida > Fabales > Fabaceae > Cicer > Cicer chorassanicum. The sequence continues at coordinate 20,649,935 of JBBPBP010000003.1, forward strand.
CCGGTGGATTTTATATGTCCATTAATCAATTTAGAAGTGTCCCCATTAACAGTCGATACATCCACGTATCTGAAAATATAAAAGATATCAAGTTTGCTATCAGACTAAGGAAGCACATCACAACATATATACACCATAAGCTGGCATACAATATCTTCCTACCATTTCATTACTTCAAAAAGTAAACAATCGAGTAGATACATGGCTTGCAGACATTATCATGACATGAAAATATATGCAACAAATATATTATACTATGGATAGACATAATCTAATCAAACTAGAGGGAAAAGTTTCAATAGTAAGATGATCAGGCATATATCAATATGCATTTCAAATGCTATTAAATGTCAAACTGTAGCAATCAAATGAAAATACTTTATAACTTTGAATTTAAATATAGCACCATTTTCCTGGACCCATTCCATTTGCAGCTCCATGCTTCCCACAAGCAACATCCACCTGATATGGAATAGAACAAATACAACTTGCTCATAACTTCTAGTTGAGTTAAAATAAAAATAAAAAACCATACAGAAATATACACACACCGCACTTTGAGGATCATGAAGCATGGAAAATGCGACATCGCAAGATGCTGCTACTTCCTCGGGAGATGATTTATATCTGCAGAACAGATTAGAAGGTGAAGAACTAGTAAACATCATGTGCAACAATATTGCACATGGTTTCACAATCAGGTGGTCAAGGCATATTAATCATAAGTAAACTAATTACCCTTTTACAATGATCAACAAAATTTGAAGTATGTCTCTTGAAATTTACAAAATCAAACTCTTACTACTGAGTTGACACACACAATGAAATTTGAATTAGAATCTACTGCTAGTAGTACTATTATAAAAAATGAAAAATGCATTAGAGAAACTATTAGTAGGTTAATTAATAGAATAGTATGACAATATAAAGATATATACCCAGCTTTGATGAGATTTTGTGCCATAGGGGAGCCCATGATTCCGACTCCCAAAAAGCCAACTCGTGGAGGTGTCTGAACCCCTGAAAGCAAGAGTGTATGTGTTTATTTAAATATTGAGATGAATTGAAATTTGGCACTCCAACTCCAATAACACAAATACCACATGCTTCGGCTCCGAACCTCATTATCAATCTGACCTTTGAGATCCTATCAATGAAAACTCTTCACATGGCTTAACCTAAGATGCATACATTACAGACTTAGCAGATTGTTTCCCTGACGTAGATCCACAACAAGCTTTGTATTTATTTTTTGAACCAAACGGGTAGACCTTGTTTCGAGGAATCTTCCCGATAGAACGAGAAGCAAGAACAACAAACTAGAATGTCAAAGGACAGCATAGTATTAGAACAGTTTTTGTGAATGCGAACAACATATTGATTTTGGATCACCTAACCAACTCAAAGGCAATTAAAACACCAACAAATCACAATACAAGAAGAAAATAGAAAGAAAACCTTGTCATTTTGTTGTAATGTGATTTTATCATTGGTTTTCCTATAGCTATTGTTTGATTCATCATTAGTGTTGTCCTCTACAATGTTTTCTATGTGCTTTTCACGATTCTCATTTACATCACAACCTGCACATTCCAAGAATTCGAGTTAAGAGTTGGAAAATAAAGAGTAAACACAAACATGAATGAATCCTACCAAGATGTAATATGCTAGAGAGAACCAAATTAACAATTATGAACAGGAACATATGATGGTTTGACTTTCAAAAAGTGCAAAATAAAATGACTAGCCATTATCGTGTTAGTACTAGCCTGACTTTAAAGGAAATCTGAATTTGAAGAGCACTCTTTTGCTCCTTGTTCCTCTATTTACTAAAATCACATTACACCAGCCAGAACACTAAGAAATCACATTAACTAAAATTTAAGTTATTTATCTGACACACCACATTTGCAGTAATTTAATTTACAGGGCCAATTTAAAGAACTTATATTTCTTCAGGTTATGGATGGATAAGCTTAACCGAATTCATTCATGGTTTAAAGAATCAAACATAATCTCCACCAAATTCAATTACATTATTACATTCCACTTGTGTACAAGAAACACATCCCAGAAGAACCATCTTCTTCTTTTTGCATCTAATTTATTTTCAGGGCAAAAATTAAATAAAATCAAAGTAGAATACAAACGACAGACAATTATCATCTCATCAACACAAAAGGGTTTTATATGAACAAGTACTGAAAAATGACTAAATGACTAAACATAAACTATCTGGTTAATAATCTCATCTCATCAACACAAAGAGAAATAAAAAAAATTAAATTGCAGAAAATCGAATTGCTACGAGAGAGAAGAAGGCAGAAACAGAATCTGCTTAATTGTTATTTGTTATGAGCGAAATCCGATTGAACAAAAAATTGAAGAAGAATATGAATCGAAGAGGAAATTCGAAGGAAATCGAATTGTTTAACCTAGCTAAATTGTAATCGAGGAGCAAAGAGATTTCACCCTAACTGGCATTGTGGAATCGAGAAGCAAAAATCGATTTCGGAGAGGGAAAATGGAAAAACGATTTCACCCTAAATGGAATTGTGGAAAAATTTCTGATAGGGAAGTAAGGGAAATGGGTTTAATGAAACATGAGAGAAATGGGAAGAAAGGAAAAACCATTTTCTACTTGAGAAGATTTGTGTGCATTTAATTTTTTTTATAAAAGAGTATAATATTTTCAGAAACAGTGACACCCTAACTGTAGCTAAAAGTAGCTTTAGTGACAGATAAAAAAAACATCACAAAATCTGAGTGTCACAATAGATATTTTTTTTTTGTAGTGTGTTGTGAAAGAGTATTAACTAATGGAATCACTTGGTTGAAGAAATATCTTGCACACATGTTGGGAGAAATAAAATGTTGTGTTAGAGTCACAACTTTTGTTAGAGAAAACACGATGAAGCTTCTATTAGACAATAAAATAAATAAATTGATCAACAAAAAAGAAAGGAAGAACTTGTTGCATGTTTGAGAGGAGAAGACGACGGCGATGAAGATGAAGTTTTTATGTATGAAGATGTAGCTACGAGACAAGCTACACAAGAATATTGGACAGTAAAAGTAAATAAATTGATCAACAAAAAAGAAAGGAAGAATTTGTTGCATGTTTGAGAGGAGAAGAAGACGATGAAGATGAAGTTTTTTTGATTTTATGTATGAAGATGTAGCTATGAGAGAAGCTACACAAGAAAGCATGATTGATGCATAAACAATGGGAAGATAGAGAAAGATTTCGTGCAAGTGGCAGTAGTGCAAGATCTGGGGGAAGCGTATGTTGTCCAAGTGGTCACTGAGGCAGCATTGAAAGCAACTTGTTTGAAATTGATGAAAAAATGTCTCATTGTTTGGAAATGTGTTTAGAAGATATTGGGGAAAAGTCAAATGTCCAAAAAGTGTTTGATGAAGTAAAAAAGATAACTTTGTTTATATACAACCATATTTGGACCGTGAATTTGAAATATACAAGTGGTAGAGAAATAATTTGTCTAGCTATAATTCTTTTTGCTACACCATTTTTACAACTTGAATCAATTGTGAAACATAAATAAGCTTTGAAATATATGTTTGATTCGGATGCATAAAAAAGTTCCAAATATAGTAAAGACAAATCAAGTGGAGTTGCATATGAAGCCAAAAGATTGTTATCAGTACACAATTTTGGAATAAGGCTATCTTTTGGAAAATTTTGTCCATTATCTCTTCAAGTCTCTATCATCGATAATTATATGCGTACCACCGATCACGTATTTGGATTGAACTCACGAACCGTCACTTATTCCCAACTATAAACCTAAAAATAGAAAACAAATATTAAAGAATAACAACGTAAAATAAAGATAAGTCTGAAGCATGTGAAGATACAATCCTCAAGATATATTTATTCATCTAAGACGAAAATCTCTTAAGTTTCAATGTGCTCTTCCTAAAAGAACTCGAATAACAGAACTACGAGAATATGAAATCATTGTTATCCCACGAAAGAAAATAGAAGAAAATAATTTTATAAATGATAAAAATATATTTGAGAATCAAAAACTCATTATATATTATATCGTCGGTTACTTTTAAGCCATTAATCTCCAATATTCAAAAAATAATAAAATATATTAAATATGTAATCAATTTATGTTTATAAATTCTATCGAATGATTTATTATTGTGTGTTTTAAAATAATTTTTTTTACGTATTAAAATAATTTTTTTAATATTTTTGAAATATTATTATAAATTATTCACCGGATTTTATATGACCACATGAGTATATTTTTTTGAGAGAAATTAAATATGTTATTAATAGATGTAGTTAGAAAATTAGTCATGCACTTTTTACTTTAGACACCTTGTAATAATGAAAATAATCTTTAATTTAAGTTATTTTATAGAAAAAAAATACATCCCAAAGTCCTTTATGTTTCACGAAAGTAACAGTTTGATCATTTATATTTTTTTTGTAACACAAAGGTTCTTTAAGTTTATCTTAGTTTTTGCTTAGATCCTTTAAGTTTTTACTTTCTTGATTTAGTAGTTTAAGTTATCTCATTATTACATCGTTAGTCATTTGTCTCACTTTAAACAACAGCTAGTGCAATTAAAAGCATCTTATCATTAGAAACTTTACCAAATGTTGCAACAATGAGTAACTTATACTAATCCTTTAGAAAATAATCATCAAACCTTATAAACAATCTATATTTCTTGATTTTTCTACAACCATTCAGACGGACATATAGCATCATAAATATCATTAACTTCATTCACTTGTAAAATAGCTTGGATAGTTAACTCATTGCGTTGTTTGGATTAGATCTTAATAGTAATTTAAGAAAATGGTCAAATTTAGTGGACTCTATACATAATTTAATATAAATTAAACACTAAGGGTGAAAATAAAATATAACTTAAATGACTAAATCTATAAAATAAAAAGTTAAAGGATCTATGCTTAAACTGAACTAAACTTAAAGGACCGTAGCGTTATAAAAATACACAAAGGACCAAACTTTTACTTTTGTGAAAAATATAAGACATCAGGATGCATATTGCCTATTATATATTATATGATAGTCTAAATCATTTTAATAAAATTTGTGAAATTTTGTGATTGATTCACTATGCGTCGACCACAATTCGTAATGCAGCATCTGTTTAAAACCTTATGTCTTTCTTATTGGTGGTTAAGCATTTGCCTAATGGCTTTGTTGATGTTAACTTCTGTTATATTGATGGTTAAGCATTGTAAATTTTGTTAAGTGATTAAGCCTTGAGTTGTGACTTCTGCTTAATGGTTAAGTTTTTGTCATTTATTGGCTTTGATTTTCAGCCGGTGTATTTTTGGCCTCTTTGATTGTGTTCTTTTCTTTTGATTTAATTTACCGTTGAATTGATCCTTCCAAGCTAGAAGTGTTGAAGATAAAATTATTTTCTCTTGAGAAGATTCATATTTATGAGAATGGCTCAAATATGATGACAAAGACTTTGGTTGCTTCGAAGATGATATGTTGCAGAGAAAAGGCGAGCATAGTTAACAATACTTTCATACTTGAGTCTTGAAAGAGAAATTTGTTGGGTGAGTTCACTCCCCAAGTGAGACCTACCAATTAGCTACTAATAGTTTTATTATTATTGTTGTTATAAATAAAAAAAGGAACAAGTGTGTAAGTGTTTGGTGAATGGACTAGGCTCAATTTGTAGTAACAAGGGAATTAAGCAAATTTCTTATCTCATAGAGTCTGACAAACCGTTCAAAAACCCAAAATGCCCTTTACCGGATTGTAGGATCCAGTTCGGTAATTTACCGAAATCGCACATCTGGTAACTTAAGTTATCGGAATCACACATGCAGTAGAAACCTTAATATAGGGTAGAACGCCTTTTACCGCATGTGTGATTCCAATAACTTCATATAGGGTAGAACGCCTTTTATCGGAATCACACATGGGGTAGAAACCTTAATATATGTGTGATTCCAAATAAAAAATAATCTAAACCTCTATTCGTCTCAAATCCAACTCAATCTCATTTTCTTATCTCAAATCCACACTAAAATCCCATTTTTTGATTCATCAACTCTTCATCATCAAAAAATAAGTTTTTTGTTTTTATATTTTTTAATTTAGCGCTTATGTTTATATTTGTAATCATGTTTATGTTGTTGTAGATTCAATCGGTAGTTAGGGATGAATGTTGATGCTGTTGTAGAATGACAAAACACAAGAAATAGGGGTTTTGAATTGTGTTTTCTGATTAAAATAACTTTTTTGGTGACTATACTAAAGTAAAGAAAGTAGTGCAGGTGAAATAAAAAAGAGCAGAGAGATACAAAGATTTATCCTAGTTCATCACCAATACAGTAGCTACATCCAGTTCCTTAAACTTGAACGATTTAATCCACTAGTTCACCAAGGAATCCGACTTACACTTGAACACTTGCTAGTCAAACTGACTGTGTTCAATCTTTTCAACTTTCTAGCTTGGTACAATCAAGTTGTTAAGGAAGGCAGCCACTACTAAGCTAAGTTATAAACAAAAGGGTTTTTGAGTTTTTTTGAATTAGCTCTCGCAGAGAGTGTTTACAGACTTGTTACTGTTGGAACCAAGTTGGTTTTACATTTAGTGTTTTGATGTTAACAAATGTATTTTATGAGAATAATATATTTGACTTCAAAGAGTATGAAAGAAGATTCATGTTTTTGAATAAAATCTAAAATAAAATTTGATTCCTAATTATAATTGATGAAAATCTAAAATAAGATTTGATTCATATTTATAATTGAAAAAAATCTTTGACCAAGTTGAAAAGAAGATATGGTCAAGATTTGAAAAATATTTGAAGAACATTTGATCAACATTTGAAGAAGATTTAATTAAGATTTGAAGAAGAATTGATCATGATTTGAGGAAGAGTTTATTTGAAGAATTTAAAAACTCAATCTACACAAAATAGGAATAGAATCAATCTGAAGAATTTACAAACTTAATCTAGACAAAATAGAAATAGAATCAGTTTGAAGAATTTACAAACTCAATCTGAACAAGATACAGTTCAGAATTAAACAAGGACTAAATTGAAGCCCAAATTTTCACTATAGATAGACACTCAAAGTTGAAGGAGAAAAGTATCGAAAAGCAGAAAAGAGTAACTCAAGCTCAAAGTTCTCAATTCATCTTAGAGTTCAAAGATAGAAACACTTGTTCAGGTTAGAAATATTTTATGAGTGTTATTTTCTCAGAGTGTGAGAGTTATTGTTATTATTAGCTTTCTTAGAAGCAACTACTCAAGTTTCAATCTCTTGTATCCAACCCGATAGTGATTTAGTTCCTTCTTCAATCTGGGGTTGTCAGGTTGTTAGGAGAAGACTTGGCTTGTAGGGTCAAGGTGGCTAGTTCTTCAAAAGTCTGGGGTTGTCAGGCTGTTTGGGAAGGCTGACTTGGAGGGTCAGGTGCCTTGTAATTCAAGGTATTTAAATTAGTGGATTAAAGCCTTTTGAATGAGGGGACTGGATGTAGCCAAGTTAATAGTGAACAAGGATAAATCTACGTGTCAAATTATTTATGCTTTCATTGCTTGCTACCTCTGAATCTGATTGCTTCTACTCCAAGTAAGTCACCAAAATCAACCTAGTTTTTTTAATTTATTTATAAATTATCAAAAAGTTGTCAAATATGGAAAACAAAATTCAACCCCCGTTCTCGTGTTTGCACCTTTAGTTACTTCAAACTTTCTTAGCACTAGCGTGAAACAGAGTGATATTGAGCAAGAGAGCGGATGTGCTTGTTACTTGTGTATTGCTTTTTCCTTGAGGGATGCACCTTCTTTTATAGAGAACGATTAGGGTTTCTAGTCGTTGTTCTGATTGCAATAAATAAACATAATCAAAAAGCTTCATGTTATTACCCTCAGCTTGATATGATCTTTTGTGACTCCTTGAGGTTTCATGGTAGAACACACCACATGGAACTCCTTCAAGTGTTTGTGGGGATCCTCACCTGCAAGACCATTAAACTTTAGAAGCAAGTGTATTAAACTAGATTTAAGTTCAAATGGTACAGTAACTTCAGGATATTCAATACACAATGCATTATAGGTAACATCAGGTGCAGCAAGTTGTCTTAAAGTTCTATTATTCATATCAGCCATATTGTGCAGCAAAATGTCACTTTTTTCACTATCACTATCACTATTTGACTCTCTATTTGACACGTTAGCACTAGCAGCTCTATTAAGTCTACGCCGTAAATGGAAAGTTCTATCTATTTCAGGGTCAAGGGGGTGCAGATTTACAGAACTAGCCCTAGTCATGCATCATCATAACAGTAAAATGCAAAATCACAATTCTGAAAATTCCAACAATGTCCCTATTGCTAAAATTGAGATGAAAAATCGAAAACACTATCAAATAAAATCCAAAAAATATAAAAATACCACCAAAAATCTCTAAAAATCAAATAAAGGTCACTCAAATTTTTTTTGGAATTTTTTGAAAATATCGAAAATTCAAAAAATTAAAAAAGTGGTCCAGATGAAGGAATTTGGGAATTTGAGCCTGGAATCCCGTAATAAGTCCCTGCCCAATCGGTAGTAAATCCAAATGCCCCTAATGTTAGTGCAATTACATTGAGGTCTGGGAAAGTTGTGGAAACACCAAGGGTATTTGAAACTGTTGTGAAAAATAACAAGGTTGCTGAAGAAATTTTGATACCTGAAATTGTTGGTGATGACCAAAATATACCACTTCCTTTTCTTCAAAAGGCGGTGAAGACTAAGAAAATGGACGAGGCAGATAGGGACAGGGAGATCTTGGATACATTTAGGAAGGTGGAAGTGAACATTCCCCTCCTTGAAGCAATTAAACAGATTCCGAGATACGCCAAATTTTTAAAAGAGTTGTGCACACACAAGAGGAGGTTAAAAGGTAATGAAAGAGTAAACATGGGGCGTAATGTTTCAGCTCTCATTCAGCCAATGCCCCAAAAATGCAAAGATCCAGGAACTTTTTCCATTCCATGTACCATAGGCAGTAGTCAATTTGAAAATGCCATGTTAGATTTAGGAGCTTCTATTAATGTTATGCCCACATCTATTTTTAACTCTCTTGCTCTTGGACCTTTACAGAGTACGGTGTTACCATTCAACTGGCGAACAGAAGCAATGCTCGCCCCGCTGGACTTGTGGAGGATGTACTTGTTCGAGTAAATGAATTAATATTTCCTGCAGATTTTTACATTCTGGACATGGAGGGAGAGAATAACTCCAACAGGGCGCCTATCATTTTAGGTAGACCATTTTTGAAAACTGCTCGAACTAAAATTGATGTACATGTTGGAACTCTATCCATGGAATTTGGTGATAACATTGTAAAATTTAACATCTTTGATGCTATGAAACACCCCATGGAAGAGCATTCTGTTTTTCAAATTGAATTACTTGCTGATTTGGTTGATGACACTTACCCTGATATGTTTACTGCTGATTTTCCTTCACTGTCTGATTTCGATGATACTTTTATTTGTGAATTTTGCATAGATAATCAGTTGTGCTCTGTGTGTGCTGAGATTGAAGCTGCTTTGCAGGTTGATCATTATGCTGATGTTGATACTTCTACTAACATAATTGATTTTGCAGACTTAGCTTCAACGACTGGTATCATACCCTCCATTGAGCAGCCACCGACTATAGACCTTAAACCACTTCCTAAAAATTTGAAATATGCATATTTAGATGGAAGTGCCAATTTACCTGTGATTATTTCAGCTAAACTTGAAGATGAACAGGAAGAGAAGCTGTTGCAGATTTTGAGAAAACACAAGAAGGCAATAGGATGGACCTTGGCTGATATTCCTGGTATTAGCCCATCCATGTGCATGCATAGGATACTATTAGAGGATGGAGCAAACTCAGTAAGGCAGCCCCAAAGGCGACCCAACCCATTAATTCTGGATGTTGTGAAAAAGGAAGTGACCAAGCTCTTGCAAGCAGACATTATATACCCCATCTCTGATAGTCAATGGGTGAGTCCGGTGCAGGTAGTTCCTAAGAAAACTGGACTCACAGTGGTTAAAAATGAAAATAATGAACTTATCCCCACACGAGTGAAGAACAGTTGGAGGGTATGCATCGATTACAGGAGTCTAAACTAGGCAACTAGAAAGGATTATTTTCCTTTACCATTCATTGATTAGATGCTTGAGCGGTTGGCTGGTAAGTCACACTATTGTTTTTTTGATGGTTTTTCTAGTTATTTTCAGATCCATATTGCACCAGAGGACCAAGAAAAGACCACATTCACATGCCCTTTCGGCAGATTTGCCTACAGGAGGATGCCTTTTGGTCTACGCAATGCTCCTGGAACTTTCCAACGCTGCATGATTAGTATTTTTGCTGATTTGATAGAAGTTGTATAGAAGTTTTCATGGATGATTTTACTGTGTATGGTTCCTCATTTGATGTATGCTTGAACAATTTAGATAGAGTTTTGCATAGATGTATTGAAACTAACCTTGTACTGAATTATGAAAAATGTCATTTTATGGTTGAACAGGGCATAGTTTTGGGACATGTGATCTCTAAGAATGGGATGGAAGTGGATCCTGCCAAGATTGATGTGATTTCTAATTTACCTTATCCATCTTGCATCCGCGAGATTCGTTCTTTTCTTGGTCATGCAGGTTTTTACAGGCGCTTTATCAAGGATTTCAGCAAGATAGCTTTTCCACTGTCGAATTTGTTGTAAAAAGATGTTAGTTTCACATTTGATGACAAATGCAAGAAGGCGTTTGATTGCTTAAAGGCAGCACTGACCTCTACTCCCATCATTCAGCCACCCAATTGGACCCTCCCTTTTGAAATTATGTGTGATGCGTCTAACTATGCAGTGGGAGCGGTTCTTGCACAAAGGGTCGGTAGGGCTGCCCATGTTATTTATTATGTTTCTAGAACTTTAGATTCTGCACAGGCTAATTACACTACCACTGAAAAGGAACTCTTAGCTATTGTTTTTGCTCTTGATAAGTTTAGATCATATTTGCTAGGTTCGAAGGTAGTTGTTTTTACTGACCATGCAGCTTTGAAGTTCTTGCTGAAGAAACCAGAAGCAAAACCGAGATTGATCCGGTGGATGTTGTTACTCCAAGAATTTGATTTAGAGATTAAAGATAAGAGTGGAGCTGAAAATCTGGTGGCAGACCATTTGAGTAGAATAGAACTGGATGACGATCCCAATTTGTTCCGTTGTCGCACACGGATAAAATACGAATTGAAATAACTGCAGAAAAGGGTAATAACCCGAGTCGTTTCGCAAGGACTCCTAATATAACGATAGTAACCGAGTTAAGAATCTGTATTGGGGGTTTTGATAATGATTTATCGAAATTAGAAATAGTTTGGACAGATGAGAAAAACGATTAATCCACTCATTCGAGTTTCGGACCTATCACAGATTCTATAATTTCTAATTCATGATTCTATTATTATTTGACTATAGAATTGATCAAACAAGCGTACAATCAACCCTATGTGAATTCGATTTCATTGACTGGATTAAGCATCACAATCATCAAAATATTACAATTAACGAACAAGCGTCGCAGAATTATAATTTAATTAGAGACTGAAATCAAATTCTGTCAAATAAATTTAATTGATCCTATTGAGATTCAATTTAAGCAATCGAATTATCAATATAATCAAATAACGAAATTAGAATCATAATTTAGAATCGAAGATGTAACCTGAATCTCCAGGTGTGATGCAACTCTGAATTCGCGGATTAACCTTTTAAAATTAGCCTTCCATCGAAATTGAAAATAAAAATATCTTTTTCTATTATATTCTGATGATTCTGTCCGAAAAATATTGTTCCTCTAAAAAAAGAAAGAAATCCCAAATATATAGTACTCGGGCTTTTGGGCTTTAAAACAAGGAGCCCGCTATTTAAGTTATTACAAAGGTCCAGAATATGAAATCTGTAATTTAGACTCAGTAGAATTCGGAATTCAGATTTTTTTCATACACAAAAGTTGTATCTCTGAGTTTTAGCTTTCCAACGACTGCTCGCATGCCTCAATCGGATATCCAGAGCTCAAGTTATGGCCTACAAAGCGAGCAGGGGTTAAAATGCAAATAATAAAATTGTAATTCAATTTCAACCCAAAGTTTAGAAATAAGCTAAAAAAAAATTATTCTAAGCTATAAAGTGATTTTAAAAATACTAAAACAAAAGGATAAAAACATGTGCCCGAGTGCTATGATCAAGAACGATTAGGGTTTCTAGTCGTTCTTCTGATTGCAATAAATTAACATAATCAAAAAGCTTCATATCAAATTTTTGTGGAATTGATTTACTAGAGAAACTTTCAAAAACAGATCTTGTAATGATTCAGCATAACTTGCTTAAAATGGTTGGGAAGCAAAGAATGCGATGGTTAAAGCATGTCGTACGATCTTCAGATAATTAGCAGAAACAGGATGTTCATCAGAGGATGTGCAATTTCTTTGTCTTCTTTATCTTCTTTGGGACGTTGACTTTTTCAGAGTTAGAGGATCAAACACTTGATATGATTATCAGAGGCAGACACAACTACTTGCTTGTCATGTTTATCAGAGGCAGAGGCAAATTATTTTTTGTCATGCTTGTGTATCAGAGGAAGAGGAACATAACCCATGTTAAATTCATCATTGTCAATTTAACTACGACATTTATTGCATTTCCAAAGGCAACTAGGACACAACAATGTTCTCTTATCAGACTTCGAGAAACAAAGTGAGGCAAGATTATGTTGTATCTTTGTCTTCAACTAGTTATAAGAGGATACGATAAAAATCTACTGAACAAGCATTTGACGTCGAACTTGCGCACTAAATCAAAATGTTAGAGCATTAAATTATTCCCACAAACAATTTTGTTATCATCAAAACATGTGAGGGGAATATTTCTTCAAATCAACTTGGTTCCAACAATCTCCTCCTTTTTGAAAATGACAAACATCTATTTTTGTGAACATTTTTTGAGATAAAGAAAACAAAAAGATAATATAGTAATATCACATTACAACAAAGCTCCCCCCTTAGAATATGCATGTTCAGTTCATAAGATGAACTATATTCTAACATAATAGTTTATTATGCATTAGTAACTAAAGTTGAGGAAAAAAATTTGTTACTTACGATTTCACAAAACTTACACATTCTCCCCTTTTTGTCATCAGAGAAAAAGAGAGGAAAAAAGAAAAAGAAAAATATACATGAAACAAAAACAAAAAACATAACAAAAAAACTAAGGATTTGGATTTGTGAGTCTAGCAAGACTTAAACTAAAGGTGTTTTTAATATCCTCTTGATTTTTTGCAGTCTTTTTCGTAAATGCCTCAATTTTAGCAGTCAAACGATCAAAATCTTCCTTCTTAACAAATTGAGAGGACTCCGGCACGAGGCCAGAGGGAGATGTAGAGAGGCTTGCAAAAGTATAATCTACAAATCTTGGAGCAGCGGTAAGAGGTACATCTAGAGTGCAAAACTTAATTTGTGGTATGAACACAAGAAGCAGCGATGGTGTGACTAGAGCCACCACATAAGGTTCCAGAATGATATCATCAGAAGGAGATGGGGCATCCTTGGATGAGCCTGATGAAGCAACTATTAGGTGCTTTCTGGATCGACTGCTCTTGGCTTTCTGATGTTGTACCATCCATAAGTAGATGATTTCAGTAGTTTTTTTTCTAAAAGCTGCAGAGTTATGGGAAGCTAGTTGCAACCCATGATCACTATTGTCCTGAATTTAGATTGTGACAAAGGAGATGATTACGTTCCAGTGGGTTGAAACATCATTAAGATCCAGACTTTGAGCATTTTGATTATGGGTGTAAGAGAATCTGGCAGTAAGGAAGTTCTAAAGTTCAAGGAAGCCAGATGGAATGAACTGTGTGGAAGGGACGATTGCTAGAGGAATGGGGAAGGTAGCAGAGTTAGAGTGGAAATGAGGAAAGGTGAACAATGTTGTTTTGCTGGGGAGAGAGAAAGGGAAGGGTTGGTTCAAGGTCTAGGACGGGGAGAGGAATAGGGCGCTCAGAGTCTGAACTTACCTTATGTTTCTTCCTTAAAATAGGGGTTGTCGTGTCTTCATTAGCAATGGTTGTGTCTTCCTTATCTTCTTCAGCGCTTAGAGAAAGAGTTATCTCTTTTTCCGTTTCTTCGCAATAACCTGTGTAACATGACGAAAAGGCAAAAAAAACAGGGGCCACAACTTGGCCAGATTGATACATTCTCATATATTCTAGAACAACTTCTTTGTATTTTTCTACAAATATTGAAGCGATAGAGTCATTAGTCTCTAAGGTAGCAGCCAAAAATCAACTTAGTTGATCCATTGTCCTTCTGGCATCACCACTGGGTCGAATACAATGGTTGGGGGACACCCATTTTATCTTGATAAGATTGGAGATATTGAATGTGGGAGCAGAAGATGATACCAAGTTTTCCTCTTGAACAGAATCTCCAACTTGTTGGAACAAAGTTGGTTTTATACTAATAGTTTTGATGTTAACAAAAGTATTTTATGAGAACAATATATTTGACTTCACAGAGTATGAAAGAAGATTGGTGTTTTTGAAGACATTCTGAAAAAAGATTTGATTCAGATTTATAATTGAAGAAAGTCTTTGATCAAGTTGAAAAGAAGATATGGTTAAGATTAGAAAAAGATATGATCAACATCATGTCTACAAGAATATATGAATTATTTACAAGAAGATTTGATCAAGATTTATCTACAAGAAGATATGAATTATTTACAAGAAGATTTGATCAAAATTTATTTACAAAAACATATGAATTATTTATAGGAAGATATGATCAAGAATTGTTTACAAGAAGAAACACCCACAAGAAGATTCATTTATTATTTGCAAAGATATGATTCAAAAGGACAAAATATTGAATTAGAAGGAAGTTTCATCTGAAGAATTTATAAACTCAATATGAACAAAATACGAACATAATCAATCTTGAAGAACTGTTCATATTGGATTCAGAAATAATGAATTGGCTAAAGAACATATTATCAAAAAGCATCTTGTTCGGAATTATTTTTAAATAAGATCATTGTTGAACAAGCATGGAATGAAGATACAATTCAAAATTAAACAAGGACTAAATTGAAGCCCTAATTTTATCTATAAATAGATACTCAAGGCTGAAGAAGATGTAAATTGAAAAATTAGAAAAGAGTACAAGAACCCAAGCATAAAATTCTAAATACATCTTAGAGTTCAAAGAAAAAAACTTGTTTGAATGAGAAATATTTTCTAAGTGTTCTTCTTAGAGTGTGATAGTCATTGTTATAATCAGCTTATTAGAAGAAAATACACAAGATCCAAACCTTTATATTCAAACCCGATAGTGGTGTTAGTGTACTTTCAACAATTTGGGGTTGTCAGGTTGTGTGGAGAAGACTTGGCTGGTAGAGTCAAGGTGTTTGTGTTTCTTAAAAGTTTGGGGTTGTCAGTTTGTTTGAGAAGACTCGGCTGGTAGAGTCAAATTGTTGAATTAGTGGATTTAATGCTTCTAAGTGAAGGGACTGGATGTAGCCAAGTTAGTGGATTTACTTGTGTCACTTTATTTCTGCACTCCTTAGTTTTGTTATTGCTTCTACTCCAAGTAAATCATCAAGTTTCAACCAGTTTAATCAAATACTGAAAAAGTTATCAATTTAGTCAAACACAATTCAACCCCCTTCTAGTGTTTGCACCTTCACAACTTCCTCTAGAGCCTTAATGAGGGACGTACACACGAGTACAACAGTTATCAGTCTAGGGTAGGGAATAATCTTGGTTTTTCCTTTTCTAGAGTTGATGATGTATGACTGCATGTGCTCCAAAAGAAGATGTGGGGAAGGTTCGTTCTGATTCTTTGAGAAATGTTCCACATTAGACCTTTGTGGTATTTGTTAACATGGTCTACTGATCCACCCTTGGGCACCAGGCACCCAATAAGGATTTTGAAGACAACGCGGTACTGATGTTTAGGATAAACAAACTTTGAATTCACCTTTGGGTCTTCGAAGAGTTCCTTATTGATTCTGAAGGTGCCAACCGTAGATTCATACCCATTTTCAAGTATCATGCCTTTGTCTGGGCATCTTGTGATGGCAGCAAGGGATTGTTGAGTGATCTAGATAGAGAGACCCATCATAGTGTTTGAAACCTCGATGTCAATATTTGCATCATCAAACCTCCAAAACTCCTTTACCAGGACGTCCAAAGCAATGTCTTGTCCTAGGTTAAAGTACTCAAACCAGCCTACCGCAACTACATCATTGATGGAGTTGAAATCGTTCTCAACTAGGTTTGCGAGATTGATTTTCAATTCATGGAGAATCTCAAGTTGATCTAGGTTTCATTGAAGCGTTGGAACATATGAAGCATTGGCAATTGAGGCGATTGAAGAAGGGCTTGAAGCCATTGAAGTAGGAGAGTTTTAGGTTGATTGGGAATTTAAACGATTTGTAAAGAATGAAAGTGTGGGAGTTGTGAGAGTCGTGAGTGAATGTGAATAAAAAAAGGTTTAAGAGCAAAAACGATTAACTATTTTTTTTTTTAAATTTATAGATACACGTGTGATACACCTGTCAAAGTATCACATATTACAAAAGTAAGACGCTACATATCCACAATTAATTGAATTTAGATAAACCGGAGGCACAAATAAATTTAATGTCATCAAAGGTAGAGCAAACATATTTTTAACACGTCTTTCTACTTTTCAAGAGGCAAGGCATATGAAGGATTTAAACATCATTCTTTGATAAACAATATGTTTAGATGTTTCTTTATAAGATTGAATTTGTCCTCAGCAAGGGGTTTAGTGAAAATATCAGACAATTAATGATCAGTGTCGATTAATTTAATGTCTAAAATACCTTAATAGTCATAATCCCTAATAAAGTGATGTTTAATCACTATATCGTTTGCCCTAAAATTTAGAATAGAATTTTTGGTAACATATGACTGAAGTGTTATCCCAGAAAATAGGAATGCTACTCTCATAAATTTTGAAATCTTCTAGTTGATGTTTCATCCACAACAATTGAGTGCTGCAATTAGCTGCTGAGATATATTTTGCTTCTGTTGTAGACAAAGCAATAGTGTCTTGAATTTTGCTTGACTAGGAGATCAGATCGTCACATAAGAATGCACAATTTCCACTAGTATTATTCCTTTCTAGCCTATCTCCAGCATAGTCAGCATCAGAGAAACCTACCAACCTATACTCAAAGGATTGCTTATAACATAGACCAACATTAGTAGTGCCCTTCAGATATCTAAAGATTCACTTAACAACTATTAACTAGGATTCTTAGGGTCAGACTGAAATATGGTACACACTAAACAGAAAAATAAGGTCTAGAGGCATTTAATAAAGGAGGGAATCTATCATTCCTCTGTATACATTTTGATCTACCTTTTTACCTGACTCATCTTTGTCAAGAGAGAAAGTTGGATGCATAGGTGTGGACATTAGTTTGCAGTCATCCATTTTAAACTTTTTAAGTAGTTCTTGGGTGTATTTGGTCTAGTGAATGAGTACATCGACTGGGTTTTGATAGATTTGAATTCCTAGAAAGAATTTCAATTCTCTCATCATACTCATCTCAAATTCATTATGAATTAACTTAGAAAATTCTTGGCAGAGATTGTTGTTAGTAGAACCAAAAATAATATCATCAACATATATCTGGAAAATGAGATGATCATTCTCAAATGATTTTCTAAATAAAGTAGTATAATCCTAACCTCTTTCAAAATTATTTTCTAAAAAGAAGTGACTCAGTCTATGATACCAAGCTCTTAGAGCCTGTTTTTGATCGTATAAAGGTTTCTTTAGTTTGAAGACATGATCTAGAAATTCATTGTCTTCAAATCCAAAAGGTTGTTTAAGATACACTTCTTCATTTATGTAACCATTTAAGAAAGCATTTTTCACATCCATTTGATATAGAGCGATTTTATTAAATACAACAAACGAAAGTAAAAGTCTGATAGCCTCTAACCTTGCAATAGGGGTGAAATTTTCAGTGTAATCAATACCTTCTTACTGAGTGTATCCTTAGGCTACAAGTCTAGCTTTGTTTCTAACCACTTCAAGTTTATCATTGAGTTTTTTTTTCTTCTGAAAACCCACTTGATTCCGATTAACTTCTTTTCTTTGGGTTTGGGGACTAGATCCCATACGTCATTCCTTTTGAATTTATTCAGCTCTTCTTGCATAGCTAGTATCCATCCATCGTTTGATAGTGATTTTTATGATGATGTAGCTTTAATTTCAGATAATTGTCCATACATATATGTCTCCTTAAGAGCGGATCTAGTTTTCAAGGGATCATTTGTGTTTTCTATGATTAGAGAGTCTAGATGAGAGGACTTGTATTTCCATCGAGTTTTGGATTCTTGATGTTTTTTATCTGAGTTGTCAGGTGGATCTTTTGATTCACTTTGGATTGAGTTTGACGATTCCTCTATTTTATCTGGTTCCTCTAATTTTTGTGGTTCCTCTGAAGTATCTAGTTCCTCTAAAACATGTAGATATGCAAAGACTACATCTAGCTTTGACTTTTTATGGTCAAACTCTTTGCCATCAAACTTGACGTGGATTGATTCCTCAACAATCAGTGTTTCTTTATTCTATACTCTATAGGCTTTAGAATTTTCAAAGTATCCCATAAGGAATCACTTTTTAGATCGTGAGTCAAACTTGCCAAGATTGTCTATGGTGTTCAAAATATAGCTAATAAAACCAAACTTATGAAAATATGAAATGTTGGCCTTTATTCCTTTACATAATTCATAAGGAGTCTTATTGTGAATAAGTATAATATAGATTCTATTATAAATGTAACATGTTGTCTTCGCTGCTTCTGCCCAAAAGTGTTTGGCAACATTCATTTCGTGAATCGTGGTCCTTGCAATTTCCTGAAGAGATCTGTTTTTCTTTTCAACAACATTGTTTTGTTGGAGTGTTCTAAGAGAAGAAACATTATGTAAACTGTTATTCTCTTCACAAAATTTTTCAAAAAGTTTGTTTCCAAATTCACCTATGTGATCACTACAAATCGTTTTTATACAAAAACCTTTTTCATTTTGCACTTATTTGCAGAAGGTAGTGAAAACTTTATGTGACTCATCTTTGTGTTTTAGGAACTTTACCCATGTCTATCTGTTATAGTCATCAACAATTATGAGTCCATATTTTTTACCATTGACAGAGGCATAATTTACAAAGCCAAATAGATCGATAAGTAAAAGTTCATGTGGCCTAGATATGGGAACAACGCTTTTAGATGAAATAGAAATTTCGTTTGTTTTCCTTTTTAATATGCCTCACAAAGAACATATAAGTTGTACTTAAGATTAGGCAAGCCTCTTACTAATTCAAGTCTTTTTAATTTTGAGATAAACCTCAAGTTGGCATGTCCTAATCTTTTGTGCCATATCAGTTGTTTGTCGCTTGCAGACATAAAACACTTGACTTCTTGTTTGTTAAAAATCACATGAACTTATTTCGTAAATTTTGTTTTTCTTTTAACTAGTAAATGTATGGACCCATCTGTTTGACTTATTGCCTTACATGAATTTCGATTGAAGGCTACATCATAACCAGTGTCGCTTAATTGACTTATGCTCAATAGATTATGCATTAGTAATTTTACAAATAAAACATTCTTAATAGAGGGAAGAGAATCATTACCTATTGTGCCGTGTCCAATGATCTTACCCTTTTGATCACCTCCATATCCTATGAATCCTCTATTCTTGAGTGACAGATCTTGGAACATAGACTGTTCTCTCGTCATGTGTTTTGAGCATCAACTGTTCAGGTTCCATTACTGGTGTTTCAATTTTGTTGCAAATGATATCTGCGACATAAAGTATTTTATGATTACGTACCCAAAATTGGTTGGGTCCTGGTTTGTTGGTTCTTAAAGGTATCTTTTTTTCCATGTTTTCAACATAGGACACGTTATATTGTTGTGACCTTTCTTATGGCATTAGGCACAAACAATACTAGGTTGATTAAATCTAGGACTTTTTGGTGTTTCTTCAAAGCCTATGCCGTGTTTATTTTTTCTACTAACATCATAGATCATAGAAGCTTGTTTACTTCTACCTATGCCTTTAGTATGAAATTCTTGGAAGGCTTTTTCAAACTTAACAAATTTGTAGACTTTATCCTATAAAGTTTCAAAAATATTTTCTTTCAGAGTTAGATTTTCCCTTTTAGGTTTTGAAAATATTTTTCAAGGGAATTGCATTTCATTATTAAGATGTCATGAGCTTTTTCTAAGAGACTTAAGTTTTGAAGAAACCTTATGATTTTTGTTGAGAAATTAATTTAGCACATCTATTTATTCATTAGCCTTATGTTTTGAAGAAACCTTATGATTTCACTACGAGATAATTCAAAGAATACCTCAATTTATTCATTAGCCGCTTCAAAGATAGAGTCAATATCGACTATTAGAGCCATAATTGCATGCTCTTCATCTTCATTAGATGATTCATTAGAGTCATCCCAAGTTGCCATAAGACCTTTCGTCTTGGTCTTGAAGTCTTTCTTATGGGATTTTCATTTCTCAAGTTTAGGATATCCTGATTTAAAATAACCTGGTTCCTTGCATTCATAGCAGATGAGCTTTCTTTTGTCTAGCTTTTCACTTCCTTCTATGTTATTTTCAGATCGTCTAAAATCTCTTTTGGAAAAGGATTTCCTTATGTTGTTCCACATGCAATGGATTTTTCTTGAGATAAAGGACAACTCTTCATCATCTAAATCTTCACTATGATCTTCCCATTCGCTTTCCTTTGATTCTTCAGTTGCTTGCAGAGCCTTAGAACTTGTATGTTTTCCATGGGATTTGATAGCCATGGATCTTGACTTCTTCTTGGACTTATCTTCAACTAGTTTGATCTAATGGGATATAAGTGAACTAATTAGCTCTTCTAGAGGCATTTTGTTTAGATCCTTAGCCTCTTGAATAGTTTTTACTTTTGGTCTCCATTTGAGCATCTTTTTGACGTGGTCGATAGTAGTATAGCTCTTTTGGAGATCCTTCAATCAAGAAACTAGAGTTTGGTATCTAGAAAACATTTTTTCAATGTCTTCATATTCTTCCATCTAAAAGAGGTCATACTTTCTGATGAGTAGATTAGCTTTGGCTTCCTGTATGTGCTTGTTTCATTCGTAGTTAAGAACCAGAGCATCAAAGACACTCTTAGTTGTTTCTTTGTTGCTGCATTTTTCAAACTTCTTGAAGGTGATAACATTCATCACAAAGGTTCTAGTGTAATAACCATCTTTTGAATCGTCATAGCAATCAACGTCTAAGCCATCTTTTGAAGGGTCATAGCCATCTTTGTCTATGTCCTAGAGTTCAGGATTGTGACATATGTAGAAACTTCTGAGTCTGCCTTTCCAGTACTCGAATCTCTCTCTGTAAAACAGGGGAGGTAAAAGAAAGTAGTGCAGGTGAAAGCAAATAGAGCAGAGAGACACAACGATTTATCTTGGTTCACCACCAACACGGTAGCTATGTCTAATCCCTTTAACCTAGAGGGTTTGATCCACTTGCTTACCAAGAAATCAAACTTACACTTGAACACCTACTAGTCACACTGACTATGTTCAATCTTCTCAACTTTCTAGCTTAGTACAAACAAAAGGTTAAAATAGTTGGGAAGTAGAGGATACAATGGTTAAAGCATGTCGTACGTTCTTCAGATAATTAGCAGATTCAGGATGTTCCTTAGAGGATGTACAATTTCTTTGTCTTCTTTGGGATTTTTTTCAAAATGTTGACTTTTTCAGATGATACATAATAATTCAGAGTCAAACGATTAGATGCTTGATGTGATTATCAGAGGAAGAGGCAATTACTTTCTTGTCATGTTTATTAGAGGTAGAAGAATATTATTTCTTGTTATGCTTGTGTATTAGAGGTAGAGGAATAGAACCCATGTTAAATTCATCAGAGCCAATTTAACTACGGCATTGGTTGCATTTCTAAAGGCAACATAGACACAACATTATTCGCATATCAGACTTAGAGAAATGAAGCGAGGCGAAGTAGTGTTGTATCTTGCTCTTCATCCAGTTATCAGAGGATACAATAAGAATCTATTGAATTGGCATTTGATCTCGAACCTGTGCACTGAATCAAAATGTTAAAGCATTAAGTTGTTCACACAAACGATATTGTTATCATCAAAACAAGTGAGGGACATATTTCTTCAAATCAACTTGGCTCTAACAGTTTTTATGTCAATTGGTTGTTGTTATTACAATTGTGTTTATGTTTTCTAAGTTGTTCTAGTTGTTGTATGAAAAGTATTTGACAAAATGTTTTTGATTTGTAATGGTTTTGTAGTGAGATATAATTAGTTTATGTTGTTGTAGTTTAAAGTAGTTTATGTTGTTGAAATTTGATATAGTCAAAATGTTGAAATGTGACAAAGTGATGATTTTTGTTTTTAGAGATGGAAGAGAGACCCAATATGGGTTTGTGTATGCTTTCATTGTTTATGTGTCCAATTGTGTATGCTTTCATTGTTTGCTGCCTCTGAACCCGATTTCTTCTTATCTAAGTAATTCATAAAAACTAACCACTCTCCATCATATTAGCAAAAAGTTATCAACTTTGTTAAACAAAATTTAACCCCCCTTCTCGTGTTTTCACCTTTAAACATAACAACTCTATTATAATGGAAACATCTTAAGTACCCTTTCTTTTACAACAACATCATCATCAAAGTGCAGCCTCTTCCAATAAGTGTGTACCTCATCAAGTTGAATAAGTGTGTCATGCGTTACTTTCTTAGCAATGATACAGTCACATGAAAAATCGTAAGTTTTATAATTACACAACCACACTTTGTACTGTTCTTACCGCATTCATTTGCTCTTGCTTCTTCGTAATGAATAAAATTCAATCCATCTCTTGAAATTTTAAACACGAACTTCAAATACAAAACCTTGTCTTTGTATCTGTGTTCAACACATTTAAACTCCTTCTAAACGAGGATTGTATCTCACTGAACTGCGTTTGCATCATATTGTTCATTGTTTCCCAACCCTTCATCAAATCACCTTTATTATCCAACAAATACATTTTCATCCTACCATGAGCAGATTCAACTTTGTTTATGGTTGTGTTGCCAAAGTGCAACACACAGTCTGTCCATGCTCTTACAGTATTCTCCTTCACCACATCCAATATGGTACTTTCGACATATTTGAGGAATTTTAGAAATTTTTCACACACCTTTTTGACAATGCACCAACATATGCATTCTCTAAAGAAAATTCCACTACAACATCCCAAACCCTCATTACGGTGTTCCATAACCATATTAGTTTGACCTATTTTGCATTCGCGCATCTACATATTTCACTCGTTTTACTTTCACATCCAACTTGCGTTTAGCTCTAACATTTTTGAAATATGATACTGACACAGTAAAACAATAGAGGTTAGAAAAATCTTTGCAGAAACATTCACCAATATAGTATGTCTGTCAGTCATAACTACCTTGGGAATCTTATCTTCATAATTCAAAAATCACGACACATTTCTAGGATCCAAGTGAAAGTATCCTCCTTTTCAAACCTGAGAAAAGCAAACCCAACTAAATATGTCATCTATGTTGAAGCTACATCAATGATCTCAAACAACAATGTCTCATATTGATTTGTTTTATAAGTCAAATCCATCACCAACACAGTTAGAAAAGTGTCAAACAACTTGATTAATTATAGATGAGCCCAAAAAATATCCTAACTTTTAGTTTCAGACTTATCAACCATTCTATATTTGTATACATATTTGTGATCATCCAATTATTTCAATATATTTTCATTTTTTATCTCAAACCCTTAGAGTATTATTATATCTTTGACGCACATTATAAACTTGTTTAATTGTAATCACACTTTCATTTCTTCTATTCTTCAAAGTCATTAGAATACTTTTTGGTGGGACCATTTGTTGGAACCAAATTGGTTTTACATTTAGAGTTTTGATGTTAACAAAATTATTTTATGAGAACAATATATTTGACTTCAAAGAGTAGGAAAGAAGATTCATGTTTTTGAAGAAAATCCAAAATAAGATTTGATTCAAATTTATAATTGAAGAAAATCTTTGACCAAGTTGAAAAGAAAATATGGTCAAGATTTGAAGAAGATTTGAAGAATATTTGAAGAAGATTTGAAGAATGTTTGATCAAAATTTATTTGAAGAATATTTGGTCAACATTTAATGAAGATTTGAAGAATATTTGATCTACATTTAATGAAGATTTGAAGAAGATTTGATCAATATTTTCATGAAGATTTGAAGAATATTTGATCAACATTTTAATGAAGATTTGAAGAATATTTGATCAACATTTAATGAAGATTTGAAGAATATTTGATATGAAGAATTTACAAAGTTAATCTACACAAAATAGGAACAGAATCATTTTAAAGAATTTACAAAGTCAATCTACACAAGATAGGAACATAATCAATTTGAAGAATTTACAAACTCAATTTAAACAAGATACAATTCAGAATTAAATAAGGACTAAATTGAAGCCCAAACTTTCACTATAAATAGACACTCAAGGCTGAAGGAGAAAAGCATCGAAAAGAGTAACTCAAGCTCAAAGTTTTCATATCATCTTAGAGTTCAAAGAGAGAAACACTTGTTCAGCTTAGAAATATTTTTTGAGTGTTCTTTTCTTATAGTGTGAGAGTTATTATTATTATCAGCTTTACAGTGTTTGAGAAAAGATCCAAGGGTTCAATATGTCTGGATTCAGCGAAGAAGGTACTGGAGGAAATATCAACAGACCACCTCGTTTGATGGAGAACGTTTTGAGTATTAGAAAGACAGGCTGAGAAGTTTCTATATTTCACAAGATCCTGAACTTTGGGATTTGGTGGAAGATGGTTATATTGCTCCGAAGAATACTGATGGTATTGAAATTCCAAGAAAGGAGATGAATGTTGATCAGAAGAAGATGTACAAGATGCATCATAAGTCTAGAACATTCATGATAAATGCAATCACCTTCAAGGAGTTTGACAAGTGCACCAACAAAGCGACAGCAAAAAGTATTTATGATAGTCTGATTCAAACCTATGAAGGAAGAAAGCAAGTTTAAAAAGCAAAGCCCAACCTCCTAGTCAAAAAGTATGAGTTGTTCAAGATGGAAGAAGATGAAGATATTGAAACAATGTTTTCCAGATTTCAGACCCTAGTCTCAGGATTAAAGTTACTTGAGAAGAGTTATACTACTGTTGATCATGTGAAGAAAATTCTTAGGAGTCTGACAAGTAAGTGGAGACCTAAGATCACTGCCATTCAGGAAGCAAAGGATCTGAATACTCCAAAGCTAGAAGAATTAATCAGCTCTCTCAGATCACATGAAATTGAGCTTGAAGAAGATAAGCCCAAGAAGAAGAACAAGACTATGGCCTTGAAATCTAAGCAGAAGAAGGTTCTAAAGGCAACAACAGAATCAGAGGATGATGATTTAGATGATCAGAATAAAGACTTAGAGGAACATGAATTGGCGTATATATGCAGAAACGTTCAGAAGATGTGGCACAACAGAAAGAAGAAATTTCCCCAAAGATATTCCAAGCAATCCAACAAAGAAAATGATGATAAAAGCATCATCTGCTAAGGGAAAAGGAAAGATTCCAAACCCAAGAAGAAGAGTTTGATGGCTACATAGGATGATTCTGAGAAATTCACTAACAATGAACAAGCAGATTTAGCTATGATGGCTCATACCAACTCTACCTCGGGATCCAATACAAATTATGACTCTAGAAGTGAATCAACAGATGAAGAAACTGAGGTATTTTCAGAATTTACTCGATCTGATTTAATTATTGCTATAAACAATTTTTTAAATATTAATCACAAATTGTCTTTAAAACTGAAAACACTTAGGAAAGAAAATATTAATTTAATTGAAAATGTTAATGTTTTAAATAATCAAAGTACTGAATTTAAAATAGAAAATACAAATTTGAAAATTGATATTACTGAACTTAATATAGAGAATGCAAATCTGAAAACTGATATTACTGAACTTAAGACAGATAATGCAACTCTGAAAATTGATATTATTGACCTTAAAAAAGAAAATGCAAATTTGAAAACTGATATTGCTGAACATAAGGCTGAAAATCTAACTCTGAAAAGTAATTATAGTTCAACATCAATTGAAAATACCACATGTAACTCTGATAAGCATGAAGAAGTATTTCAAGATTTTATTGATAATGGTATGGAAAGAAGCAAGTATGCATCTATGATTTATGGGGTTAGTAGGAATGGTAAAAGACGAATAGGATTTCAAGAAAAAGTAATTGAATCTAGGTTTATTCCCTCTGATGATTTATGTATTATTTTCTATAAGAAAGGTCACACTAAAACATCTTGTCCTATGCTAACCACATGGAAAGATAAGAAACCTTTAAGAACTAACAAACTAGGACCCAACCAAATTTGGGTACCAAAAGATAAAATTGTTTATGTTGCAGATGTTCTAAGCAATCAAATTAAAACACTAGTCATGGTGCCTGGTCAATGGATGCTTGCAATATATGAAGGCAAAAAGGTCTATGTTCCAAGCTCTACCAAACAGAAGCCAATTGACTCTATTGGAAGAAGGACTGGTCAACACAATACCTATCAGAACCAGAACCATATGATGAACCAGAAATATCATAAATATTTGGAGTATCAACAGACTTAAAGCTGGCACAGAAATCACACATATCAATAGAACTAGAACTACCAATAAAATCAGAATTGCCATCAAAGAAACCCGATGATTTAGCAGAAATAGAAGTGGCAGATTAAAAGTTAGAATTAGGAGACTTCTTTGAACACTCCAATTAAATTCATGAAGACTACAAACCTAGATGGGAATTCAAATCCCTTCATCCAGACTCTCTAATCTGAAAATATGCAAACTCAGAATCTGAAAACCAAAAAAGAACTAAGAGGGTTTTCATAGTGAAACTGAAATTGTTAACATATAGGTGATATCTTTCTTTAAATCTAATTATTGTCTGATATTATGTTTACTGTGATAACAAGAAGCATGATCATAAAAATCAAAGCTAGATAAGCATTTTGTAGGTTCTCAAGAATTTAGGATGAATGATGCTTGGGATATAGTACCTAGGCCAAAGAAAAACCTTATTGAAACCAAGTGGGTTTTCAGAAACCAGTGAAGTGGTCAGAAACAAGGCAAGACTTGTCACAAAAAGGCTACAATTAGCAAAAGGGCATTGATTACACTGAGACATTTGTTCTAGTGGTCAAGTTAGAAGCTATTCGTATTCTACTTTCTTTTATTGCAAGTAATAACATTACATTATTTCAAAAGGATGTTAAAAGTGATTTTCTAAATGATTATATAAGTGAAGAAGTTTATGTTAAACAACCCCTAGGTTTTGAAAGTTCTAAATTTCCAAATCATGTTTTTAAACTTAGGGAAATCTATGTATGACCTAAAACAAGCACCTAGTGCATGGTATGATAGACTTAGTAACTTCTTACTTAAAAATAACTTTGAAAGAGGACAAGTTGATAATACACTCTTTAGATGACATTCTTATTATTCAAATTTATGTTGATGACATTATTTTTGGATCTACTAATGACACTCTTTGCCAATAATTTTCTAAATTGATGCAGCTTAAATTTCAATTGAGTTTGATGGGAGGAAAAGGGTATATACATTCATTAAACTAAATACACAAAAGAGCGTTGTAGGAAGTTTAAGATGAGTGATTGCAAACCTATGGCTACACCAATGCATCCTACTTGTTCACTTGAAAAAGATGATTTAGGCGAAAAAGTTGACCTAAAACCTATAGAGGAATGATAGGATCCCTACTTTACCTTACCGCTTCCAGACCTGACATCATATTTAACGTGCAAGATTTCAAGTTAACCTTAGTGAATCACATTTAACTGTTGATACCTAAAAGGCATTACCAACCTTACCTTGATCTACAGGAAATCTCTTAAGTACAAACTTAGTGGATATTGTGATTCTGATTATGCTGGAGCTAAACTTGAGAGAATGAGCACAAGTGGCAACTGCGCATTTTTAGGTGGCAACTTAATATCTTGGTCAAGTAAGAGACAAAACACCATTGCAATATCAACAGTAGAGGCTGAGTACATTTCAGCAGCTGGCTGCAGCTCATAACCACTTTGGATGAAACATCAACTTGAAGACTACAACATCTTAGAATCCAACATTCCCATCTATTGCGATAACACTTCTGCCATTTGGCTAGAGGAATCCTTCCAGTAGTATCGGCCATTTATCCCACTTTCCTCCACATTTGATCAAGTAGTCAGTCATGCTAAAGACCTAAACAGTCATAGATAATTATGAAATGATATCCTTCCGAATGGGATAAGAGAATTCCTAATTCATGATTTAGAGAATTTGAAAGAGAATGGAAAGGAATAACCAAATGAAGTTCAGGGATTTTACATAGATTAGATATCAATCGAAAAAAAAAAGGATTTTTCTATTCGAAACCCAGTAGAAAAGAAGGGACAATCTACGAGAAATCATATCATATGTAAAATCCCTGAACTTCACAACCCACAAATGTTTATATTTTTTGGTAAAATCGGCATTATTAAAACTTTCTTTTTTATTAAAATCACTATCATTTGTAATAGTTATTATATTAGTACTGTTGCTTTGACTACTATTTGTGACCTTACCACAAATGTAACTATAAACGTCACTGTCATTATCATTATCATTATATTTGAAACTATTATCTAAAATGTCACTATCAATACATATTTGAGAACGAAGATAATTCTCAATGCAATTATTAATGATATTTTTCCAATTAAATTGACTAGCCAAAAACCCTATCTTACATTCTAGAGCTAAACACAGAGATCACACACCACTTCATTAGGGACTTTGTTCAAAAAGGGGTACTAAACATTCAATTTGTAGACACTGAACACCAATGGGCTGACATATTCACCAAACCACTACCTGAAGATAGGTTTGACTTCATTAAGAAAAACCTAAACCTTACCTTCATACCTGACTGATGTTGTGATCACTTCAAAGTAGTTTAGTTTTA
Organism: Cicer chorassanicum; assembly: GCA_037974735.1. Classification (NCBI taxonomy): domain Eukaryota; kingdom Viridiplantae; phylum Streptophyta; class Magnoliopsida; order Fabales; family Fabaceae; genus Cicer; species Cicer chorassanicum. Next base: position 20,679,135 of record JBBPBP010000003.1, read on the forward strand.
CAATAGTTATTATATTTTCTTTATATTATGTTATATTTATTTTATTCAAAAAAAAGGCAAAAAAAAAAAGGAAATAGGAAAAGTTTCACATTCAAGTCTTATTGTCTGATGACAAAACGGGGAGAAAGATATTTGATAAAGTGGAGAGAAAATGATACTAAGATTTAGGGGGAGCCCTAAGTTAGGGGGAGTAAAAAAAATATAAAGAAAAGTTGTTATAAAGAATACAAGTATTGTTATCATCAAAAAGGGGGAGATTGTTGGAACCAAGTTTGTTTTAAATTCAGAGTTTTGATGTTAACAAAAGTATTTTATGAGAACAATATATTTGACTTCAAAGAGTATAAAAGAAGATTCATGTTTTTGAAGAAAATCCAAAATAAGATTTGATTCAAATTTATAATTGAAGAAAATCTTAAATAAGAGTTGATTCAAAATTATAATTGATGAAAATCTAAAATAAGATTTGATTCAAATTTATAATTGAAGAAAATCTTTGACCAAGTTGAAAAGAAAATATGGTCAAGATTTGAAGAAGATTTGAAGAATATTTGAAGAAGATTTGAAGAATATTTGATCAACATTTACTGAAGATTTGAAGAATATTTGATCTTCATTTAATGAAGATTTGAAGAAGATTTGATCAATATTTTCATGAAGATTTGAAGAATATTTGATCAACATTTTAATGAAGATTTGAAGAATATTTGATCAACATTTAATGAAGATTTGAAGAATATTTGATATGAAGAATTTACAAAGTCAATCTACACAAAATAGGAACAGAATCATTTTGAAGAATTTACAAAGTCAATCTACACAAAATAGGAACATAATCAATTTGAAGAATTTATAAACTCAATCTAAACAAAATACAATTCATAATTAAATAAGGACTAAATTGAAGCCCAAACTTTCACTATACATAGACACTCAAGGCTGAAGGAGAAAAGCATCGAAAAGCAAAAAAGAGTAACTCAAGCTCAAAGTTCTCAATTCATCTTAGAGTTCAAAGAGAGAAACACTTGTTCAGGTTAGAAATATTTTTTGAGTGTTCTTTTCTTATACTGTGAGAGTTATTATTACTATCAGCTTTGTTAGAAGCAACTACTCAAGTTTCAATCTCTTGTATCCAACCCGATAGTGGTTTAGTTTCTTCTTCAATCTGGGGTTGTCAAGTTGTTAGGAGAAGACTTGGCTTGTAAGGTCAAGGTGGTTAGTTCCTCAAAAGTCTGTGGTTGTCAGGCTGTTTGGGAAGACTGGCTTGGAGGGTCAGGTGCTTTGTAATTCAAGGTATTTGAATTAGTTGATTAAAGCCTTCTGAATTAGGGGACTGGATGTAGGCAAGTTAATGGTGAACCACGATAAAGCTATGTGTCAAATCATTTATGTTTTCGTTGTTTACTGCTTCTGAATCCGATTGCTTTTACTCCAAGTAAGTCACCAAAACCAAACTAATTTTTTAATTATTTATAAATTATCATAAAGTTATCAACTTTGTGCAAACACAATTCAACCCCCCTTTCTTGTGTTCGCACCTTCACCATTTTCCTTGTAATCTCACCAACATATTCCTTCTCTTTCTCATTTAAACGACCAGAAATGAGATGACCTAATTTTCTTATCCATCTCATGGTTGTGTAATCTTGACACAACACTAACATTCAATTCATTGGTTGTTAGGAAATAACCATGCAACCTAAATGGACATTCACATTTTCTAGATCACGTGTCTTCACGTTTCAACTTCTTATTGCTTCCTTTATACACACCACCCCTTTCGCAATCCAATACAAAAAATTGTTTTCTTCTATCGAAACTATGATCAGATTTTGTAATTACCACTAAAAATCTTAACTTAGTTGTCCGAAGAAGAACCCAAGCAATCCAATCATCTTGGCAACACTATTTATTATCAGTAATAAAGTTTATCCCAACATCAATGTCAATCACCACTGGCTCTACCATATTTGGTTTCAAATCAGCTGCTTCCTTAGGTTTCAAGTTAAGTACAAGGTCAAGTATTTCTTCAGTTGCCGGCTTAGGTTTGGGTTCAAATGTAGGCTTAGGTTTCAAATCGGGTGTCGGCAAATGTTTGGATTTGGCTCCAGGCTCAACTGTAACTAACTACAAACATTTAACAGAAATTAAAACTAAATATAGTAGAAAACAGACAATTCTGAACTACATTAACACCTATCGTATACGTGAACCAGATAGTGGTAAGTTTTTAAAAAACATACTACCAGAGACCAGAATCTGGTACAAAGTAGTATAGAACTTCAAAAACTTTAATAACCAAAATGAAAATGATGAGGGTTTTAGAGCTACATTACCTCTGCAATGAAGAAAAATAGAGTTGATGATGCCAATGGATAGAAGAATGGCGTTTTTGAACTCCAAAAACGTGAAAATTGGTGAAGAATTTGAGGTTGAGTGTTGAAGAAGAAGTGTTTGGTGAATTGGGAAACAGACGTTAAAAACAAAATTATATTAATTTGGGGAGTGAACATTTAGGGTCTTAACGAGCTTAGGTTGAAAACAACACGTTCCCTAATTCTACTGATAGAAGAAAAAAATAAACATTGTGCCTCCCATTCTCAATCTAAATACTCATAACAACCACTCTGCGAAAAAGAAAGGGCTTAGGAGAGAAAAAAAAGATGAAATTCAAGAAAACCTCTAAAGGAGTTAGTGATCCATCCCCTCAAGTAAGAACTCTTTAATTACGATCATATTAACTTTGTCTAACCATTTTTCATTGTTAGTAGAGCAAAATCCCTTCTTGATCTTTTTGACAAAAAATTGATTTTATTTTAAAGTTGTTATTGTTGTTACTGGTCAAAAACTGATTTTAGTAAATGGCTTTATGATGATGGATAATTTTGAAAATGGTGTTTGATATTATTGTTATTATTATTGTGTAGGAAAATCCTTTTCAGTTTTAAAAGTAAAATTGTGATATGCAATTTATTTTCTTAGAATTTATCTTGATTTTCTTATGATATTGATATAGAAACCTATTTTGGTTAGAGAAAATGTTTATCTATATCAAAAATTAATTTTCATCCAGTAAAAATCGTTATAAAGATCTGATTGTGTTTTAATCAATAGAATTAGTTATTGGCTAAAAAAAAACTCAATTTTTATTTGGTAAAATTTTATGTTGTGATAGTTTGAGTGTTGAAGAAATTTTTAGAAACTTTATTGATGTTAAAAATAACAATGTTTCCAGAAATAATAAATGGGTTGAAAGTTGTTATTATAATTATTTTTTTAGAATGTTAAAGTTGTGATTTTTATGAGACAATTGTGTGGATGTTGTGTTGAGTTATAAAAGAAAATTATTTTATGATAGAATTGTTAATTTGTTTTGTAATGATTAAAATGAATTTTGTGTTGAAGTGTCGTTAAATTTTATTGTTAAATTTTTGGAAGTGAACTAAGGGAGTCTTAGGGATCCTTGATGCTTGTTGTTGTATTAGACTTTTGGTCGAAAAGATATATTTGAAAAATGACATTTTTCCTTTATTTTATTGGATTTTCAATGAGGCACTAAATATAGACTCAAAATCTTTTTCTATTGATATCTTTTAAAAATATAAAGAAATGGTGTGTCTTAAAAACATTTAGCCAACATCAAACCTTGAATAAGAATTAAGGATAAGATGAGTTTGGACACTAAGTGAGTAGTAAATTAATTTGTGAAGGTGTAACGTTTTGGAGCAAAAACCGCAACGTAGGAACCTTAATAACGACGCTTATAACGGTAAGGGCATCACTACATTCGTTTTCCTACTTGAATTAAATGTGATATAAATGTACTGTGATGTTGTGTATTAGTTATGTTTGCGTGTTATCTTCAAAATAAATGTTATATGATACGTTGTTATAATGGTTGTGCTTGACATGTTGTGGTTATTCAAGGCGATTACTTTGTGTTTAAACTAGGTTGGTTTAGGACAAGAATGAATGATTTTGGACGCTCTAGTTGAGTGATCTATATTGTTACTAACAAAAGTGTCTACCTTCATGCATTCATAGTTGTGTGGTGCTTCCATAATTGGTTTGAGCCCATAGTTGTGGGTGCATCCATAATTGGTTAGAGCCCACAGATCCTTGCGGGGGATTTTTAGTTAGTGGTGTTGCTTGGAAGGACCCGCGAAGCCCTTGCAGGGGAGGTGATATTCCGGAATCATGCATTGACATATAGTCTAACTAAGAGAATTTGTGCATTTTGGTTGATTTGTATCTTTGGGGCGTTATGATTTTTAACTTTTAAATGAAGTATATGATTTATTTATATTTTTGCTATAACAATTATATATGCATGTTTATTGCCTTGTGTTTGTTATTTGGAGATGACCCTTACATTTGACAGAACATCACATATAGTGTTACTTGAGCGAATAATGTCACAGTCGACCTAGTACGAGAAATTCGAGGAAAAAACAATAGTATGCAGCTGGAGGCTCCGAGATACTTTTGTACTGATGTGATACTTGTTGGGTGAGTTTTCCACAAGCGTCTAGAATTATGACCAACTAGGATTTATCTTTGGATGATAAAACGTCAAGAATTTTGGTTTTAGGAGTTTCTTTGATTTACTTATTAAATTTACTTTTTGAAATTACGAATACTCTGATTCGTTATTTTTTGAAATACAATCGAATAAGTTATTAATTGGTTTTAAAGTAAATGAGCAGGATGTTACAGTTTTAATCATTTATCTATCCCAATTATAAAAATTTATCATTTTTTTAAGATTCAAAATGAATATGACGCAATAGATAAATGACGACAAGGAATAATAAAAAGATAAACGACTAAAATAAATTAAAGGAAAAGATAAAAGAGCAAAA
>JBBPBP010000003.1:20684421-20754182 GCA_037974735.1 Cicer chorassanicum
ACTGGCAATTTTATTTATTTAAGAAAAAGTTTTTTTTTTTAAAAAAAGTAAAACAAATTAGATGCATATTCCATATAATTATAAAAAAAAAAATACAATACCAAGTCAGCATTACCTAAATCAAAATAAAGGACATCAACCATTTAAAAAAAAGTGTTGTTATTTATTATGAAAATTGTATTCACTAAATGCAACAAGCTTGTTATTTATATGTCTTAATTATGAAGTAAGGTACTAAAGCTGGAAATCGCCTCAATTCACCTGGCGAGCAATCTCGCCTGACAAATTTAATCTAAAAATTCAGTTTTTTAGGTTATGTTTCCAATTCTCCTAACCTACTCAATTTTGCTGGGCGAGTTTTTGAAGGTTTAACCTTTGACTTGCAAACTTGCTTTCAATCCAATTTTTTTTCCTATAAACACAAAACAAGTGATAAGATTTTTTTTTTCTATTCTTTCTTGAAATACTCAAAATTACACAATTATTATAAAATTGTGGGCTAATCGACATATTTGCTCCCAAGTTAAGTAATATGTGTCTTTAGTTTAAATCATTTATAAGTATAATTGACACTTTTGAGCTCTCTCCAACTTATAACTTTGTTTGTCCTCAAATAAAAGTCTTAGCTTCAAAAAATTATAAACACAAACATGACTAGGATATATTTACAAAGGGATTCAAGTCCACAGACATGAATGATCATGGTTTATTGATGAGCAACTTTCGATTGCAAGAAAATTTACATTGAGATGATAAATCCATTAGTAGAAGCATGGTTTCCATAAATACAAGCATATTGTGATACACTTTGTAAAATCAACATGACAATTTATGAAAATTACAATAATCCATTGTTAGTCAATCAAGAATTGCAAACCTCTCAATACAAGTGTTTCTCTCAAATCCAGGCGAGTGTTTCTCTCATTTTGTACACTACATTCACACAAAGTCAATTTTGCTACCCATCTCCTACTTTCTCACTAGTATATGTTCAAACATGGATCATTTAAGTCTTTTTCATGGTTGTAATGAGGTTGAGTTTCAAGGAAACATGGTTTTTCTAGATGAGCAAAGTTCCTAAAGGTTAAGAGAGAAATTGATAATCACAAAATGTTTTCGATTAACACAATCAAAATAAGCTCACTTCCGTTGTTAGATTAACCAATTTTTCAGCCTTTCTTCGTGGTAAATGTTTCATTGTTTTCCACTTTTCATTGCATTCATTTCATTGTTTTTTTGTTCTTGATCTTTTGAGAGACCTGTAGTAAAAAGAAAAATTATCTTTTTATTTTTATTTTGGCTAAATTACATTCGTTGTCCCTTAACTTAATTTCAGTTAACGTTTTAGTCCTTTTTTTTTCCTGAGTTGGTCCTTTATTTTAATTTTAAGTGGCAATTTGATATTTTAAGTTTTAAAATATCAACAATGTTATCCTTTTTTTTACAAAAATTCAAAAAGGTCATCAAAATTTTCAACCAAAACCCATAAAATTAATAATCATCTTCAATATAATTCAAATTTCATCAAATTCATAACTCAAATATTCAAATAAACTCATATTTTCATCTCCAACAACATCAAATAAAGAATGAAAATATGAGTTTATTAAAAGATTTAAGTTATGAATTTGATTAAATTTGCATTTTATTGAAGATGATAATGAACTTTATGGGTTTTGTTTGAAAATTTTGATGATTTTTTTGAATTTTTGTAAAAAAAAGAACAACACCGTTGACATTTTAAAACATAAAATATGAAATTGTCACTTAAAATTAAAATAAAGGACCAACTCGGGAAAAAAAAAAGAAGATAAAGGACTAAAATGTTATCTAAAATTAAGTTAAGGGACATTGAATGTAATTTAGCCTTTTATTTTTATTTCAACAATCACCACTTTTATTTATTCTACTTTTCAACGCAAAATAACTCCCCTTCCTAACTTGAATACAACTGTGATTATGAATGCTCTCTTATATTAATAGTTTTGGGAGATATTCGTTATTTTTACTTTTAGGCTTCAAGGTTGGACTCAAGAGTAAAATTTTGTTTAAAAGCTCAAAAGGTTAAGCAAATGATAACTCACTTGGTAGACTATTTGGCTAAGTGGTTTTTGTAACATCCTAAAGCAAAGGACTAAAAATAATTAGAATTTCAAAATTTGAAATATTCTAATTTATAGATTATTATGATTATATTATTACTATTATTATTATTATTATTATTATTATTGTTATTATTATTATTATTATTATTATTATTATTATTATTATTATTATTATTATTATTATTATTATTACTACTACTAATACTGTAATTGTTTTCAATAACCAATTTGCTTAAAATAAGGTAATATTAATAAGTTGTTTTGTTTGTTAAAGACTTATAAATAATAATAGGAAGTTTGTTTTGTTTGTTAAATGTTTTTGTGAAAGGGATAATAACAAACAAAGCTATTATAAAAACCTTTTGTTATATAATTATCTATTATTAAGGAGTCAACCAAAATCAAACAAAAAGTCCATCATAAATGAATTCAATATGTACTATTTATAACAACCAAGAGTTTAGTGGAGCAAATATAGGATACCTAGTCAAATTATCTTATAAATATTTAAATATCAATAGATAGAAAGAAGAAAAATAATGAATTAAAAAATCAATAGAGAAAACTATGCCAAACTAAAGAGGAGGAAAACTATGCCAAAATAAAGAGGAGCAATTGCGGTTGCAATATGGGTTAATAACGATTAACATATACGGAACATTTTTATCAAAGAACGCTTCAAGAGGTGAGTAATCACACCCTTTAAACTTTCATGGTACATTTATTTTGGGAATTGGAGATGGAAAAAGAGTTAGATATTTTGAATGGTACTTTCCTATAAAATTATATTTTGTTGAGAATCTAACTCTATTAAAATTGGGATTTTATGAACGGCAATAATAGGTTATAAATTGATTTATTTACTATTGTTTGTTGAATTACTGTTGTTATGATTGTTTGAATAAATATTCTTTAAAAGATTGTTTTATGATTTTTTCTTGAATGATTGGTATTATTATATATTCAAATAAAATATCATATTATAAATATATATATTCTTTAATAGATCGTTTTAATTATATTTTCTTGAATGATGGTTGTCATTATATATTCAAATGAAATATCATATTGTAAATATATATTCGTTAAAAGATTGTTTTATTATATTTTCCTGAATGATTGTTGTTATTATATTCAAATGGAATATTATATTATAAATATGATCTTATGAATATGATTGTTAAAAATATGAATTTGATTGTGTGTGCTGGAGATTGGGTCTTGTACCCCACATATTGATGAGTTTTAAACTTCACAAAGAGATGAGGTTTAAACTCCACACAGATGGGTCTTTGTACCCCATATAGATGAGTTTTAAACTTCACAAAGAGATGAGGTTTAAACTCCACATGGATGGGTCTTGTACCCCACATATAGATTTTAAACTTCACAAAGAGATGAAGTTTAAACTCCACATGGATGGGTCTTGTACCCCACATATAGATTTTAAACTTCACGAAGAGATGAAGTTTAAACTCCACATGGATGGGTCTTGTACCCCACATATAGATGAGTTTTAAACTTCACAAAGAGATGAGGTTTAAACTCCACATGGATGGGTCTTGTACCCCACGTATAGATGAGTTTTAAACTTCACAAAGAGATGAGATTTAAACTCCACACGGATGAGTCTTGTACCCCACACTAGATGAGCTGGTGCTCCACATGATGAGATGATACTCACTTCAGGGAAGTAGTATATCTCCATATAACGATGAGACATCCTTGAATTGATTGGTTTATTTTCTGCATGTGAATTATTGTTAATTTAATGGATGAGTTTTTATTAATTATTGGAAGTAATTGGTTATTATAGAAAATCTTAGTTATATCATATATATTTCTAAAGAATATTTTTGGAAGAAAGCGGGTCCCATGATCGATTTTCCCGGTTACCGCGCCGGCTGAGAACAATACTTGCTTTAAAAATGTGTGTATTATTCACTGGGATTTAGTATCTCATTAAAGTGTTGTTTTCAGAGACTAAGACCGTCGGGGACGTCGAGAGTTGAGAAGTCATACTTCCTTTGAGAAGAGTAATTTCCTTAGATTAGGTTAGTAGATCAAGAGTTAGTAGACATAGTGTCTACATTGTAGTTTATTTCGGGATTAGTTATTAAATGCCCAGATTTGAATATTTTGATTATTAAGGAATTTTCATCGTTAAGGTTTTATTTTAAGAATTTTACAATATTATTTCTTTTGAGAACTTCTTTATTTATTATAGTACCTTTTCTTTTTAATAAATATGAAAACTTTTCCATTATTTTTATACCCACGTAACTAGGCGTTACAGTTTTTCTCGAAACAAATGGCCTTAATCGTTTCTATGTATTCCACATATAGTGAAAATAGGAGCCTCAAACAAAATCAACAGTGTAATACAATGACAACTCTTAATAAGTGTTTAGGATTCACTCACTCACTCACATAGTTTAAGGTTTCACGCATTCCTTGATTTCAAGCAATTTCAAGTGATTTTTAATGAATCCTTAATTGTAACAAACAAATAGTCCATTTCTATGGTAGCATTTAACACAACCACGACTTCTAACCTATGAATCAACATTCAATGTTTCTTTTCATTTCAACTCATGCAACTTTAGCTTGATACTCAAAAAAATCACGCTAAGTCATCATGACTCATGATTCCCCACAGAAAAATTAAAGTCAAGTCATGTTCATGATTAACAAACAACTACACAACTTGCAAATTAACCATCAACAACCAAACAACATAACTATATTAAGAACTAAACATGTTCTGACATAATATTTAAAACAAAATAGGTTCATACCAATATCCAAAAAGAACCTGAGTATCAACTACCAGAAAGTACTGTCTTTTAAAAGTAACTTCAAAGTAAAATATTGAAATTAAAGAAACTGTAAGGGATTCGCATATATGGTGTGCTCATGTCTCTTATTCTTTTTCTTTTCATTCTCTTATTCTTCATCCAGTTCCAATATTTTGTCAATCAAGGCGTGTTTTGAACGAGTTCCTTCATGGATTTCATCTTCCTCATCATCTCCATTGCCATCACCTTCTAGCTCCTAACGCCTTTGTTGGTAACAAAAAGTGCGATAAAAGTGTTAGGATTAGATTTCATCAATCTCGCTCTCTCGTAGCCTAATGATTAAATATACATGTCATCATTACACATCAATAACATCATCATCACTAGTCAAGCATCATTAATTCCTTAATGAGATGATAAATCAATCTTCTTTATTAAACATTGATTCCTCAAACGCTTATGACCATAATGTCCATAAATACTAGCATATCGTGATACACTTTGTAACATCAACGTGAGGATTCAAGAAAATCACAATTATCCATTGTCAATCAATCAAGAACTACAACCAGAGGAATATACCTACCGAAGAAAGCCATCAAAATGATATTAAAAGGGAAGAAAGTTTTCAATGATGCCTCAAGTTGATTTTCTCCCTTAAAAGCACTTCTATAGGTCGTGTTTTATTGTTGATAGTCAAAAGTGTTAGAACCAAGATGGTTTTGGAGAACAATTCTTTACTTGTTTTGTTGATAAAAAAAGGAAGTTTGTGAGAACAATTTAATGTACTAATGTTCTAAATTAAGTGTCTAGAGAAATAAAACATATAGGTACATTCCAGACCCAAGAAAAAAATAAGAGGAAATGGAAAAAATCAAAGGAAACAATAAAATCATAGATAACGGGTAAAATAAGAGGAAACAAGTAAAATCAAAGAAAACAACAGAACTAGAGGGAACGAAACAGAATCAATGGAAACAACATAATTGGAGGATACAACAGAATCACAAGATACAAAGAAATAAGAGGAAACACAATGATCAAAGGAAATGCACACATAAAAGAATATTCAATGATCAGAGGAAACACAATTATTAGAGAAAACACACAAATCAGAGGAAACGCACAGATTAGAGGAAATGCAATGATTAGAAGAAACACACAGATCAGAGGAAACACAATGAATAGAGGAAACAACACGATTAGAGGAAGCGCACCATTTGCTAGCTATGAAGCCCTCAGTCGCTCTGACTCTAATATACAACATGGTCTGATAAGTTGTCTTTACCTCTAAGATTAATTCAACACAAGCAAATTATTGACTCTGCCTATGATATTCATACATTAACATCTGATTCTACTTTTGATATTGACACACTCCAATCTAACTCCGATACTTCTGGCTCTACTTCTAGTATTTATAAAATGACTGTAACTTTCATACTTTTGACTCTGATAAAAGTCAATCTCTCTAAAAAAAGTCAACAACTCTAACAAAAGTAACAACTATGAAAAAACTCAACGGCTCTGACAAAGTCAATGCACCAAATTTTATTTGCAAAAAGTCAATGCTTTTAAAAAAGTCAATGCCTTTGATGAAGGTCAATGATTCTAGAAATTGTGTATGACTTGGAAGATGTGATTTTGATAAAATCTATAAGATTCCAAATAATATTTTGAAACAGGCAGAGTTTGCCTCTGATCTTGATACTTGAAAATTTGCCTATCACACTAATTATAGAAGATGTGAAAACTCATAAAAAGTCTTGGAAAAATACAAGAAATGTTCCAGTTGATTACCTACCAAATTGCATCGAACAGAAATATTGGCTAAGTGTTTTTTAATTGGCATAAACGGTTTTCAAAGGAATCATCAGTGAAAACGACAATAAAAATTCGAATTATGCAATAACGGTAAAAAATTAAATTGCAAGCGTCGCACCAATTCAAACATATCAATTTAGAATTGAACAAAATTGAAACAAGGCAATGTTTCAATTCATACTAAAACAAGACATTTGTTCCATAATTAAGTATAAAAAGGATTCTACTTTGGTTCAACAACGTGACAATATAAAATAACAACAATCTTTCACACTATGAAGTTTGATCAAGAACACATTGATACACAATCACTTTGATCAAGAACAAGAACATACAACAAGCTTTGATAAAAAAGATTGAATAACAATAATTGATCAACAACATTCAGAAAAACATGGAACAACAAAGTATGGACGTAATTGAAATCAACATCAAATATTTAGAACAAATTCAAACATAATTATTGTTTGAACATTAAGCACTTGTACAAACACATTTTTATCCAAGTGCTAGATATTGTTAGACACATATATATCCTCTCATTGAGAGTCAAACACAAACCAGACAAACACTTGTAATTTCGCCCATTAGTGAGTGTTGTATTTGCTTCAACATGTTGCAGTTGCAACCAGAATGTTGAAAAGAGTTAACTAGGTGAGGTTAAGTGGTTTTTTTTTTTTTTTTTTGTAATACGGGTTAATTAACAGGAAGAAATCCTTCAGATGAAGGTATTGGACGTAGCCAGCCAGGTTGGTGATGAACTAATATAAAACTCATTGTGTGTTCTTCTTTCTTCACTTTGCTTTTACTTTCTAATTTGCTTTGATCACCAAGTCACGATTAAATTTCAAAAACAATTTTAATAAACAATAACACAATTCAAACACCTCATTTCTTGTGTTATTGAAACTTCAAAAAGTTCCTCTTTTTGGCTTTAATTTTTCCTTTTATATGACAAGCAAGTAGGCTAATAAGTGACCAATTCGTTGGGTGAATAAAAGTCGCTGAAGAAAGGTCTTGAAGTTTGAAACGACATTAATTTGTCTGGCAAACTGAATCTTGTGTGGCATATTTACTCTTAAAATTATTTCTTTTTGTTATGTTTCCAATTTTTCAGACCACCTAAATTTAGTTGGGCGAACTTTTGCTGGATGACCTTTGCTTTGCAAACTTGCTTTCAATTCTATATTTTTTATAAAAATACAAAATGAGTGATCAAAATAATTGCTAGGATGTATTTTTTTTTCTACTCTCTTATGAAATATTCAAAATTAAACAACTATTATAAAATTGGGGTCAATCAACATGTTTATTACCAAATTTAGTTTAAACCATTTATAAGTAAAATTGACATTTATCTGGGGTCCATTATCATATACAAGCGTTGTGTTGAGCTATTTCTTTAATTTTGTTGTTGTTATGACGTTTCTGGTTGGTGCATTCAATTTCTAATCATATAATTTCACCCCAACAGTCGTTCTCTTTTTTTAGTGTTCACTAGAACTTCTTGATTTGTGTTTGTTTCTCTTGTGGGTGATTGAATAAGGCACAATTTCAAGTCATCAACCAATATGTCAAATTATAATTCTGTTGCGGTTTTGACCTTAAATACTTTGAATGTTGTTGATACTGCGTAGAGGAGTGCATGGATCATTGACTATGGTGCCACTCATCATATGACATTTGATTCTCATCCTTTTTGACTTATACTTCTTCTAGTATTCCTTACATTACTATTGTAGATGGTTCTCATACTATTGTTGATGGTTGTGTTAACATTGACCTTTAGTCTTTTAAATCGAAAGAAGTTATTCATGTTCCTAGTCTTTCGAACATCATTATATCTATTCACCAACTTAATGAGGATCATAATTGTGATAAATATGTTTTTCTCATTGTACTTTTAATGATCTTGCAACAAGAAACACGATTGCAATTGATAAGAAACATGGAGGGTTGTACTATTTTCTTGATAAACAAACTTGTTAGAAGGTGTTGTTTTCGACACTTCAGTCTTAGTCATAGTCTCACTCTCACGCTTCACAAATATGGTTTCATCATAAGCCTCTTGGTCATCCTTATTTTCTTTCATGAGGTCTAGGTTTCAAAAAAAATTAACCCAATATGTTCAGTCTTTTAATGTGGCATTTGTCAGATTTCTAATTACAAATGTGCTACTTTTCCTTCTAGTCTTACTAATATTGTCAAACCATTTGTCTTTATTCATTATGATGTTTGGGGACATTTCCTTGTTTCTCATGTTTCTTGTATGAGATGGTTTGTTTCTATTATTGATAAATATACTCCAATAACTTGGCTTTTTTTAAGGATAAATCAGAAGTACATCAATTGTTCATTCAATTTTATAGTATGGTACAAACACAATTTGGGAAAGGCATTAAAAGATTAGGTTATGACAATCGCAAGGAATATACCAATCATAGTCTTTCAAATTTTAATAGTAAACATGGCATTATCCATGAGTTCACATGTGTTGATACCTCAACACCAAAATGGGATTGCCAAAAGGAAGAATCGTCGTTTATTTGAAGTTGCTCGAACCATTCTCTTCCAGATATCTATCTCAAAATCATACTAGGGTGAAACAATATTGTTTAATACCTATCTAATTAATCGCGTGTCATCTTGTGTTTTAGGTAATGTTAGTCCATATCAATTTATGATCTCATATTTTCCACCTATTTCTAAGATGTAGAGTCTTGAGTATTTGGGGATGTTGCTTTTGTCCATGTTAATAAGCAACACCAAAGTAAGTTGGATTTTCGTGTAGTTAGATGGTTTTTGTTGGCTATCTTCATTACAAAAGGAGGTACAAATGTTATCATCCTTCTAGTTGTAAAAGTTTTGTCTCAAATTACGTCACCTCTTAGGAAAATATGTTTTACTTCACTCGTCCTTAGCTTCAGGGGGAGAACACAAATGACTTGGAATATGAGTTTGAGTTTCTTGTCCCTGGTCTTTGCTTTCCTGAAATACGGGTTTCTATTCTTGCTCCTAGTTCTATTTTTGTTTTAATAGTAAGCAGGGTATTATCCACGAATTCACATGTGTTGGTACCTCTACAACAAAATGGGATTGCAGAAAGGAAATTTTTTTCATTTACTTGAAGTTGCTCAAGACATTCTTTTTCAAATGTAAGTCTCAAAACCATACTAGGGTGAAGCAATATTGACTATTGCTTATCTAATTAATCGTGTATCATCTTGTGTTTTAGGTAATGTTAGTCCACTTCAGTTTATGATCTCACATTTTCCTCTTGTTTCTATAATGTGAAGTCTTGACTCTCGAGTATTTAGGCGTGTTACTTTTTTCTATGTTAATAAGAAACACCAAAGTACGTCGATTTCTCGTGTAGTTAGATGTGTTTTTTGTTGGCTATCCTCATAACAAAAATGAGTTCAAATATTATCATTCCCTAGTCGTAAGAATTTTGTCTAAAAAGATGCCATCTTTCGTGAAAATGTATCCTACTTCACTCGTCCTCAGATTCTAGGGGAGAATACAAACAACATGGAATTTGAGTTCGAGTTTCTGGTCCTTGGGCTTAGCTTCCCTAAAATGAATATTTTTATTCTTGCTCCTAGTTCTGTTTTTGTTCCCGCTCTTATTCATGCTCATAATCATGTTTTTAATCTTAGTCGTCGCCTGTTTTGAGTCATATTATTGGTTTAACTTCTAAACTTGAGTCTATTAGTTTTTTGGTTCCTCTTTTATTTTTTATTTTGAAGGAATCAACACCTTTGACTCTAGTGAAGAATAAGGATAATAAGCCAATTCTAGTGTATCAAAGAATAAGTAAACCCAACTTGCTCCAAACACAACTTTAATCGCTTGAGCCAAAGGTAAGTACTAAAAATGATTCCTCTACTAGTGATTCTAATATATATGATTCTAATTAACAAGTTGAATGCAAGTGGATTTATACACTCAAGCACAAGTAAGATGTCACTCTTGATTGATTCAAGGATGAACTAGTGGCAAAAGGATACACTAAGATTTCAGGCATTGATTATGAGGAGACGTTTGCTTCAATAGAAAAGATGAACACTCTTTGAATCTTATTATCTCTTGGTGCCCACTTGGATGAGAACTGGATGAATTTGATGTGAAAAATGTGTTCTTGCATTGAAACATAGAAAAATAGGTCTGTATGGAGATTCCTTGAAGTTTTGATATCATAGGTGGGGAAAACAAGGTGTGTCAATTGAGGAAACCTTATATGGACTATAGAAGTCCCCTCAGGAATGGTTGTGAAGATTCTAAAATTCAATGTTGTGTTTGGCTGATAAGCAAAGCCAGTGAGATCACACGTTATTTTCAAACATTCACACAAAGGAAAACTAATTGTACTTCTTGTTTGTGTTGATGATCTTATTATTACAAGAGATGATTTGATTATGAGTTAATTGCTCAAGGATAAATTATCAGTAGAGTTTGTGATGGAGGACCTTGAGCGTCTCAAGTATTTCGTGGGAATTGGGGTGCTCTAGCCAAAGAAAAGTTTTTTATTTCTGAGAGAAAAGTATGCACTTGATCTTTTGCAGAAAATAGACAAGTTTGGATGTAACCCTATGACTGTTTTCATTGAACAAAATCACAACATGAGCTATGAGGATGAAAGTGCCAATGCTGACAAGGTACAATATGAAAGTTCATTTCCAGTTTTATTGAAATCAGAGTCCATTTCAAAATCTGATGGTCAGTAAAAACCAAAGGTCGAGTGAAGAAGAGTAAGGGTAAGAAGCCGGATGGATATGATGTATATCGAGACCCTTCTTACTTTGAGCATGTTAATGCAACATATTGTGAAGACCTTGGTTTACAACCATCTCAGTCATCAAAGAAGAGACAACCCTCCTAATCAAACAAAACAACCCTCTCAGTCATCTCAATCCTCAAAGTATAAGTTGTGGAAACAATTTCCTGAAGTTATTCTGCCATACATTCATGACATATTTGATGTGGCAGCGGATGGGAATTGTGGTTGTCGCGCTATTGCATTATTGCTTGGATACGGTGCGGAGTCTTGGTCTTTGGTCCGCAATACTTTGGACCATGAGATTGGTTCGCATGTAACTCCGTATGATAGACTGTTCCTAGGACGTGTTCAACCCATAGATAAATGGTTGTCCATACCTGATATGGGTTACGTGATACCGACATCATTTAGTATTATTCTCGTCACGTTTGGTCAGACATTTTCAATGACTTTCTTTCCTATGAGGGGCTCACATTCAGGATCAACAACAAATGGTCATATGATATGTATTGGTTTTGTTAATGGAAATCATTGGGTGCCGGTAAATTTCTCTAATTTTTTTATGTATTAATTTTTTATTATTTTATTTTATGTATTAATTTTATAATAATCATATGATCTTATTTTGCAGTTAAAGATGAAAGATGGATTCCCAATGCCAGATATTGCACCAGGTTGGAAGAAATATCGCACTGATGAAGCAACTTCTTGGGCAATAGCATATACAGGGCGTCTTCAATATTGGGGCTATTTATTAGGTCATTTGCCACAAAATCAACCTACATAATCCGTAGATGCAATGTCATTAGATGAAGCTTAATGCTATAAAACTATTACAAATTTATTTGTTATTAGTTACATGTCGCTCTATTTCATCTTGTTATTATTTATTTTTGTTATAGTTCATCACAAATAATAGAAAGTAAACGACATAACAATAATGCTAAAAATAGATAGATATGAAAACAAAATAAATAACAACCCATAGATGGAAACAAACTAATTTAAACGACATAAAGTATTTATAATAGATGTTCAAAATAAATTAAATGACATAACAACACTAGATGTTCAAAAGCACAGTGTCAACAACCCATATCTCATCCACTACTCACTAGTATGACGACGCAACAAATACAAAGCTTTGTAAAAACACTTATACACCTCATCATCTGGAGTAGCTTCAACTTCATTCAACCCCTACTATATTAGATCAGCAATCTGCTGTATAATAGATGGCGGCTGTGAAGTAGAACCATCTGCAACAGTGGTCGGGACACCATAGTCTGGGACCTGGGGCACACCTGATGGTCGCACTAGTAGTGGATGAGATATCCGATAAAACCACTCCAAATATCCCTCCTGACATTCTGATGGATATGTAGCCTCAAGGAGCCTGTGAAATAGCTCAGTGACAGTATGCATATATCCCAGCCATTCGACATCTGCATCAAATAATCTAGAAAGAGCAGGAAGTGGCGGTGGTGGAATATGCTGGATATAACCAAACTGTCTAAGACACCTCTCTGGTTGATATGCCACTGTTGTGCTGCATAGTCGGAGGTGACCAGTGTGTAACTTGATATGATCAAAGGGAACCACATCCCTATGATTCTCCCATGGTCTCCATATGGCTTCAGCAGGTGTTAGTGCGTCAATCATACGTCTATACTCATGGGTCTTGTGCTTGCCTTGCTTGTAGCTCCATTTATTCATTCGGGCAATGCACTGAACATTAGCACCCTGATCACCTCTTTTACAAATATCTGGAAAATATTCGTATATCCAACATTGTTGCAAATAAAAATAAATTAATTAAGTATAAACATAAAAATAAATATTTATGTAATAAATTAATTATAAAATTAAATATAAATAAATCATAATTATTTATTACCTGCAGCAGAGACATATATCCACCTAATTGTTTCGTGTCGTAACAGCTAGCATCAGAGAGGTACTCATAAAGAACTACCAGTGCAGTACTTCCCTATGCGTATCTACTGGTACCTTCTAGATCTCTTAACATAGGAAGGTACTTCGCATCGACCAATGTATGACTCTTATCTGCCAAGATAGTACTCCCTACCAGATTCAGCAAATACGCTCGAGCTGCACAATCAAATCGTTCGGCCTGACACTGCCTTCTGAACACATCTTTCAACCAATCCAGCCAGTAGTGTGCACCCCTTGCTTTTTTAGTTTCCTCCCATATCTCTTTAGGAGGCACACCTAATAAAGTAACGGCAAGATTACATGCCGATACTCTATCTATGTCAACTGGTGGAGTGTAGAACTCACCCCTAATAGGAATGCCTAACAAATTGGCAACATCGTCCAAAGTTATCGTCATTTCACCAAATGGCATGTGAAATGACAAAGGCTCTGGGTGCCATCTTTCCACAAAAGCAAAAATCAAGTTGTTGTCAATCTGCTTCAGACTCCCCCACTGGAGTGGTCCTAACCCAGATACATTCACCCACGTCTTTATACTTCGCGGGAGAACGGGTGGAGTAAATTGTTGCAACTTTTTTCCATGTGCAACAATTTTTAACATTGGACGCTCCTGCATATAATATTAAAATGCACCATAAATATATAATATAAATAATAATTAACTTTAATACACCATAAATATTAATTAATTTAACGTTAATAATATATATTCCATAAATAATTATTAATTTAATGTTAATTAAATATATAACATAAATAATAATTAATTTAAATTTAATTAAATACATGTCATAAATAATTATTAATTTAACGTTAATTAACTATATAACATAAATAATAATTAACTTTAATACACCATAACTAATAATTAATTTAACTTTAAATAAATATATACTAATTTAACTTTAATTAAATATATACCATAAATAATAATTAATTTAAATTTAATTAAATATATAACATGATTAATAATTAACTTTAATATAACATAAATAATAATTAATTTAACTTACTTCACCAAACCATAGTCTTGCCGACACATGATGCCGGTATTGACTAAGGACCGACAGATCATGCGGCCCTCCAGGAAACCGAGTCAGCACATGTGCCTCCCTCCTCTGCACAGGTGCCTCAGCCTCTACAGGTACCTCCTCCTGTACAGGTACCTCCTCATGCTCCTCCTCATCCTCCTCCTGTATAGGTACATTCTCATGCACCCGATGCTCTTGAGGTACCGCATCATGTACCGCCTGAACCTCCTCAGCAATAGAGATATCAGCCTGGTCCTCCATACTATCATAATTCCATCATAAATCGCCGCCTTTTACGCGAGGCACTCGGAGGAACTCTATCAGGACCAGCGTACATAGATGATGAACCTTCAAAATCATGTGGTCTTGCAATCACTTTACCATCTTTACCTCTAGCCTTACCCACTGAAAAAAAAAATAGACAAAATCAGATAAATTAGAAAAATACTAACATAATAATAAAAAAAATTAAAAAAAAAATTAAAAAAAAAATTAAAAAAAAATCACAAATTACCGAAAAACTTGTTTGTGAAGTTTTCCGGAAACTTTCAGAAAAGTCACACACAAGGTTTCCGGTAGTACATTATTTCCGGAAAACTTGAAAAAAGATTTCCGGAAACTTCTGAAAAACTTTTTTCAACATTTCCAGTATTTTGCTCTGTACCGGAATTCTTTTTTCAAGTTTTTCAGAGTAGTGTTCTGTACCGGAAATCTTGAAAAAAGCTTTCCGGTAAATTAGAAAATTTTGACTTACTTCTTCTGTACCGGAAATGTGAAAGTGCGAAAAATGAAAAATTACTGTAGCTTTTAATATATACGAGGGTATTATGGTATTTTCACAGCCTTTTTGGGTGTACAGGGATAATTGTGGGGGTACGGGGTCAAATTTTTCATGTTTTTGTCGAGTGCCTTTCTATAGCCTGATCCGAACTAAAATGGGGATCAACTTAGCCAATCAACTAGTTCGGGCCCATTTTGAGTATTCTAATTGTAATTGACAGTTTGTTTTTCCAAAAGATTATCCTTTTAACAAAAACTCCCTCTAAACTCAATTATAAGAAAAAAAAAATTACATATAGTTGTTGGATTCAAATATAAGTAAATGTTAACTAATCTATTTATATTTAATGTTATTATTCAAAAAATTGTCTTTAAATTAGTTTACTAATATTGTGAGGAGATGACGATTATAATTCGGAGTAAGTTAAAAATTGAATTTACTTCTCTTTTTTTATATGAAATCAAAAAAATTAAATGGACTTAACTAGTATTTTTAACAAGTGTAAAAATATGAATTTTTATTTATAAATGAGTTATAGAGGTAGATACCCGGTAACATTTACTAACACTAAAATGTTAGGCTGATACGCGGAATTGAAATTATATCATGGTCACATTTGTCAAATAAAATGAAAAATAATATAGATAAAAAATTCATTTAATACACAATAAAAAAATATAAAAAATCTATACAATTAATAAATCACAAATTGTCATACGCAATATTATAAAAAGTAGTTGTTATTGAAGGGAGGAATATATATATATATATATATACTACTTATTCTCTACTAACTATTTATACTCCCAAACTGTTTGTTATATTAAATAAACAATAACCAACAGATTGAATGTTATTTTGGTGTCTTAGATGATAAAGTAAAAGTAAAATGTGGTAAATGGTGTCTTAGATAATATTAATAATTTTCCGCCATGACTGATTTTTCCTCTTCATTTTCATTTGAATCATTTGCGGTGGAGAGATCCCACTGCCAATTATATTTCATTGTAGATTTTGTGAATTATTTTTTTTAAAAAAATCCTTTCAGAACTAATAAAGGCAACACATTTAGACATAAGGGTTTCAACAGTGACAATTCGACTATCTTTAAGTTGATCATTACAACTCTTTTATGATGAGTGTTACTGGGTACTAATGACCCACAAGTTGTTCGCGTCTGACTGACATCCAAATAATGGCTCTGCTATAACTTGTTGTCATCCCGAACTTTGTGTTACTCGTGCCTTAAAGTTTGGGACGTTCATTATGGTTCCACAATAATAGATATATCAATTGGTTGAATCTGATTATGCTCAACTCGTGTTTGAGAATAGATTCAGGTTAAAAGAACTCGGTAAAACAAATTGGATATATGAAGATAGTTTCAGAACTGATTCTCTTGTGAATGAGAAACTTTCAAGTATGTAAGTGTATGTGATTTGAGTATTAGAGCATTAGCCTTCCTTTTATAGACGATTAGAGCATTTAATAATGGTCAAAAGAGTTGTTGGTAGTGCTCTGTCAGTTTTGACCAAAACTAATATAAGTGAATAAAAATAATCTAGCCTTTTGAACAGTTTTGAACTTTGTTTGACTGAGCTGTTTTATTCATTCTTGATCAGATTGCCTGCATGTTTAATGATCCTTTAAGCTTCAGTTATAATTTATTGATGTTTCATCTTTGATCTGGAGCCTTGATTCTGTCCAAAACAGTTGGTGAATGATTATAAACCTCTGCAGAAGTAAGGAGATCAATGCTGAAATTCTGCAGAAATGGAGATTGATTATCAATCTGGTTTTGTTAGTTTGAACTTTGTGGAGATTGATATTCAATCTGGAGACTCAGTTTTGATCATTCTAGATGTCTTCCTGATGTCTTGTACAGATCAAGATTGATTAAACTTTCTTAACAATTTAGCTGAAGAAGATTCAGACTGTTTCAGCTAGCTTGATTCGAGACCTTTTATCTTAATGATTCAAAAGCTTTCTTTGACTGAAATGGATCCTTCTTGTTCCTTGCCATGTACTGATGAACTAAGTATAAAATTTAGAGGCAAAAGCTTTGTTGAAATAGTGGAAATTGATTGGTCAAGAGGCTGTGACAATCAGTCTTGATCCTGGACAACATTCTCTGTTTTTTACAGATTATAGTCAAGAATGTTCTGTTCAGTTTTTTATCTGATTTCTTTGCTTTGCTTGGTTCCTATCTTTGAATAAAAACACTCAAGATCATAGGTTAAATTAACATAACATTTAGAATTATAATTAACGTTCTTAATTAATCTTTGTTTATTTTCATCAAAACTTAATTTGAGAGTTTGTCTTAACACACAACTCAATAATCCATGCAAGGATAAGGAGGGTCAATTCTCAATAACCACACCCCCCGTGATCTATTGCGGTCACCACGTAACTATGACATGTCTGAGCATAGGTTTCCTCATATATGCTAATACTTTCGATTTCTCATGTAATACAGCATGTGTCAAAACTTTTCAATACATATTCATTCATAAACCAATATGTAAACAACTTGAATCATAAATATGTTAGAACTAAGTTAGTTCAAGAACTATGACCCATACTTGTTTTGATGAAAACAAAAATTATTTTGTGGAAATAATTTAAAGCATTAAGTTTTTATTTAAGTGTGCAGTTAGCGAATCACATAAATGGTAAGGGACTTTACGCTGCATCCTCTAATGTTTGGACAAGTTGTAGGAACACCAACACTTTGCTTTGAAAATCGTATTCTAAGTCTAATGAACGTGTTCTGAAAGGCACCTCTTGTGATTTTTTTGTTGCACGCAATGCTTTGTTTATTCTACTTATGATAATTGTGACAAGCAATTGATCGTCTGCCCCTGATTAGTATGTCGAACAATTGATCGTTTGGCTCTGATTAGTATGACACACATTTGATTGTGTGCCTCTAATAACTATGAAAAACATTATATCTTTTGACTTTGATAAAAGTCAACGCTCAGATAAAAAGTCAATACTCTGATAAAAAAAGTCAACGCTCTAAAGAAGATAAATTTGGTTATCCTTTGCCTAACATCTTGTAATTTTCATTTGTTTGAAGGTTCGTGTGACATATTCTGATCATGACATCTTCTATTCTTCTTGTCTCCATGTCAAGATACTCATAATCAATTACAAGGAAATATTTAGACAAGCTTTAAAGGTCAATCAATCTCTGAAGATTTGATACAAAACTTTTTGATACATGTTGATTTCTTCTAATCAAGACAACGACCTGAAAACCCAAAAGCTTCTCTATAAAAGTACGTGCAAATCTCATTGATATAGACAAAATTAATACTACAATAAGCACGATGCAACCGTCTCTATAATCTTTTACTTAACCCTATTACTTGATCTAAGTGCTAAGAGATTTTCCCTTTTTGATAGCATAACTTTGTAAACACACTCTTGTGAGAGTTATTCAAAGAAAACCATAAACACATTATGTTTGTAACCTAGCGCAATAGTGGCTGCATTCCTCAACAACTTGCTTCTAGAAGAACTAGTGAGTTGACACAAATCCCGTGATCTTGAATTGGTTGAAGATGAGCCAAAGAAGAAGTTAAAGTTCTTGGCTCTTAAATCCCAAGGAAATAAAGCAAACTCAAAGGCCTTACAAGCAACAAAATACCTAGAGGAAAGCGAATCAGATGACCAGAGTGAAGACTCATATGATGAAGAGTTATCCTTTATGTCAAGGAAAATCTAGCGTAAGTGGAACAACAGGAAGAAATATTTTTCCAAAAGAGATTTCAGACAATCCCAAAATAGAAGAGAAAGAGGTAAAAAAACTTAAAAAAGAAAATAAGCATCTGCTATGAATGCAAAGAACCCAAACATTTCAAATTAGATTGTCCTAAACTTGAGAAAGGAAATTCCCAATGAAAAGACTTTAAAGCAAAGAACAAAGGTCTAATGGTTAGTTGGGATGATTTTGATGAAGATGAAGAGCATGCAAATATGGCTTGATGGAAGATACACACTTTAATTCTTAAAATGAGTTTGTTGATGAATAAATTAAGGTGCTATCTGACCTATCTCATAATGAACTTATAGTTATGTTAAATGATTTTCTAAACAAGAATCACAATGTTTCTTCAAAACTGAAAACTCTTAGAAAAGCTTATGCTTGTTAGTGCAAAATTATTTTTAAATACAATCCTTTGCTTGATGTTTTGATGATAAGAAATACATATAAATAAAGAACACTTATCCCCTAACTATATATGTTAAGTGTGCAGGTTAGAGGCAAAAGTTATGTTAATAACTATTCAAAGTAGCCTAGATTACAAGTATTTTAGAGATCTTCTATCGAAGCAAGATATAATAGAGTAAAAGAATTAATGCAGAAACTAGCGCAACAAAACAGACGTCGCTATACAAGGTCTATCCTCTGATGAGTAGACGAAGGTAAAAGAAACCAAGACTTTAATTCTGTTTGACAACGTAAAGTCTGGTGACACGCGCCCTTGTGTCACAAGATTCAGCTAACTATGGGATGCAAGCAACGTATTACCTCGGTTGCCTCTGATGAACCCAACATGGATTATGTTCATCTGGCTTTGACGAGCGTTACAAGAATTCTTCTGCCTCTACCTCTGACAAGTGTAATGAGCCAGTGACTTCCTCTGCCTCTGATAATCTCATCAAGCGTCTGATCGGCTGACTCAGAACTTTTATGTATCTTTTGATCAAGTCAATGCCTCTAGTAAAGTCAACTTTCCAACAAAGTCAATACCTCTAGAAAATTCAACGCTATGACATAGTCAATACCTTTGGAGAAGTCAACACTCTAAAAAAGTCAATGCATCTGGAGAAGTCAACTCTCTAACAAAAGTTAATGATCTGATGATCTGCAAGACATCTTTTGATCACTATATCCTCTTTCTATCTGCATCCTTTGATAATCTTCTAGAATCTATTTTCTTTGATAATCTGCATCCTCTGATAACCTACTTTCTCTGATGGTCTCCGATCTTCTAATCATGTATCCTTTGTTTCCTCTTATTGTCATACATATTTAAAGGAATGATTTCTAGGAGTCAATTCTGAGCTCAACGGATAGATTTATGTTAAATGGTTCAATTATTGAAATCCATGAAGATACAGGTTGTCTTTTTGCAAATGAAGTACACATGCGTGATCCTAAAGTACAAAGGTCTTACCCTAAAGGATCCCCAACAAAAATATCTCAACTGACACTTCCTTTTTTTTATTTAAGATGAAATGATTCTGCAATAAGAATTGGAGAGAAGAATAGAATGAAAAATGTAATTTTGGAAAAGCTAAGAACACATCAAAAAACATGAATGAAAAATCCTCTCATTAGAGAGTTATTAGAATTGACGTAACATCCTCTGAATGAGAGTTAGAATCCTTGAAACATACTTTGTCTCAAATTAGACACAAACTAGAACTGATGCAAATCGGCTTGATAGTGGCACCACCCTTTCATCCTCAAAGAGGTACCTGAAAAAGTATAATGACCCTTATGAATCTCAATGGCAAGATGCTAGTATGTTGAAGAAAGGTTATGGGAACGACAACCTAGAGAGGTTAGACAAAAATACTCAAAGCCTGAAAAAGAAGATTTAAGAATACTTGTACATTTATTGAAAATAGTGGATTAAGTCTTCCATTGTACTGAGGCAAAATATCTCTGTAAGGGGAGGACTAGATCATATGTTGAAAAAGAAGATTTTAGAATACTTGTATAAATCTTTTTTGTCAAAATGTATTTTTATGATAATCATATGTTGGGGCACATAATATGTGAATGTCAAGAGGCCAAAACTAGTATGGTGTCTTTACATGTAAGGCAGAGGCAACTAAATATCAAGTCGACCATGTAACAAAAAATCTCTTTAAAGATCAAAAGGGCAATCACCACCATTTATTTGAAGTGGTGCACATTTTTCATCCATGAATCCAATGATCATTTCTGTAAAGAGGTGAATGAAATAGAAATAAAATAAAATAAAAAATTTGAAAAAAAAGTTGGTTGAAAAAATTGAAGAAAAAAAAAGATGAAAATGAAGGAAAATGTTCATTCATCAAATGCATTCATGACGTTTTATATTTTCTGCCTATGATAATAATGTCAAGCAATTGATCATCTACCTCTAATTAGTATGACACACATTTGATTGGCTGCCTCTGCTAGCTGTGTCAAGCATTTTTTCAACTAAATCTGATGGAAAGTCAACGCTCTGAAGTAGACAAATTTGGTTCTCAACATCTTGGACATGTCATTTGTCTGAAAGTCTCTGTGACATAATCTGATCATGATATTCTTTGTTCTTCATGTCTTTATATCAAGATATGTAGGATTATTTACAAGGACATATTTGGACAAGCTTTATTGGTGAATCAATCTATGAAGATTTGATACAAAACTTTATAAAAGGGCGTACACCCTCATTGATAAAGACAACAATTATACTATTGTAAGAACCAATGTCAATTATCTAGAACCTGACAATTGAATCCATACACCTTAATAAAATATAGGCAAATATAGTGAAATAATAATTGGAATCATAAAACACAACTGAAAACTACATTCAAAATATAGTTTATGACATGTTTTAGTGGATTCATAAATTAATATTACAACTTGAACTAATTTATGTCTTTTAACAATTTTTAATTACATCATACTATTCAATATATCAAAATTTTAAACTAATAAGCCTGGACCAATCCTCTAGTGCTCAGTGTGTACCTTGATTCCCCCCAGCTGCTAATATAAAAAAAATAAAGGGGTGAGTTAAAATCTCATTGAGTTTGAAAAATTAAGGAAGAGGTAGTTAAAAAATATTTCTTTCAATAAAAATGCATAAAACCTGAAATCTTGATGCACCTCAAGCTGAAGCTCTCCGTTGCAGTTTCTTTTTATAAAACTTAACTGAAATCATTGTTTTATAGTGATTCTAAAACTATGCATGACCTCAAAAATCTTTTCTTCATAACCAAAGAAATATCGCTCAATTATCTCAACATGGGCCACCAAGATAATTGAGTCTTGAGTGGTAAACATGGTATGGCCAAACCCCAATCAGTGTCCTGATTGTTCTCCTTTACCTGTTGAACCATGCCTGAAACAACTTGAACTTCGCCACCGTGAATAAGCCCATACGTGATCTTATTAATGAGAACATATTGAACTTGAAATGTTTT
The DNA here is from genome assembly GCA_037974735.1 of Cicer chorassanicum. NCBI lineage: Eukaryota > Viridiplantae > Streptophyta > Magnoliopsida > Fabales > Fabaceae > Cicer > Cicer chorassanicum. The sequence goes on from JBBPBP010000003.1 coordinate 20,706,903, forward strand.
GTATAAATGTCTTTATTATGTCTTGTATGCAATGCATTTTCATCTACTACAATTGTAAACAACTTATGAATGTATTGAAATTCGAGTGCAAATTAAATCCAAAGTCCTTGATCGGAAGCACGTAGTTTAGAGGATACGTGAACTATAGGTGACATGGTCAGAGAATCCATGGACCAAAGGCAACATGATCAAAGGATTCATGGATCAGAGGCAACGTGGTAAGAGGTTACGTGGACAAGAGGAATAATTAGAGGGTACGAGTTCAATGGAAGAATAAGAGGAAACACATCCCGTGGATGAATTAGAGGAAATGTGTCTCGTGGAAGTCTTAGAGGTAACATGTCATGTGGAAGTATCAGAGAAAACGCATCTGTGGAAGTATTAGAGGAAATGTGTCTCGTGGAAGTATCAGAGGAAACGTGTCCCATGAAAGTATAAGAGGAAACACGTCTAGTGGAAGTAACAGAGGAAATACATCTCGTGGAAGTATTAGAGGAAATGCGTCCAGTGGAAGTATCAGATGAAACGTGTCCCGTGAAAGTATCGAAAGAAACGCGTCCCGTGGAAATATCAGAGGAAATGTGTCTAGTGGAAGTATAAGAGGAAATGCATCTAGTGGAAGTATAATAAGAAACACGTCTGGTGGAAGTATTAGAAGAAACGCGTTATATGAATTATTAGAGGAAACACATCGAGTGGAAGTATCAGATGAAACATGTCGAGTGGAAGTATAAATGGAAATGCGTCCCGTGGAAGTATTAGAGGAATTGCGTCCCGTGGAAGTATTAGAGGAAATGCATCTCATGGAAGTATTAGAGGAATCGTGTCCTGTGGAATTTTTAATTTTAAGAGGATACGCGTCCCATGGAAGTATAAGAAGAACCACGTTCAGGGGAATTTTCAGAGGAAACACGTTCAGAAGTAACTGTGATTAATAGCATTTCACCAGGGGGCAAAAACACTTAAAATTTTAGAACGATCAATTAGAGGCAGAAAAAGAACACCATCAAAGGCAAAAACACTTAGAATTTTATAAAGATCAATTAGAGGTAGAAAAAGATACAGCATCAAAGGCAAAAACACTTAGAATTTTAGAAAGACCAATTAGTGGCAGAATGAGATACACCATCAGAGGCAAAAACACTTAGAATTTTAGAACGACCAATTGGAGGCATATCTATAGAGGTAAGGGTGGAGAAGCATCCAAAACATTCGCATTTGCCTTCAGTGACATGACCCGCACATTGAATTGAAATTCTTATCTCAAAATTATGTGATTTCCTAAATTACTAACGCAACAATCAAGCAACAAGCAACATGCATGGTTATTTAAGATCATTTGAGTGCAGATTCAAAATACCTATATGCTAAAAAGTTCCATTCCACTCACACCTCTAAGTTCTTCTAACCCGTAAAATCCCCAAATAATTTGTGACAAAAGTAAAGGGTGTCACCGAATAGCTCCCATAACACTCATGCTACAATTAATAAATTAACGTAACAGAACTCATAATTTTGATGATAATAATCTTCTTCAACCCGGGTTGGGTTTGTGTCTATTTTTTTAAAAATAATTTATATTTAAATATTTAGTTAATCATCTAAAGTAGTTTTCATAATTAAGCCTCGGTGTTTGAAACCAAATCTTTTCTATTTTGTTAAATTGTGAGTCATTTTAAAATATCAATAATTAACTAAATACCATTAAATTTATGCTTAAAATGTAGAGAATTAAGTCTAGTTCCATCTCCAAAAGGAATCACTCAAAAAGGATCGGTAAATTTCAAGTTATGATTAAAACAATAACCTTATACACTTAGTGACATGTTTACTGAACAACATCTACAAATTTAGGGGTATTCATGGTGCAAAAACTGCTTCGATTGAACCAAATTAATGGTTTAATTCAAGTTTTGAAAATCATTTTCGAATCAAGTTCAGTGTAGTTCTGAACTGGTTTATAAACATAAATCAGTTTAATATTTTGAATAACTTTTAAGTTAAAATCGGTTCCGAACAAGTTCTTTGGGGAAATAATTTTTACAAAAAAATTTCAATTTCTTTTGAGAAAATTTATTGATTTACTTAAGAAAAAAATTTTCGAGAAAAATAGATATAAGAAATTTTCTGATAAAAAATTTTTCAAGATAAAAAGTTTCAATTATTTTTCGAAAATAAATTTTGGAAAATAATTACGAAATTCTTTTACAAAATTTTTTTTGATAATTTATTTTTAAGAAAAAGAGGTACAAAAAATTTCTCAATAAAAAAAATTTCGATTATTTTTAAAAAAAATCCAAAATCTTTCAAAAAAAAATGTTTTCAATTTTTTTCTAAAAAATTTTCTAAGAAAAAAAAAGATTTAAATTTTAAAAAAAAGTTTCAACATTATTTTTCGAGAAAAATGATTTTCGAAAAATTTCTAAGAAAAAAAAATCTTAATTGGGTTTTAAAAATTATTAACCTGATTTTTGAATTAATTTGATTAATTGGTTTGTTTTAAATATATGGTTCAATTCATGAACTATTTAATTGGTTTATTTTTTTTGGTGCAATACTCTAATTTATCAATATGGTCCAATTAAGGTTTAAATATGTCTTTGGTATCTGTAAATATAACATTTTTTGATTTTGGTCCTCGTAATTTTTTTTGTTTACATCCCTGTAATATCAAAAAAAATTATTTTTGGTACGTTAAGTGGACGTTACAAAAACGTGACAAAGGGTATAAGTTTTTACTCTTTCAATCATTTGCTCAAATCAGTTGAACTACTCAACTCTTCTTTATGGACCTTTCTATAGAAAACATGCTACGGTAATTTTTATTACTTTCAATCACAATGTACATGGATTTATATCTGTCCAAGCTTTACAATGTAATAATGTGCATTAAGTTGAAATTACAATAAAATGAAAACTGCCAAAATTGTTATGCTAGAATGAAGGAAAATAATTAAAAAGAATAAATTACAATATTATGATGCATGATGTCATGGACAGATTGTCATGCGAAAATGAAGGCAACGATCAAGAGATTGTGTTAGCATATCTATACGCCCCCACAAGATGGAGGAGGACAAATAAGAAAAATAAGAAGTGACGAGAAAGAAGAATGAGGCTACGAAGAAGAAGAACGAGTGAATCGCATTACTTTATGGGAACTAATTCTTCAAACCTACAAAGAAGAAGGCTACACCATTGTTGGTGTGGAATCGAGACGCCATTGACAACTTCATGGACACACAAAAATCCTAGAAGGATATTTTATGGCTGTGGTTTATTTAAGGTATGGATGGATTAGGGTATTTTTGGATTTTGAAGTTCATTTTTCTGGGTATTCACAAATTTAGGTTTTCATTTTTTTTTTCATCCATCTATTCTTAATGGTTTTCTTCATCCCTCAATTCTGAGATTTTTTCTTTAGGTTTATCCTACTGTTCTTAATGGTTTTATTCACTTTTTATAGGATTTATTCATCCCTCTTTTCTTAAGCGTTTTATAAAAAATTTCTAGGTTTTATTCATTATCATGTTCTTTATCATGTAGATACATGGCAAAAAAGCATGCAAATGTTTTGACTTGTTTGATGATGAGATGAGTGATCGGGCCAAAGAGGTGATATTGTCTTTACTAAAGAAGATTGATGAGATGAAGAAGAAAGAAAATGAGTCAAAGATAATAGAGAATCAGTTGAAGATGAATATTAAATTTAAAGAGAATGAGCTGAAGATGAAGTATACATTTAAAGAAATGCTGGTTGTATTACCATTGATGTTTGTAATTTTGTATTTGTTTGTATTTCTTCAAGCACCTGTTATGAAATAGGTAGTTTGAAGGAGGGTGCTCCTATGTCAAATAATTATAGTTGGGGTGTTAATTAAGTTTTATTTTAGGGTGATGTTGTTTAGGATGTTGTCTTAGGTAGTTGTTGTTTAAATCCACTGTGTTATGTATTAGTCTATTAGTTAAGTTTAATTTCAATGTTAGGATGTTGTTTTACTTAAAACTAATTAAGCCACTCCTACTATAAAACTAATTAACACTTACTACTAGATAAGACTATTGCTAATGATTAAGCCACTGCTAGTGATTCATATTGAATATGATTATAAGATAAAGCTTAATAATTAAGCCAAATAGAACCTAAATGATCAATAAAGCATAATGTATTATATTATCATAATGTATTAAACCAGTAAGACTAGGTTCATGTTTGAAATAAGGCAGTAATGACACATTACAAAACAAGGCAACACTGACACATTAAAAAATAAGGCCTTAAAACACTATCTAACAGTCTTGACTTAGTGCTTGTGATTCTTGAGGTGCTTAAGATCCTTGAGATAACACAACTTGTGGCTGGGAACCTTGATTACTTGGTGGATGGGAGCTTTCAGCAGTTGTTGTTGCCCTTTTCCTCTTCTTCTGCATAAACCAACAACAACAATTTCTAAAACCACCACCAGCTCACAACCATTTTTTACAATTTCAGTCACAAGCCATAATGAGTCATAAACCACATTCAATCACTAAACTAGATACAATCGGTTTTAGTTCACAATTAGATTAGCTTTACCTTGTTTCTAAAGGTGCAAACACGAGAATGAAGGTTGAATTGTGTTTGACAAAATTGATAACTTTTTGCTAATTTGATGAAGGTTGATCGGTTTTTATGAATAACTTATATAAGAAGCAATCAGGTTCAAAGGCAGGAAACAATGAAAGCATAAATAATTGAACACAGATTTATCTTGGTGCACTACTAACTTGGCTACATCTAGTCCCCTCATTCGGAAAGCTTTAATCCATTAATTCAAATATCTTGAATTACAAAGCATCTGACCTTACAAGCCCAAACATCCTGACAACCCCAAATTTTGAGCAACTAACCACCTTCACCCTACAAGCCAAGGCTTCTCCTAACAACCTGACCACCCCAGATTGTTGAAGGAACACAACCAGTACCTTGACCCTACAAGTCAAGTCTTCTCCATACAAACTGACAATCCCAGATTGTTGAAACACTAAAACCACTATGGGGCTAGGTTACCAGAATTTGGAACTTAAGTAATTTGCTTCTAACAAGCTGATTATAACAATGACTATCACACTCTAAGAAAAACACTTAGAAAATATTTCTCATTCGAACAAGTATTTCTCTCTTTGAACTCTAAGCTAAATTTGGAATTTTGAGCTTGAGTTCTACTTTTTTTTTTTTTTCGATGATCTTCTTCTTCGGCCTTGAGTATCTATTTATAGATAAAATTAGGGCTTCAATTTAGTCCTTGTTTAATTCTGAATTGTATCTTCATTCCTATTTTGGTCAACAATTATCTTATTAGAAAATAATTCTAAACAAGATGATTTTCGATAATATGTTCTTTAGTCAATTATTTATTTCTGAATCTAATCTGAGTAGTTCTTCTAGATTGATTATGTTCGTATTTTGTTTAGATTGAGTTTGTAAATTCTTCAGATTGATTATGTTCGTATTTTGTTCACATTGAGTTTGTAAATTCTTCAAATTGATTTTGTTTGTATTTTGTTCAGATTGAGTTTTTAAATTTATCAAATTGATACCGTTCATATTTTGTTGTAGATAAATTTGGATTAAATCTTCTTATAAATAATTCATATCTTCTTGTGATAAATCTTGATCAAATCTTCTTCAAATCTTGACCATATCTTATTTTAAACATGGTCAAAGATTTTCTTCAATCATAAATCGTAATCAAATCTTATCATAAAAAAAAGTAGGATCTTTTGTACTTGAAACCAATATTGTTCTCACAATTTCCCTGTTTTTTACGATGACCAACATCCATTTTTGTGAACAACTTTTTATTTATAAAAAACAGTTCAGTGAGGGTTCAACAAAGCTCCCCGTCAGAATATCCATGTCTGATTTAAAACATAAGACAATATTCTTACAATTAAAAAAAAGTTCTTCAAAAAATATTCCTTCTCCCACTTTTGTCAGAAAAAAATTAAAGAACAACCATAAAAAAAATTCCAGATACTAAAATATATCAAGTTATCACCATTGTTTTAATTGAATTTGATTTTACCGAGAGCATAAACAAATTCAATTTTATTAGAGGCACAAAAGGCAAATGTTTAACCAGTCATTCTGTTTTCATCAAAAGTAAACATTCAAAGGCAGGATCATTCTTTAACAAAAACACTCTTTAGATGCTTCTCTAAACATAATCTCTTATGAAATGATGTTTGATCTCTATATGTTTTTCTCTAGAATGTAAAATAGGATTTTTGGTTAAATATATAGCAGAAGTGTTATCACAGAAGATAGGGATGTTACTCTCGTTAACATGGAAATCTGCAAGTTGATGCTTCATCCACAACACTTGAGTATTGCAAGTAGCTACTAAGATTTATTTTGCTTTCGCTATTGACAGTGCTCTAATACCACTTGTTGGGTCTGATGTAGAAAACAATCCAAACAGTGATGTTTCTTTACTAGAGGATCGGGTTTTCACAGGGGCACTAGCACTACCAATGATTAGAGTATCTAGATGAGATGATTGATATTTCCATCCAAGTTTTGATACATGATGATTCTAATTTATTTACTCAGGCATATCTTCTGAATTTTTTTTTATCCTCTGGTGCTGTTGTTTCCTTTGATTTAGCAGCTTCTTCTGATTTGGCTATTTCCTCTGATTTTGCTTGTTCTTCTGATTTGTTGTTTCCTTTAATATATGTGAACCGACAATATCTTCATCTAGCTTTGACTTGTCATGGCCATCTTCCAACGGTTAAATAAGCTGTCATAAGCTCTCTTAAAGTCTATAAATACAGCTTCACGATGAAGAAAGCTGTGTAGAAATCCTTTTATGATTTAAAAGGTAGCTTGTAAAATCCTTTCTGAAATAGTGTAAGGGAAACCTGTGGAGATCATTTCTAGGCAGAAAGGTAGAAAGTTGTGTAATAGATGAACTTATTGGAACTCTAAGGGCACATAAAGTGTTGTTACTGGAAGATAAACCTATAAAGAAAGGCAAAATAATAGCTTTAAAAGCATCACAAAGCTCACCAAGTATTCAACAAACAAATGAGAAAAGTGACTCAGAAGATGGCCAAGAAGACGTTGATGAAGAGATTGCTCTCCTCACAAGAAAGATACAAAGAATGATGAGGAGAAGAGATCAGATCAAAAAGGGATCTCCAGATAAAAAGGACTTCAAAACTGAAGTAGATAAAAGTAAAATCACTTGCTTCGGATGCATCAAACAAGGACATTATAAAACTGAATGTCCATTGAACAAAAAAGTGCCAAAGAAATTCCCCTTCAAGAAGAAGTCAATGATGGCAACTTGGGATGATTCTAATGAATCAGAAACAGATGAACCTGAAGAAGCCAACCTATGTTTGATGGCAAACACTGAAGATACAGAGGTATCAAATTCTGAACCTTTTCTTGTATGTAAACAAATGGAAAAATAATTTGATAATTTGCTAAATGATTTAAATTTTCTCATTCAAAAGTGTAGTTCTTTTAAAGATAAATTTCACAAGGAAAAAGAAGAGAAAGAGAAAACTCAGGCTATGAATGATAAACTTAAAGAGATAATTCAAAATCTGAAAGAGTCTCAACTCAAAAATTTTGAATTTGAAAGTTCAAAAAGTCAAGAATGATAAACTTAAAGAGATCATTCTTAAAATGATCTGACAAACTTCATTAAAGCTACTGAAACTTTTCAGAGAATCATGGGATCCCAAGTGGGAATATTTGATAAAGTTGGGCTTGGTTTTGATAAAACTCAAAAAACCAAAATGTATGAAAACTTTATTGTTCCTGAAAGGAAAGAGAGAAAATGCAAAATCAAATGTTCATATTGCAACAAAATTAGACATCTAGAGTTTGCATGTTATTTTTTTTTTAAAAAAAAAGAGATGAAAAAAATCAAGAACAAAAAGATCTGAAGAACGTTCTCTAGGTAATGTAACAAACGTTTTGGAGCTTTATCAAAACCAGCTGTAACTCAGTTTTCTAAATCATTTTCAAAACAAACCACTAGATATTCCTCCTGGTCCAAGATTGCCACTATGAGACGACATTTAACACTAAAAAGGAATCAAATTTTAAAACTAACTCTTCAGGACCCAAGACCAAGTGGGTACCTAAAGTTGATATAACACATCATGTAGGATGGATTTCAAGATGTCAAGAAAAGGCCATGGTTCTTGGACAGTGGTTGTTCAAGGCATATGACGGGCTTCATGTCATTTATCAAAAAGGATGGAGGATCCGTAACATTTGGGAACAATGATCAAGCAAATATCAATGGCAAGAGAACCATAGGTAAAATAAATTCTGCAAAAATCAATGATGTTCAATATGTTGAAAGATTGAAACATAACATTCTTAGCATTAGTCAACTCTGTGATAATGGCTTTGAATTTATTTTCAAACCCAACATATGTGAAGTGAGAATGGAAAATTCTGGTGAAATCATATTTTCTGCATCCAGAAAGAAAAACCTTTATATTTTATACATTGAAGAACTACCGGTCGAATCTTGCCTCATGTCTATAAATAAAGACAAATGGATATGGCATAAGAGAACTGGACATGTAAGTATGAAGACAATTTCAAATTTGTCAAAATTAGATCTTGTTAGAGGGCTTCCTAAAATAAACTTTGAAAAAGATAAAATATGTGAAGCTTGTGCAAAGGGAAAATAAGTTAAAAGTAGTTTTCATCCAAAAGAATTTATATCAACCAAAAAACCTCTTGAACTACTTCACATTGATCTTCTTGGTCCCATCGAAACCACCAATTTAGGAGGTATGAAATATAGATTTGTGATTGTTGATGATTTTTCTAAATACACATGGGTGCTATTTTTGAAACAAAAGGATGATGCAATTGATGCCTTCAAAAACTTTTGTAAAACGGTTCAAAATGAAAAGGAATCCAATATAATCACTGTAAAAAGTGATCATGGAGGTGAATTCATTAATGCATCCTTCAAAACATTTCTTGATGAACTTGGCATCTCTCATAAACTATCTTGTGCAAGAACTCCTCAACAAAATGGAGTTGTTGAAAGAAAGAATAGAACTTTGCAAGAGATGGCAAGAACGATCTTGGAAGAATCCAAAGTTGAAAAGTATTTCTAGGCTGAAGCTATAAACACTTCTTGCTATATTTTGAATCGTGTTTCAATTAGAAAAATCATAAACAAAACACCCTATGAAATATGGAAAAATAGAAAACCAAACATTTCATATTTTCACATCTTTGGTTGTTATTGCTACATTTTAAACAACAAAGATAACTTGGGAAAATTTGATGCGAAATTGGACAAAGCTATATTTTTAGGATATTCAACAGAATCTAAGGGATATTGTATTTTTAATTTGAGAATTAAAATTGTTGAAATAAGTATGCACATTTTATTTGATGAGTTTGATGATCTTGAGTTAAAAAACAAAGATGAAGAGGAGGAAGAACAATCTGGGCAAACACAGCAGATCGTTCTCCAGGAAAATGAGATTGATAAACAATCTCCATTTCAAACTCCTCCTAGAAGCTATAAACTAATAAGTGATCATCCTCCAAATCAAATCATTGGACATACAGCTGATGGCATTAGAACAAGAATGTCATTTAAAGATGATGCAAACAGCAACATAGCAATGATATCTCAAATGGAACCAAAATCCATCAAAGAAGCAATAATTGATCAATCTTGGATTGATACGATGAAAGAAGAACCTCTTCAATTTGAGAAAAATGAAGTATGGACCCTTGTTCCAGATCCACAAGATCAAACAATTATTGGAACATGATGGGTTTTTAGAAACAAGCTAGATGAAGAAGGAAAGGCTGAAAGAAACAAAGCGAGGTTAGTTGCTCAAGGTTATAATCAACAAGAAAGAATAGACTATGATGAAACCTTTGCTCTAGTCGCAAAACACAACTCAAAGTGCCAAATAAAGCATCAATCATTCAATCACACTCAAGCTTGTCAAAATCATTCTTAAGTTGCAGTTTCATTTTTCGTGTGGTTTTAGAATCAGTGATAACAGACTTCTAAAATATGTAATCTATTTCTCAAACAAGAGTTGAGCAATACCCAGATTCTAACATTCTCAAAATCATTACTTTGTAAATCAAGGCTATATTGTTAACATAGCTTGAGTAGTGTGTAGAAATCCTTTTATGATTTAAAAGATAGCTTGTAAAATCCTTTTTGAAATAGTGTAAGGTAAACCTGTGGAAATCCTTTCTAGGTAGAAAGGTAGAAAACTCTGTAATAGATCAAGACTGATCTGTGAAAACTCTATGAAAACCAAGAACGTTCTTGCTTTGAGCACTTAGTGGAAAATCTCACATTTGTGAGGACTGGACGTAACCCGTTTTTGGGTGAACCAGGATATATGCTTGTGTGATCTCTATTTATTATCTGTTTTACAATGAGCTTTTATATTGATAAATTGATATTGTTGTTTTTCCACTAACCAAGAACGTTATTTGTTTGTAACCAAGATCAATCTTGAGTTAAACTTTCAGTTTTTAAACAGGAATTTTTAAAAGGGGCAGTTATAATTCAAACCCCCATTCCTTATAATTGACATTGCTACTTCACAAATTGCCAAAAAAATCAGGAGGGTATTCAGAACACCATTAGCTTCATTCTTGCTAGGCTCACAAATCGAAACCTTTAGTTGTTTGTTTTCTTTGTATTTTGTTGTACTCTTTTGTGCTTCTCTATTTTTTTCCTCTCTTTTTGTCTGATGACAAAACAAGGAGCACATTTTTTGAGAATTTTTAAGAAATGAACTTTGTCTTCTTCAGAACTTCAGTTACTAATGCATGTTAAACAACTCTCATCTTATGAATTAAACATGCAGATTTTAAAGGGAGCCTTGATGTAATACTTTATAATATTCTTTTATACGTTATTTAATTTAAAAATGGTTCACAAAAATAGATGTTTTCCATCATAATAAAGGGGGGAAATTGTTAGAACCAAGTTGATTTGAATACCTATGGCCCTTACTTGTTTTGATGATAACAAAATCTGTTTGTGGGAACAATTTAAGGCACTAACGTTTTGATTAAGTGTGCAGGTCTCACATCAAGTGAATTTATATAGGTTCCTATGCCATATTCTCTAATGATTGAACTAAGACAAAGGAACAACAAGACTTTTCTTTACAACGCTTTTCAAATATGATGAAAGCGCTCAACACGCATCTTTAGTGATGCAAGCGACGCTATGTTTTTGGTTGACTTCGATAATGCAAGTAATGCTCTGGTTTTAGTGACTCTCGACATACATGATATGTTCTGTTTTAGTTTCCTCTGTTGAACACAACGTTTGCCTTTGATAAGCTTGATAAGCAAGTGATTGTCCGCCTTTAATGATCACATCATCACATCAAATATTTGATCGTCTGACTATGATTTATGATTTATGCTCTGAACGAAGTCAACGCTCTGATGAAAGTCAACACTGCAAAGAAGAAAAACATTTGTGTATCCTATGACGAACCTCCTGAATCTGCTACTTGTCTGAAGATTTATAAGACATGCCATGATCATCGTTTTGGAAAGTTTCTATGGAAAATAAATCTCAAAATATATGATATGAAACTTCATGACTCATGCTAATATCTTGCAATCAAGACAACGACTAGAAATCCTAAACGATCTCTATAAAATGACGTGTATTCCTGACTGAAAAAACAAGAAATGCACAAGCTATAAGCACATACATCCTAGCCCAATAGTGGTTGCTTTCTTCAGCAACTTGACTGTACTAAACTAAAAGGTTGAGAAGACTTGAACACAATCAATTTGACTAATAGGTGTTCAGTGAAAGTGTTATTCTATGGTGAACTAGTTGATTAAATCCTTTAGGTTGAAGGAACTAGACGTAGCTACCATGTTGGTGGTTAACCAAGATAAAACGTCTGTGTTATTATGTTCTATGTTGTTCGTATGTCCCATTTTATTTACTATAGCTTAGTCACGTTAAAGAGTTTTTAAAAAGAAACACAATTCAAACCCTACTTTCTTGTATTTCCCATTCTACACTGTGCCAAGAAGAAAATTTACCAAACTAACATATGTAGTGCACAAGGATTATTTGCACTTTATTACTTGTTTTGCAGACATGGGAAAACATAAATTATTTTCCATTAGTATCGCACTGATGAAGAGATAACGCATATAGTCGTTCTACCTTCCATGAAAGGTCATTGGTAGCAAAAAAATAAAATAAAATTGGTTATTGAAGAGTGTCATCCTTGTTCATGGTCCTCTTAGCGCCAGCATTTGCAAGGTGATTGGAGATGGGATCCTTAGGGACTATTTGGTTCAGTAGAGGGAAGGATAGGGATTTTAAAACTAATTTACCTTTATACCCTTGTAATCTTACAATATACTTATGATTTTAAAACTATCCATATTGTAATGGAAAATATGAATGAAACATGTACCTTTCACAAGAATGCAATAAAATAAAAAGACGGAAAATTTATATAATCAAACTCTTAAAATTAGAAGGCCAAAAAATAAAATAAATATGAAGTGTTCTTGTCAATATGATCCTAGTTTTGAATAAATTTCACAAAATACTTGGTGTTAAAAAATTTCCGAAACATCATTGCACCATTATAAAATGGTTAATTGGAGGATCAAAAGACCATTCACATAATTACAACTTCGTGTGATTCAGTTGGACATTGGAGAATCATCATGAGTTTGTCCACATCTTTCATCACAACGAAATAAATATTAGGCAATGACTCTGTATCACATCCACAATCCTTTATTAAATTCCAACCTTCACACCTTGAATTTGGAGGCAACTCATATGTATGACGTTATCTCATTATGTCATAAACATTAGTTATATTTTTTTCCCACAATTTTCAAATGGTTTTTTTATCTTCACCTTGTCAATTTTATATTCAAGCATTGCACTTAAGGTACCGCCAACTCTGTTACCTTTTTCGCATTCATGACTCTAGTCCAACTGAAAGTCCCATTATTACCATTGGTTGTTGGTAATTGTTTTTTCGAGCCATAAGCTATGAAAATGATCAATTATAAACAACAAAATTAATAAATATAATTAACATGAAATATCATTCACTTAAGACCAATATCAAATAAACATTTTGGCCAAACACAAATATCTAATAAACATCATAGTAAACTCAGTACGACATCAAAGAACACCAATATTAAAATATAAATAATAAAATACAAGGTAAGTCATTTCGGCCAATCCATCATTTGGATAATTTGACCAAATTTGATGTGCTACACTACTTTTATAACCCCACCCAGAGCAACTTCATCACTATCACTTCTTAAAACTTCATGATTTGATTTTCATGAGATACATTTTGATTTGCAAGTTCAAAATCTACTTTGGCTATAAGCTCTTCATCTGGGTCTATGCTCATTAGATAATTGTGAAGAATGCAACATGCAAAAAATGATTAATTTTTTAGTTTTGACTCCATAAGTGGGCTCTGTTGAATAAGACAAAGTCTCAATTTTTTTTTTCAATATACTAAAGGCTCTTTCAATTGCATTGCATAAAGATGCATGCTAGAGATTAATTTTTTTTTTTTTTTTTTTTTTTATAATTTTGAGGTGGATTTCCTGCCGAATATTTTTTCAAGCGATACTAAACTCCTCAATAAGGCGTAGAGGCTCTCTCTTCCCATTACAAGGGCACATAAGTGAACTTTAAATTAAAAGTGCGCTGCTAGTGTTTCCTACTACGGTATCAAGGAGCATCTTTGGAGATACTTTGACTCATATGTGTGTTCCATCTGCAGTACCAACACAATCTTAATATTTTTTATCAATATATATAATCTATCTAGTCTTATTTATATTTTAGTGTAAGATAACTTATTAATAAAAAGTTTTTTTCTTAAAATATGGGTAGAACTATTGCTACTAGAAATTTCTTAAAGAACTGTTGAGCTATCAAGTTAAACGATAAATTTTTCTCTCAATTCAAGAATAGCTTTCAAAACTTGATGGAGATGACCACTAATTGTCTCGTCGGAACAATGAAATCAAAAGTTGACTTCATGACTTTTAGCATTATAGATTAATATGTAAATTGATTTTGCAACTTGTTTTTCCACATATGACCATCGTGTAGCTCGTAAGCCCCTCTCTTTCTAACATATCACATAACTTTAAAACATTTGAGGACTCATTCTCAATATATTTCTACCTGTTTCACTGTTACTAATTCGGTATATTACTTCTTCACGCACCTTTACTCTCCCAGAGCTCATACTATAATTTAATTTCTCCTATAAGACATTTGAACATAACAATAAGCAATAGCATACATAAGTCAAGCTATAGCTCTTTTGCACAAATCAAATCATCTGTTGTTAGCAATTTCATGATCCATCTAACCCCATAAAATATTTGTAAAATTAAATTCTACATAATCTATAACTCTTGTACTACTATACATAGATCATGTAATACAATACAACAACTCATAAAAAAATAAAATTAAAATAAAATATATTACAAACAAAACAAAGCACATGAAAAAAAAAGAGATGGTATCTTCATATAAAAAAGCAAGTGATGTGAAGCATCAGAGCAACCACATGATGACAAAAAAAATGAAATCATAAAAAAAATACAAAACAAAACACATGGTTACTGCAAGGAACATAACAATGTAAAAGATATAACTCAGAAACGTGACCCAAACGTAAAATAAAAAAGAAAACAACAAAAATAGGTATAATAGATGACAAAAGTGATACTAGAAACAAGTAGTACTATCAAGAAAAATGCAAAAGAACAACTTACTAAGATGACGAAAAACCATATGCATGAGTACAACAGAGATGTAGCAGTAAACACCAAAGAAAATACAAAGTTACAATGTAAAGAAAGAACAACAAACAGATAACCTTAACTTTTAACATTCCTATATAGATAATTTAATTTTCTAAAAATTTTAGGGATCAGATATAACTTTGTAAATATTTAATAAATAATTACGTTAATAAAAAAAATGACAAATATATGGATTATTAGGTGGACAATGCTTTATAAAATTGTAGTTTTGTCATCGTCCAAGTCAACAATGACTAACTGTTGACTAATTATGATTTAACATAAGGATCTAATTGGAAACTTTATACTAATTTAGGGATCTGGTTACAATTTTTTTTAGTTTAAGGTTCTATTGAAAAATTTACAAATAGTTCAGGTATCTGTAGAGTAATTAAACCATTAGATTTTAGACTATAAATTAGGGTATATAATTAATTTATTTTTTGTGGCTATCTAATTGTATTATTATAATTAATTTAAGTTCAATTTTTAATTTAAAACTACATTATTTATTTGTAGGTTTGTTAAAATATGCCTCCAAGAGAAAAATTACCAAATGGTATTGTAGAAGGTGCTCTGAGTGATGATATTTGATGACACTTTGCAGTCACTTTGGCAGGGAGAAATAGAAACACTATACAATTAATGTAAATGTACTCCTCAATTTGTAAGCATTGGTGGCTGCTGAACCAAGTAAAAGTGTTACATCATGTAAGGAATTAAATTTAAAAAGAGAAGGAACTTGTCATTTGTTCTGCAGTATGATTTCCATAAATCCTCTATAACTTCCATTGGTTACCGACACTTCTGCCCGAGAAGGTCCGGTTAGAGGATTCAAGGGAAAATCGAGCTTGTACACTCCCTTTAATTTGAATTGGTCAGCAAGCCTGATTGGAGTGGCAGGATTTTATAAGAGATTCCACTAAGTGTTGTTCGCCGCTTGCCATCAATTTTCACTAATGCATTATTTTTTAATACATAAATCTCTGTCACATTGATTGAACCATATTTGAAAGATCCTTGTGGGTTTGGACGAGATCCACTTGCCAATACATTCCATCTACACAATTAACCACATAATTGCAAAATGAGTCTTGAATTTTTTTCAACTATATCGAACACAATGAAATATAATGTTATAGAATTGTAGCATAATGAGACCTGATGGATCTTGCTTGGTTCATTGAGTAAGTTTTGTCAAATTGATCATCCGGACCCGGTGGTAACGAATAATGCAAGCAAATTGAAGAGCCCCCTGTATGTTCCATACATAATAGGTAGGGAAAGTATAAACAACCAAACCTCCAAAAATAATGCTCCAGTGGATTTTATGTGTCCATTAATCAATTTAGAAGTGTCCCCATCAACAGTCGATACATCCACGTATCTGAAAATATAAAAGATATCAAGTTTGCTATCAGACTAAGGAAGCACATCACAACATATATA
This sequence comes from Cicer chorassanicum, assembly GCA_037974735.1. Taxonomy (NCBI): domain Eukaryota; kingdom Viridiplantae; phylum Streptophyta; class Magnoliopsida; order Fabales; family Fabaceae; genus Cicer; species Cicer chorassanicum. Next base: position 20,723,224 of record JBBPBP010000003.1, read on the forward strand.
CACCATAAGCTGGCATACAATATCTTCCTACCATTTCATTACTTCAAAAAGTAAACAATCGAGTAGATACATGGCTTGCAGACATTATAATGACATGAAAATATATGCAACAAATATATTATACTATGGATAGACATAATCTAATCAAACTAGAGGGAAAAGTTTCAATAGTAAGATGATCAGGCATATATCAATATGCATTTCAAATGCTATTAAATGTCAAATTGTAGAAATCAAATGAAAATACTTTATAACTTTGAATTTAAATATAGCACCATTTTTCTGGACCCATTCCATTTGCAGCTCCATGCTTCCCACAAGCAACATCCACCTGATATGGAATAGAACAAATACAACTAGCTCATAACTTCTAGATGAGTTAAAATAAAATAAAAATAAAAAAACCATATAGAAATATACACACACCGCACTTTGAGGATCATGAAGCATGGAAAATGTGACATCGCAAGATGCTGCTACTTCCTCGAGAGATGATTTATATCTGTAGAACAGATTAGAAGGTGAAGAACTAGTAAACATCCTGTGCAACAATATTGCTCATGGTTTCACAATCAGGTGGTCAAGGCATATTAATCATAAGTAAACTAATTACCCTTTTACAATGATCAACAGAATTTGAAGTATGTCTCTTGAAATTTACAAAATCAAACTCTTACTACTGAGTTGACACGCACAATGAAATTTGAATTAGAATCTACTGCTAGTAGTACTATTATAAAAAATGAAAAATGCATTAGAGAAACTATTAGTAGGTTAATTAATAGAATAGTATGACAATATAAAGATATATACCCAGCTTTGATGAGATTTTATGCCATAGGGGAGCCCATGATTCCGACTCCCAAAAAGCCAACACGTGGAGGTGTCTGAACCCTTGAAAGCAAGAGTGTATGTGTTTATTTAAATATTGAGATGAATTGAAAACTGGCACTCCAACTCCAATAACACAAATACCACATGCTTCGGCTCCGAACCTCATTATCAATCTGACCTATGAGATCCTATCAATGAAATCTCTTCACATGGCTTAACCTAAGATGCATACATTACAGACTTAGCAGATTGTTTCCCTGACGTAGATCCACAACAAGCTTTGTATTTATTTTTTGAACCAAACGGGCAGACCTTGTTTCGAGGAATCTTCCCGATAGAACGAGAAGCAAGAACAACAAAACCAGAATGTCAAAGGACAGCATAATATTAGAACAGTTTTTGTGAATGCGAACAACATATTGATTTTGGATCACCTAACCAACTCAAAGGCAATTAAAACACCAACAAATCACAATACAAGAAGAAAAATAGAAACAAAAACCTTGTCATTTTGTTGTAATGTGATTTTATCATTGGTTTTCCTATAGCTATTATTTGATTCATCATTAGTGTTGTCCTCTACAATGCTTTCTATGTGCTTTTCACGATTCTCATTTACATCACAACCTGCACATTCCAAGAATTCGAGTTAAGAGTTGGAATATAAAGAGTAAACACAAACATGAATGAATCCTACCAAGATGTAATATGCTAGAAAGAACCAAATTAACAATTATGAACAGGAACATATGATGGTTTGACTTTCAGAGAGTGCAAAATAAAATGACTAGCCATTACCGTGTTAGTACTAGCCTGACTTTAAAGGCAATCAGAATTTGAAGAGCACTCTTCTGCTCCTTGTTCTGCTATTAACTAAAATCACATTACACCAGCCAGAACACTAAGAAATCACATTAACTAAAATTTAAGTTATTTATCTGACACACCACATTTGCAGTAATTTAATTTACAGGGCCAATTTAAAGCACTTATATTTCTTCAGGTTATGGATGGATAAGCTTAACCGAATTCATTCATGGTTTAAAGAATCAAACATAATCTCCACCAAATTCAATTACATTATTACATTCCACTTGTGTACAAGAAACATATCCTAGAAGAACCATCTTCTTCTTTTTGCATCTAATTTATTTTCAGGGCAAGAATTAAATAAAATCAAAGTAGAATACAAACGACAAACAATTATCATCTCATCAACACAAAAGGGTTTTATATGAACAAGTACTGAAAAAATGACTAAATGACTAAACATAAACTATCTGGTTAATAATCTCATCTCATCAACACAAAGAGAAACAAAAAAAATTAACCAAAATAATGAGAACTGCAGAGAAACATCAAACAATTACCGTAGTAGTGTCTCAATCTATGAAGAATGAGTGTGTCCATACAAATCAAACGGTGCCCAAAGAGCATCAAGAGGACATGGTCGTTTAGAATCAAGTCTCAACCATGGTTTACCACTACCGGACCAATGTAGCAAACTAACTGGACCAGCATGCAAATCTCTACAACTACCCTTAACATTATCACAACCTAAACCATGTTGATTCCACCGGTGTTCAATAGGTGCCACGTGTCCTGCAAAAACCAAAAGAAACAGTGGAAGAGAACCAAGCTCGTAGATCCTTTCACTCTTCTAAATCTCCACCTATTTTTCTATCCTCTTCGTGTACCCTCCTTTCCTCCACCGTACCAGATCCATAACCATAACTCCCGTGTTAAAGTAACAAACCTATTTCTGATTCTCAAACGCCGCTGTAAACTGCGCCTCCGACCAAAACGCCGCCGTGAAATACTTCGTGAAATTAGCGTGACAATATTCCGGAGCCTGATAATCCGGTGAAGAGGTCTTGAAGGAAATGGATTTCGAGGAAATTGTGATGGAAGAACGATTTTCATTTACTTGAGATGGAAGAACGATTTGAAACTTAATTTTTATGATTTTTTGAGACGATCAACGAAATTGAACAAAATTGGATGAACAAAATCGAATCGAAAGGAGAAGAAGAACGATTTGAGAGAAGATGAGCGATTTTACGATTTGAGAGAAGAAGAGCTAAATTGAATTGCAGAAAATCGAATTGCTACGAGAGAGAAGAAGGCAGAAACTGAATCTGCTTAATTGTTATTTGTTATGAGAGAAATCCGATTGAACAAAAAATTGAAGAAGAATATGAATCGAAGAGGAAAGTCGAAGGAAATCGAATTGTTAAACCTAGCTAAATTGTAATCGAGGAGCAAAGAGATTTCACCCTAACTGGCATTGTGGAATCGAGAAGCAAAAATCGATTTCGGAGAGGGAAAATGGAAAAACGATTTCACCCCAAATGGAATTGTGGAAAAATTTCTGATAGGGAAGTAAGGTAAATGGGTTTAATGAAACATGAGAGAAATGGGAAGAAAGGGAAAACCATTTTCTACTTGAGAAGATTTGTGTGCATTTAATATTTTTATAAAAGAGTATAATATTTTGAGAAACAGTGACACCCTAACTTTAGTTAAAAGTAGCTTTAGTGACAGATAAAAAAATATCACAAAATCTGAGTGTCACAATAGATACTTTTTTTTTTGTAGTGTGTTGTGAAAGAATATTAACTAATGGAATCACTTGGTTGAAGAAATATCTTACACACATGTTGGGAGAAATAAAATGTTGTGTTAGAGTCACAACTTTTGTTAGAGAAAACACGATGAAGCTTCTATTAGACAATAAAGTAAATAAATTGATCAACAAAAAAGAAAGGAAGAATTTGTTGCATGTTTGAGAGGAGAAGACGACGGCGATGAAGATGAAGTTTTTATGTATGAAGATGTAGCTACGAGACAAGCTACACAAGAATATTGGACGGTAAAAGTAAATAAATTGATCAACAAAAAAGAAAGGAAGAATTTGTTGCATGTTTGAGAGGAGAAGAAGACGATGAAGATGAAGTTTTTTTGATTTTATGTATGAAGATGTAGCTATGAGAGAAGCTACACAAGAAAGCATGATGATGCATAAACAATGGGAAGATAGAGAAAGATTTCGTGCAAGTGGCAGTAGTGCAAGATCTGGGGGAAGCGTATGTTGTCCAAGTGGCCACTGAGGCAGCATTGAAAGCAACTTGTTTGAAATTGATGAAAAAATGTCTCATTGTTTGGAAATGTGTTTAGAAGATATTGGGGAAAAGTCAAATGTCCAAAAAGTGTTTGATGAAGTAAAAAAGATAACTTTGTTTATATACAACCATATTTGGACCGTGAATTTGAAATATACAAGTGGTAAAAACCGTGAATTTGAAATATACAAGTGGTAAAGAAATAATTCGTCTAGCAATAATTCTTTTTGCTACACCATTTTTACAACTTGATTCAATTGTGAAACATAAATAAGCTTTGAAATATATGTTTGATTCGGATGCATAAAAAAGTTCCAAATATAGAAAAGACAAATCAAGTGGAGTTGCATATGAAGCCAAAAGATTGTTATCAGTACACAATTTTGGAATAAGGCTATCTTTTGGAAAATTTTGTCCATTATCTCTTCAAGTCTCTATCATCGATAATTATATGCGTACCATCGATCACGTATTTGGATTCAACTCACGAACCGTCACTTATTCCCAACTATAAACCTAAAAATAGAGAACAAATATTAAAGAATAACAACGTAAAATAAAGATAAGTCTGAAGCATGTGAAGATACACTGTCCTCAAAATATATTTATTTATCTAAGACGAAAATCTCTTAAGTTTCAACGTGCTCTTCCTAAAAGAACACGAATAACAGAACTACGAGAATATGAAATCATTGTTATCCCACGAAAGAAAATAGAAGAAAATAATTTTATAAATGATAAAAATATATTTGAGAATCAAAAACTCATTATATATTATATTGTCGGTTACTTTTAAGCCATTAATCTCCAATATTCAAAAAATAATAAAATATATTAAATATGTAATCAATTTATGTTTATAAATTCTATGGAATGATTTATTATTGTGTGTTTTAAAATAATTTTTTTTACGTATTAAAATAATTTTTTTAATATTTTTGAAATATTATTATAAATTATCCACCGGATTTTATATGACCACATGAGTATATTTTTTTGAGAGAAATTAAATATGTTATTAATAGATGTAGTTAGAAAATTAGTCATGCACTTTTTACTTTAGACACCTTGTAATAATGAAAATAATCTTTAATTTAAGTTATTTTATAGAAAAAAATACATCCCAAAGTCCTTTATGTTTCACGAAAGTAATTGTTTGATCATTTATATTTTTTTTGTAACACAAAGGTTCTTTAAGTTTATCTTAGTTTTTGCTTAGATCCTTTAAGTTTTTACTTTCTTGATTTAGTAGTTTAAGTTATCTCATTATTACATCGTTAGTCATTTGTCTCACTTTAAACAACAGCTAGTGCAATTAAAAGCATCTTAGTTTTTGCTTAGATCCTTTAAGTTTTTACTTTCTTGATTTAGTAGTTTAAGTTATCTCATGGTTACATCGTTAGTTATTTGTCTCACTTTAAACAACGGCTAGGGCAATTGAAAGCATCTTATCATTAGAAACTCTACCAAGTGTTGCAACAATGAGTAACTTATACTAATCCTTTAGAAAATAATCATCAAACCTTATAAACAATCTATATTTCTTGATTTTTCTACAACCATTCAGACGGACATATAGCATCATAAATATCATTAACTTCATTCACTTGTAAAATAGTTAACTCATTGCGCTGTTTGGATTAGATCTTAATAGTAATTTAAGAAAATGGTCAAATTTAGTGGACTCTATACGTAATTTAATATAAATTAAACACTAATGGTGAAAACAAAATATAACTTAAATGACTAAATCTATAAAATAAAAAGTTAAAGGATCTACGCTTAAACTGAACTAAACTTAAAGGAACCTAGCGTTATAAAAAAATGGCTTTGTTGATATAGCGTTATAAAAAACTAAACTAAAAAGTTAAAGGACCAAACTTTTACTTTTGTGAAAAATAAAAGACCTCAGGATGTATTTTGCCTATTATATATTATATGATAGTCTAAATCATTTTAATAAAATTTGTGAAATTTTGTGATTGATTCACTATGCGTCGGCCACAATTCATAATGCAGCATCTGTAACAATCGATATCGCGAAAACCTTGTTGTGACTCCTGTTTATAACCTTATGTCTTTCTTATCGGTGGTTAAGCATTTGCCTAATGGCTTTGTTGATGTTAACTTCTGTTATATTGATGGTTAAGCACTGTAAGTTTTGTTAAGTGATTACGCCTTGAGTTGTGACTTCTGCTTAATGGTTAAGTTTTTGTCATTTATTGGCTTTGATTTTCAGCCGGTGTATTTTTGGCCTCTTTGATTGTGTTCTTTTCTTTTGATTTAATTTACCGTTGAATTGATTCTTCCAAGCTAGAAGTGTTGAACACCTTCTAGCTTGCAGAAAGGTATTAGATATATAGAAAATCATAGATTAGGAGTTAGTTAGTTAGTTACAAATTAGTTAACATATATTAAGGCATTGGATATAAGATGTGTTGGAGATAAAATTATTTTCTCTTGAGAAGATTCATATTTTGAGAATGGCTCAAATATGATGACAAAGACTTTGGTTGCTTCGAAGATGATATGTTGCAGAGAAAAGGCGAGCATAGTTAACAATACCTTCATACTTGAGTCTTGAAGGGGAAATTTGTTGGGTGAGTTCCCTCCCCAAGTGAGACCTACCAATTAGCTACTAATAGTTTTATTATTATTGTTGTTATAAATAAAAAAAGGAACAAGTGTGTAAGTGTTTGGTGAATGGACTAGGCTCAATTTGTAGTAACAAGGGAATTAAGCAAATTTCTTATCTCTTAGAGTCTGACAAACCGTTCAAAAACCCAAAATGCCCTTTACCGGAATGTAGGATCCAGTTCGGTAATTTACCAAAATCACACATCCGGTAACTTAAGTTATCGGAATCACACATGCAGTAGAAACCTTAATATAGGGTAGAACGCATTTTACCGCATGTGTGATTCCGATAACTTCATATAGGGTAGAACTGCTTTTATTGAAATCACACATGGGGTAGAAACCTTAATATATGTGTGATTCATCACTAAAACCCCATTTTTTGATTCATCAACTCTTCATCATCAAAAAATAAGTTTTTTGTTTTTATAGTTTTTATTTTAGTGCTTATGTTTATATTTGTAATCATGTTTATGTTGTTGTAGTTTCAATCGGTAGTTAGGGATGAATGTTGATGCTGTGGTAGAACGACAAAACACAAGAAATAGGGGTTTGAATTGTGTTTTCTGATTAAAATAACTTTTGTGGTGATTATACTAAAGTAAAGAAAGTAGTGCAGGTGAAATAAAAAAGAGCAGAGAGATACAAAGATTTATCCTAGTTCATCACCAATACAGTAGCTACATCCAATTCCTTCAACTTGAACGATTTAATCCACTAGTTCACCAAGGAATCTGACTTACACTTGAACACTTGCTAGTCAAACTGACTGTGTTCAATCTTTTCAACTTTCTAGCTTGGTACAATCAAGTTGTTAAGGAAGGCAGCCACTACTAAGCTCTTGTAGAGAGTGTTTACAGATTTGTTACTGTTGGAACCAAGTTGGTTTTACATTTAGTGTTTTGATGTTACCAAATGTATTTTATGAGAATAATATATTTGACTTCAAGGAGTATGAAATAAGATTCATGTTTTTGAAGAAAATCTAAAATAAAATTTGATTCCAAATTATAATTGATGAAAATCTTTTGAAGAAAATCTAAAATAAAATTTGATTCTGAATTTTTCTTTGAGGGATGCACATTCTTTTATAGAGAACGATTAGGGTTTCTAGTCGTTGTTCTGATTGCAATAAATAAAGATAATTCAAAAAGCTTCATATCAAATTTTTGTGGAATTGATTTACTAGAGAAACTTTCCAAAAATAGATCTTGTAATGATTCAGCATAACTTGCTTAAAATGGTTGGGAAGCAAAGAATACGATGGTCAAAGCATGTCGTACGATCTTCAGATAATTAGCAGAATCAGGATGTTCATCAGAGGATGTGCAATTTCTTTGTCTTCTTTATCTTCTTTGGGACGTTGACTTTTTCAGAGTTAAACGATCAAACACTTGATATGATTATCAAAGGCAGACACAACTACTTGCTTGTCATGTTTATCAGAGGTAGAGGCAAATTATTTTTTGTCATGCTTGTGTATTAGAGGAAGAGGAACACAACCCATGTTAAATTCATCATTGTAAATTTAACTACGACATTAGTTGCATTTCAAAAGGCAACTAGGACACAACAATGTTCACTTATCAAACTTAGAGAAACAAAGCGAGGCAAGATTATGTTGTATCTTTGTCTTCAACCAGTTATAAGAGGATACGATAAAAATCTACTGAACAAGCATTTGACCTCGAACTTGCCCACTAAATCAAAATGTTAGAGCATTAAATTATTTCCACAAACAATTTTGTTATCATCAAAACAAGTGAGGGGAATATTTCTTCAAATCAACTTGGTTCCAACAATCTCCTCCTTTTTTATAATGACAAATATCTATTTTTGTGAACATTTTTTGAGATAAAGAAAACAAAGAGATAGTATAGTAATATCACATTACAACAAAGCTCCCCACTTAGAATATGCATGTTCAGTTCATAAGATGAACTATATTCTAACATAATAGTTCAATATGCATTAGTAACTAAAGTTGAGGAAAAAAATTCGTTACTTACGATTTCACAAAAATTACACATTCTCCCCCTTTTGTCATCAAACAAAAAGAGAGGAAAAAAGAAAAAGAAAAATATACATGAAACAAAATCAAAAAACATAACAAAAAAAACTAAGGATTTGGATTTGTGAGTCTAGCCAGAATTAAAGTAAAGGTATTTTTAATATCCTCTTGATTTTTTGCAGTCTTTTCCGTAAATGCCTCAATTTTAGCAGTCACACGATCAAAATATTCCTTCTTAACAAATTGAGAGGACTTTGGCACGAGGCCAGAGGGAGATGTAGATAGGCTTGCAAAAGTAAAATCTACAAATCCTGGAGCAGCGGTAAGAGGTACATCTAGAGTGCGAAACTTAATTTGTGGTATAAACACAAGAAGCTGCAATGGTGCGACTAGAGCAACCACATAAGGTTCCAGAAGGATATCATCAATAGGAGATGAGGCATCCCTAGATGAGCCTGATGAAGCAACTATTAGGAGCTTTCTGGATCGACTACTCTTGGCTTTCTGATGTTGTACCATCCATAAGTAGATGATTTCAGTAGTTTTTTCTAAAAGCTGCAGAGTTCTGGGAAGCTAGTTGCAACCCATGATCACTATTGTCCTGAATTTAGTTTGTGACAAACGAGATGATTACGTTCCAGTGGGTTGAAACATCATTAGGATCCAGACTTTGAGCATTTTGATTCTGGGTGTAAGAGAATCTGGCAGTAAGGAAGGTCTAAAGGTAAGGGAAACCAAATGGAATGGACTGTGTGGAAGGGATGATTGCTAGAGGAATGGGGAAGGTAGCAGAGTTAGAGTGGAAATGAGGAAAGGTTAACAATGATGTTTTGTTGGGGAGAGAGAAAGGGAAGGGTTGGTTCAAGGTCTAGGACGGGGAGAGGAATAGGGCGCTCAGAGTCTGAACTTACCTTATGTTTCTTCCTTCAAATAGGGGTTGTCGTGTCTTCATTAGCAATGGTTGTGTCTTCCTCATCTTCTTCAGTGCTTAGAGAAAAAGTTATCTCTTTTTCCGTTTCTTCGCAAAACCTGTGTAGCATGAAGAAAAGGCAAAAAAAACTAGGGCCACAACTTGGCCAGATTGATACATTCTCAGATATTCTAGAACAACTTCTTTGTATTTTTCTACAAATATTGAAGCGATAGAGTCATTAGTCTCTAAGGTAGCAGTCAAAAATCGACTTGCGTGATCCATTGTCCTTTTGGCATCACCACTGGGTCGAATACAATGGTTGGGGGACACCCATTTTATCTTGATAAGTTTGAAGATATTGAATGTGGGAGCAGAGGATGATACCATGTTTTCCTCTTGAACAGAATCTCCAACTTGTTGGAACAAAGTTGGTTTTATACTAATAGTTTTGATGTTAATAAAAGTATTTTATGAGAACAATATATTTGACTTCATAGAGTATGAAAGAAGATCGGTGTTTTTGAAGACATTCTGAAATGAGATTTGATTCAGATTTATAATTGAAGAAAGTCTTTGATCAAGTTGAAAAGAAGATATGGTTAAGATTTGAAAAAGATATGATCAACATCATGTCTACAAGAAGATATGAATTATTTACAAGAAGATTTGATCAAGATTTATCTACAAGAAGATATGAATTATTTACAAAAACATTTGATCAAAATTTATCTACAAAAACATATGAATTATTTATAGGAAGATATGATCAAGAATTGTTTACAAGAAGAAACACCCACAAGAAGATTCATTTATTACTTGCAAAGATATGATTCAAAAGGACAAAATATTGAATTAGAAGGAAGTTTCATCTGAAGAATTTGCGAAAGCAATCTTAACAAAATACGAATAGAATCAATCTAAAGAATTTATAAACTCAATCTGAACAAAATACGAACATAATCAATCTTGAAGAACTGTTCATATTGGATTCAGAAATAATGAATTGGCTAAAGAACATATTATCAAAAAGCATCTTGTTTGGAATTATTTTTAAATAAGATCATTGTTGAACAAGCAAGGAATGAAGATACAATTCAAAATTAAACAAGGAATAAATTGAAGCCCTAATTTTATTTGTAAATAGATACTCAAGGCTGAAGAAGATGTAAATCGAAAAATTAGAAAAAGAGTACAAGAACTCAAGCATAAAATTCTAAATACATCTTAGAGTTCAAAGAAAAAAACTTGTTTGAATGAGAAATATTTTCTAAGTGTTCTTCTTAGAGTGTGATAGTCATTGTTATAATCAGCTTATTAGAAGAAACTACACAAGATCCAAACCTTTGTATTCAAACCCGATAGTGGTGTTAGTGTACTTTCAACAATTTGGGGTTGTCAAGTTGTGTGGAGAAGACTTGGCTGGTAGAGTCAAGGTGTTTGTGTTTCTTAAAATTTTGGGGTTGTCAGGTTGTTTGAGAAGACTTGGCTGGTAGAGTCAAGTTGTTGAATTAGTGGATTTAATCCTTCTAAGTGAAGGGACTGGATGTAGCAAAGTTAGTGGATTTACTTGTGTCACTTTTTTCTGCACTTCTTAGTTTTGTTATTGCTTCTACTCCAAGTAAATCATCAAGTTTGAACCAGTTTAATCAAATAATGAAAAAGTTATCAATTTAGTCAAACACAATTCAACCCCCTTCTAGTGTTTGCACCTTCACAACTTCCTCTAGAGCCTTAATGAGGGACGTACACATGAGTACAATAGTTATCAGTCTGGGGTAAGGAATAATCTTGGTTTTGCCTTTTCTAGAGTTGATGATGTATGACTGCATGTGCTCGAAAAGATGATGTGGGGAAGGTTTGTCATGATTCTTCGAGAAATGTTCCACATTAGACCTTTGTGGTCTTTGTTAACATGGTCTACTGATCCACCCTTGGGCACCAGACACCCAATAAGGATTTTGAAGACAACGCGGTACTGAGGTTTATGATAAACAAACTTTGAATTCACCTTTGTGTCTTCGAAGAGTTCCTTATTGATTCTGAAGGTGCCAACCGTAGATTCATACACATTTTCAAGTATTATGCCTTTGTCTGGGCATCTTGTGATGGTAGCAAGGGATTGTTGAGTGATCTAGATAGGGAGACCCATTATAGTGTTTGAAACCTCGATGTCAATGTTTGCATCATCAAACCTCCAAAACTCTTTTACTAGGACGTCCAAAGCAATGTCTTGTCCTAGGTTAAAGTACTCAAACCAGCCTACCGCAACTACATCATCGATGGAGTTGAAATCGATCTCAACTAGGTTTGCGACATTGATTTTCAATTCATGGAGAATCTCAAGTTGATCTAGGTTTCATTGAAGCGTTGGAACATAGGAAGCATTGGCAATTGAGGCAATTGAAGAAGAGCTTGAAGCCATTGAAGTAGGAGAGTTTTAGGTTCAGTGGCAATTTAAACGGTTTGCAAAGAATGAAAGTGTGGGAGTTGTGAGAGTCGTGAGTGAATGTGAATAAAAAAAGGTTTGAGAGCCAAAACAATTAAATTTTTTTTTTAAATTTATAGATACACGTGTGATACACCTGTCAAAGTATCACATATTACAAAAGTAAGACGCTACATATCCACAATTAATTGAATTTAGATAAACCAGAGGCACAAATAAATTTAATGTCATCAAAGGTAGAGCAAACATATTTTTAACACGTCTCTCTACTTTTCAAGAGGCAAGGCATATGAAGGATTTAAACATCATTCTTTGATAAACAATATGTTTAGATGTTTCTTTATAAGATTGAATTTGTCCTCGGCAAGGGGTTTTATGAAAATATCAGCCAATTGATGATCAGTGTCGATAAATTTAATGTCTAAAATACCTTTATAGACATAATCCCTAATAAAGTGATGTTTAATCACTATATCTTTTGCCCTAAAATGTAGAATAGAATTTTTGGTTAAACATATGACTGAAGTGTTATCCCAAAAAATAGGAATGTTACTCTCATAAATTTTGAAATATTCTAGTTGATGTTTGATCCACAACAATTGAGTGCTGCAATTAGCTGTTGAGATATATTCTGCTTTTGTTGTAGACAAAGCAATAATTTCTTGAATTTTGCTAGACTAGGAGATCAGATCGTCACATAAGAATGTACAATTTCCACTAGTGTTATTCCTTTCTAGCCTATCTCCAACATAGTCAACATCAGAGAAACCTACCAACCTATACTCAAAGGATTGCTTATAACATAGACCAATATTAGTAGTGCCCTTCAGATATCTAAATATCCACTTAACAGCTATTAACTAGGATTCTTAGGGTCTGACTGAAATATGGTACACACACACTAAACAGAAAAATAAGGTCTAGAGGTAGTTAAATAAAGGAGGGAATCTATCATTCCTATGTATACATTTTGATCTACCTTTTTACATGACTCATCTTTGTCAAGAGAGACAGTTGGATGCATAGGTGTGGACATTAGTTTGCAGTCATCCATTTTAAACTTTTTAAGTAGTTCTTGGGTGTATTTGGTCTGGTGAATGAGTACATCGACTGGGTTTTGATAGATTTGAATTCCTAGAAAGAATTTCAATTCTCCCATCATACTAATCTCAAATTCATTATGCATTAACTTAGAAAATTCTTGGCAGAGATTGTTGTTAGTAGAACCAAAAATAATATCATCAACATATATCTGGACAATGAGATGATCATTCTAAAATGATTTTCTAAATAAAGTAGTATAATCCTAACCTCTTTCAAAAAAATTTCTAAATGAAAGTGACTCAGTCTATGATACCAAGCTATTGGAGCCTGTTTTTGACCGTATAAAGGTCTCCTTAGTTCTTGGGTGTATTTGGTCTGGTAAATGAGTACATCGAATGGTTTTGATAGATTTGAATTTCTAGAAAGAATTTTAATTCTCCCATCATACTCATCTCAAATTCATTATGCATTAACTTAGAAAATTATTGGCAGAGATTGTTGTTAGTAGAACCAAAAATAATATCATCAACATATATCTAGAAAATGAGATGATCATTCTCAAATGATTTTCTAAATAAAGTAGTACAATCCTAACCTCTTTCAAAATTATTTTCTAAAAGGAAGTGACTCAGTCTATGATACCAAGCTCTTGGAGCCTGTTTTTGACCGTATAAAGGTTTCTTTAGTTTGAAGACATGGTCTAGAAATTAATTGTCTTCAAATCCAAAAGGTTGTTTGAGATACACTTCTTCATTTATGTAACCATTTAAGAAAGCATTTTTCACATCCATTTGATATAGAGCGATTTTATTAAATACAACAAACGAAAGTAAAAGTCTGATAGCCTCTAACCTTGCAATAGGGGTGAAATTTTCAGTGTAATCAATACCTTCTTACATAGTGTATCCTTAGGCTACAAGTCTAGCTTTGTTTCTAACCACTTCAAGTTTATCATTGAGTTTTTTTTCTTCTGAAAACCCAATTGATTCCGATTGACTTCTTTTCTTTGGATTTGGGGACTAGATTCCATACGTCATTCATTTTGTATTTGTTCAGCTCTTCTTGCATATCTAGTATCCATCCATCGTTTGATAGTGATTTTTATGATGATGTAGCTTTAATTTCAAATAATAGTCCATACATATATGTCTCCTTAAGAGCGGATCTGGTTATCAAGGGATCATTTGTGTTTCCTATGATTAGAGAGTTTGGATGAGAGGACCTGTATTTCCATCCAGTTTTGGATTCTTGATGTTTTTGATCTAAGTTGTCAGGTGGATCTTTTGATTCACTTTGGACTGAGTTTGACCATTCCTCTATTTTATCTGGTTCCTCTAATTTTTGTGGTTCCTCTGAAGTATCTAATTCCTCTAAAACCTGTAGATATGCAAAGACTACATCTAGCTTTGACTTTTTATGGTCAAACTCTTTGCCATCAAATTTGACATGGATTGATTCCTCAACAATCAGTGTTTCTTTATTGTATACTCTATAGGCTTTAGAATTTTCAAAGTATCCCATAAGGAATCACTTTTTAGATCGTGAGTCAAACTTGCCAAGATTGTCTATGGTGTTCAAAATATAGCAAATAAATACAAGCTTATGAAAATATGAAATGTTGGCCTTTATTCCTTTCCATAATTCATAAGGAGTCTTATTGTGAATAAGTATAATATAGATTCTATTATGAATGTAACATGTTGTCTTCGCTGCTTCTGCCCAAAAGTGTTTGGCAACATTGATTTCGTGAATCGTGGTCCTTGACATATCCTGAAGAGATCTGTTTTTCTTTTCAACAACACTGTTTTGTTGGAGTGTTCTAAGAGAAGAAAAATTATGTAAACTGTTATTCTCTTCACAAAATTTTTCAAAAAGTTTGTTTTCAAATTCACCTCCGTGATCACTACAAATCGTTTTTATACAAAAACCTTTTTCATTTTGCACTTATTTGCAGAAGGTAGTGAAAACTTTATGTGACTTATCTTTGTGTTTTAGGAACTTTACCCATGTCGATCTGTTATAGTAATCAACAATTATGAATCCATATTTTTTACCACTGACAGAGGCAGTTTTTGCAAAGCCAAATAGATCGATAAGTAAAAGTTCAAGTGGTCTAGATGTGGGAACAATGCTTTTAGATGAAAAAGAAATTTCGTTTGTTTTCCTTTTTAATATGCCTCACAAAGAACATATAAGTTGTACTTAAGATTAGGCAAGCCTCTTAGTAATTCAAGTCTTTTTAATTTTGAGATAAACCTCAAGTTGGCATGTCCTAATCTTTTGTGCCATATCAGTTGTTTGTCGCTTGCAGACATAAAACACTTGACTTCTTGTTTGTTAAAAATCACATGAACTTATTTCGTAAATTTTGTTTTTCCTTTAACTAGTAAATGTATGGACCCATCTGTTTGACTTATTGCCTTACATGAATTTCGATTGAAGACTACTTCATAACCAGTGTCGCTTAATTTCATTTCATTATTAAGATGTCATGAGCTTTTTCTAAGAGACTTAAGTTTTGAAGAAACCTTATGATTTTTGTTGAGAAATTAATTTAGCACATGTATTTCTTGATTAGCCTTATGTTTTGAAGAAACCTTATGATTTCACTACGAGATAATTCAGAGAATACCTCAATTTCTTCCTTAGCCGCTTCAAAGATAGAGTCAATATTGACTACTAGAGCCATGTTTGCATACTATTCATCTTCATTAGATGATTCATCAGAGTCATCCCAAGTTGCCATAAGACCTTTCGTCTTGGTCTTGAAGTATTTCTTATGGGATTTTCATTTCTCAAGTTTAGGACATCCTGATTTAAAATAACCTGGTTCCTTGCATTCATAGCAGATGAGCTTTCTTTTGTCTAGCTTTTCACTTCCTTCTCTACAATTTTGGGATCGTCTGAAACCTCTTTCGGAAAAGGATTTCCTTATGTTGTTCCACATGCACTGGATTTTTCTTGAGATAAAGGATAACTCTTCATCATCTGAATCTTCACTATGATCTTCCCATTCTCTTTCCTTTGATTCTTCAGTTGCTTGCAGAGCCTTAGAACTTGTATGTTTTCCATGGGATTTGATAGCCATGGATCTTGACTTCTTCTTGGACTTATCTTCAACTAGTTTGATCTAATGGGATATGAGTGAACTAATTAGCTCTTCTAGAGGCATTTTGTTTAGATCCTTAGCCTCTAGAATAGTTTTTACTTTTGGTCTCCATTTGAGCATCTTTTTGACGTGGTCGATTGTAGTATAGCTCTTTTGGAGATCATTCAGTCAAGAAACTAGAGATTGGAATCTAGAAAACATTTTTTCAATGTCTTCATATTCTTCCATCTAAAAGAGGTCATACTTTCTGATGAGTAGATTAGCTTTGGCTTCCTGTATCTGCCTGTTTCCTTCGTAGTTAAGAACCAGAGCATCAAAGACACTCTTAGTTGTTTCTTTGTTGCTGCATTTTTCAAACTTCTTGAAGGTGATAACATTCATCACAAAGGTTCTAGTGTAATAACCATCTTTTGAAGCGTCATAGCAATCAACGTCTAAGCCATCTTTTGAAGGGTCATAGCCATCTTTGTCTATGTCCCAGAGTTCAAGATTGTGACATATGTAGAAACTTCTGAGTCTGCCTTTCTAGTACTCAAATCTCTCTCCGTAAAACAGGGGAGGTGAAAGAAAGTAGTGCAGGTGAAAGCAAATACAGCAGAGAGACACAACGAATTATCTTGGTTTACCACCAACACGGTAGCTATGTCCAATCCCTTTAACCTAGAGGGTTTGATCCACTTGCTTACCAAGATATCAAACTTACACTTGAACACCTACTACTCACACTGACTATGTTCAATCTTCTCAACTTTCTAGCTTAGTACAAACAAAAGGTTAAAATAGTTGGGAAGTAGAGGATACAATGGTCGAAGCATGTCGTACGTTCTTCAGATAATTAGCAGATTCAGGATGTTCATTAGAGGATGTGCAATTTCTTTGTCTTCTTTGGGATTTTGACTTTTTCAAAATGTTGACTTTTTCAGATGATACATAATAATTCAGAGTCAAACGATTAGATGCTTATGTGATTATCAGAGGAAGAGGCAATTACTTTCTTGTCATGTTTATTAGAGGTAGAAGAAGATTATTTCTTGTTATGCTTGTGTATCAGAGGTAGAGGAATAGAACCCATGTTAAATTCATCAGAGCCAATTTAGCTATGTCCAATTCATCAGGCAACTTAGACACAACATTATTCGCATATCAGACTTAGAGAAACGAAGCGAGGCGAAGTAGTGTTGTATCTTGCTCTTCATCCAGTTATCAGAGGATACAATAAGAATCTATTGAATTAGCATTTGATCTCGAACATGTGCACTGAATCAATATGTTAGAGCATTAAGTTGTTCACACAAACGATATTGTTATCATCAAAACAAGTGAAGGACATATTTCTTCAAATCAACTTGGCTCTGACAGTTTTTATGTCAATTGGTTGTTGTTATTACAATTGTGTTTAAGTTTTCTAAGTTGTTCTAGTTGTTGTATGAAAAGTGTTTGACAAAATGTTTTTGATTTGTAATGGTTTTGTAGTGAGGTATAATTAGTTTATGCTGTTGTAGTTTAAAGTAGTTTATGTTGTTGAAATTTGATATAGTCAAAATGTTGAAATGTGACAAAGTGATGATTTTTGTTTTCAGAGATGGAAGAGAGACCTAACATGGGTTTGTATGCAGAGAGCGTCATGCTAAAACTACTGCTAAACAAAAACTGGTTAGAGGTGAAAGCTCCCCTTCTCAAGCACATGTTGATGTTGAACATGTATAGGACGAGATGTCTACACGACTCTGGCCACTGCCACTACCACCAATTGCACCATTTTGTGGACCACCATCACCACCACCACCACTACATGTTTAAGAATTTCTGGGGTACCTCGTTGATATGTCTGTGCTACCACATTTTGAGGACTACATGGTGGTCCGCATATGGGTTGGAGATGTAATTTTTAATTCTAAATTTTATTTATTTATTTAATCATAAAAAGACTAATAACTGATTTAATTTTTTTTAGAACGTGTTCTTCTTAAATGCGTCTACAATGGCAGAAAAATATGTCAGCTATAGGTTACAACTTTTACCATGCGTTGGTTTTTGAATCCTATCAAAGCCTCTAGCTTATCTGATCTTGGACACAAAGGCTACAAGTTAATAGACGTCAGCTGTTGTTTGCATTTGCATAGAGGTGGCACAGGGAGACTAGCTCCTTCCATCTTCCTATAAGTAAGATGACAGTGACTCTAGACGATGATTCATGTCTTCTTCACTTGCCCATCATCAGAAACCTCCTAGCATATACATTGCTAGTAAAAGATGAGGGGGTTGAGTGGTTGCATAATGATCTTGGATTAAGCTTAAATGATACGCTGACAGAGGTTGAAAGAACCAGAAGAGCACATGTTAGATTCTCAACCCTTGTAGGGTCAAGGTGGTGTTGTTCCTCAAAAGTCTGGGGTTGTCAGTCTATTTAGGAAAACTGTCTTGTACGGTAACGTGTTTTGTAATTCAAAGTATTTGAATTAGTGGATTGAAGTCTTCTGAATGAGGGGACTGGATGTAGCCAAGTTAGTGGTGAACCAGGATAAATTTATGTGTCCAATTGTGTATGCTTTCATTGTTTGCTGCCTCTGAACTCGATTTCTTCTTATCTAAGTAATTCATAAAAACCAACCAGTCTCCATCAAATTAGCAAAAAGTTATCAACTTTGTTAAACAAAATTCAACCCCCCTTCTCGTGTTTTCATCTTTAAACATAACAACTTTGTTACAATGGAAACATCTTAAGTACCTTTTCTTTTACGACAACATCATCATCAAAGTGCAGCCTCTTCCAATAAGTGTGTACCTCATCAAGTTGAATAAGTGTGTCATGCGTTATTTTCTTAGCAATGATACAGGCACATGAAAAATCGTAAGTTTTTCTAATTACACAACCACACTTTGTACTGTCCTTACCGCATTCATTTGCTCTTGCTTCTTCGTAATGAATAAAATTCAATCCATCTCTTGAAATTTCAAACACCAACTTCGAATACAAAACCTTGTCTTTGTATATGTGTTCTAACACATTTAAACTCCTTCTAAACGAGGATTGTATCTCACTGAATTGCGTTAGCATCATATTGTTCATTGTTTCCCAATCCTTCATCAAATCACCTTTCTTATCCAACAAATACATTTTCATCCTACCATGAGCAGTTTCAACTTTGTTTGTGGTTGTGTTGCCAAAGTGCAACACACAGTCTGTCCATGCTCTTACAGTATTCTCCTTCACCACATCCAATATGGTACTTTCGACAAATTTGAGGAATTTTAGAAATTTTTCACACACCTTTTTGACAATGCACCAACATATACCTTCTCTAAAGAAAATTCCACTACAACATCCCAAACCCTCATTATGGTGTTCCATAACCATATCAGTTTGACCTATTTCGTATTCGCATCTACATATTTCACTCGTTTTACCTTCACATCCAACTTGCATCTAGCTCTAACATTTTTGAAATACGATACTAACACAGTAAAGCAATAGAGGTTAGAAAAATCTTTGCAGAAACATTCACCAATATAGTATGTCTGTCAGTCATAACTACCTTGGGAATCTTCATAATTCAAAAATCACGACATATTTCTAAGATCCAAGTGAAAGTATCCTCCTTTTCAAATCTGAGAAAAGCAAACCCAACTAAATATGTCATCCATGTTGAAGTTACATCAATGATCTCAAACAACAATGTCTCATATTGATTTGTTTTATAAGTCAAATCCATTACCAACACAGTCAGAAAAGTGTCAAACAACTTGATTAATTACAGATGAGCCCAAAAAATATCCTAAATTTTAGTTTCAGACTTATCAACCATTCTATATTTGTATACATATTTGTGATCATCCAATTATTTCAATATATTTTCATTTTTGATCTCAAACCCCTTAGAGTCTTATTATATCTTTGACGCACATTATAAACTTGTTTAATTCTAATCACACTTTCATTTCTTCTATTCTTCAAATTCATTAGAATACTTTTTGGCGGGACCATTTGTTGGAACCAAGTTGGTTTTACATTTAGATTTTGATGTTAACAAAATTATTTTATGAGAACAATATATTTGACTTCAAAGAGTAGGAAAGAAGATTCATGTTTTTGAAGAAAATCCAAAATAAGATTTGATTCAAATTTATAATTGAAGAAAATCTTAAATAAGATTTGATTCAAAATTATAATTGATGAAAATCTAAAATAAGATTTGATTCAAATTTATAATTGAAGAAAATCTTTGACCAAGTTGGAAAGAAAATATGGTCAAGATTTGAAGAAGATTTGAAGAATATTTGAAGAAGATTTGAAGAATATTTGATCAAAATTTAATTGAAGATTTGAAGAATATTTGATCAACATTTAATGAAGATTTGAAGAATATTTGATCTACATTTAATGAAGATTTGAAGAAGATTTGAAGAATATTTGATCAATATTTTAATGAAGATTTGAAGAATATTTGATCAACATTTTAATGAAGATTTGAAGAATATTTGATCAACATTTAATTAAGATTTGAAGAATACTTGATATGAAGAATTTACAAAGTCAATCTACACAAAATAGGAACAGAATCATTCTGAAGAATTTACAAAGTCAATCTACACAAGTTAGGAACATAATCAATTTGAATAATTTACAAACTCAATTTAAACAAGATACAATTCAGAATTAAATAAGGACTAAATTGAAGCCTAAACTTTCACTATATATAAACACTCAAGGCTGAAGGAGAAAAGCATCGAAAAGCAGAAAAGAGTAACTCAAGGTCAAAGTTCTCATATCATCTTAGAGTTCAATGAGAGAAACACTTGTTCAAGTTAGAAATATTTTTTAGAGTGTTCTTTTCTTATAGTGTGAAAGTTATTATTATTTTCAGCTTTACAGTGTTTGAGAAAAGATCCAAGGGTTCAATATGTCTAGATTCAGTGAAGAAGGTGCGGGAGGAAATATCAACAAATCACCTCTGTTTGATGGAGAACGTTTTGAGTATTGGAAAGACAGGCTGAGAAGTTTCTATATTTCAGAAGATCCTGAACTTTGCGACTTGGTGGAAGATGCTTATATTGCTCCGAAGAATACTTATGGTATTGAAATTCCAAGAAAGGAGATGAATGTTGATCAGAAGAAGATGTACAAGATGCATCATAAGTCCAGAACATTCATGATAAATGCAATCACCTTCAAGGAGTTTGACAAGTGCACCAACAAAGAGACAGCAAAAAGTATTTATGATAGTCTGATTCTAACCTATGAAGAAAGAAAGCAAGTTTAAAAAGAAAAGGCCAACATCCTAGTCAAAATGTATGAGTTGTTCAAGATGGAAGAAGATGAAGATATTGAAACAATGTTTTCCACATTCTAGACCCTAGTCTCAAGATTAAAGGTACTTGAGAAGAGTTATACTACTGTTGATCATGTGAAGAAAATTCTTAGGAGTCTGACAAGTAAGTGGAGACCTAAGATCACTGCCATTCAGGAAGCAAAGGATCTCAATACTCTAAAGCTGGAAGAATTAATCAGCTCTCTCAGATCACATGAAATTGAGCTTGAAGAAGATAAGCCCAAGAAGAAGAACAAGACTCTGGCCTTGAAATCTAAGCAAAAGAAGGTTCTAAAGGCAACAGCAGAATCAGAGGATGATGATTCAGATGATCAGAATGAAGACTTAGAGGAACAGGAACGGGCGTATATATGCAAAAAAGTTCAGAAGATGTGGCACAACAGAAAGAAGAAATTTCCCCAAAGATATTCCAAGCAACCCAACAAAGGAAATGATGATAAAAGCATCATCTGCTATGGATGCAATGAACCTAAACATATCAAGTCAAAATGTCCAAATATGGAAGAAAAAAAAGGAAAAAGGAAAGATTCCAAACCCAAGAAAAAGAGTTTGATGGCTACATGGGATGATTCTGAGAAATCCTCTAACGATGAACAAGTAGATTTAGCTATGATAGCTCATACCAACTCTACCTCGGGATCCAACACAAATTATGACTCTGTAAGTGAATCAACAGATGAAGAAACTGAGGTATTTTCTAAATTTACTCGATCTGATTTAATTATTGCTATAAAAAAAATTTTAAATATTAATCACAAATTGTCTTTAAAACTGAAAACACTTAGGAAAGAAAATATTAATCTAATTGAAAATGTTAATGTTTTAAAGAATCAAAGTACTGAATTTAAAATAGAAAATACAAATCTGAAAACTGATATTACTGAACTTAATATAGAGAATGCAAATCTGAAAACTGATAATACTGAACTTAAGACAGATAATGCAACTCTGAAAATTGATATTATTGACCTTAAAATAGAAAATGCAAATTTGAAAACTAATATTGCTGAATATAAGGCTGAAAATCTAACTCTGAAAAGTAATTATAATTCAACATAAATTGAAAATACCACATGTAACTCTGATAAGCATGAAGAAGTATTTCAACATTTTATTGATAATGGTATGGAAAGAAGCAAGTATGCATCTATGATTTATGGGGTTAGTAGGAATGGTAAAAGACAAATAGGATTTCAAGAAAAATTAATTGAATCTAAGTTTATTCCCTCTGATGATTTATGTATTATTTGCTATAAGAAAGGTCACACTAAAACATCTTGTCCTATGCTAACCACATGGAAAGACAAGAAACCTTTAAGAACTAACAAACTAGGACCCAACCAAATTTGGGTACCAAAAGATAAAATTGTTTGCAGATGTTCTAAGCCATCAAATTGAAACAACAGTCATGGTGCCTAGTCAATGGATGCTTGCAATATATGAAGGCAAAAAGGTCTATGTTCCAAGCTCTACCAAACAGAAGCCAACTGACTCTATTGGAAAAAGGACTGGTCAACACAATACTTATCAGAACCAGAACCATATGATGAACCAGAAATATCAGAAATATTTGGAGTATCAACAGACTCAAAGCTGGCAGAGAAATCACACATATCAACAGAACTAGAACTACCATAAGAATCAGAATTACCATCAGAGAAACCCGATGCATCAGCAGAAACAGAAGTGGCAGATTAAAAGTCAGAATCAGGAGACTTCTTCGAACACTCCAATTAAATTCATGAAGACTACAAACCTGGATGGGAATTCAAATCCCGTCATCCAGACTTTCTAATCTGAGAATATGCAAACTCAGAATCTGAAAACCAGAAAAGAAGAAATATGAGGGTTTTCATAGTGAAATTGAAATTGTTAACATATAGGTGATATCTTTCTTTAAATATAATTATTGTCTGATATTATGTTTACTGTGATAACAAGAAGCATGATCATAAAAATCAAAGCTAGATAAGTATTTTGCAGGTTCTCAATAATTTAGGATGAATGATGCTTGGGATATAGTACCTAGACCAAAGAAGAACATTATTAGAACCAAATGGGTTTTTAGAAACTAGTGAAGTGGTCAAAAACAAGGCAAGACTTGTCACAAAAAGGCTACAATTAGCAAAAGGGCATTGATTACACTGAGACATTTGTTCTAGTGGTCAGGTTAGAAGCTATTCGTATTCTACTTTCTTTTATTGCAAATAATAACATTACATTATTTCAAATGGATGTTAAAAGTGATTTTCTAAATGATTATATAAGTGTAGAAGTTTATGTTAAACAACCTCTAGGTTTTGAAAGTTCTAAATTTCCAAATCATGTTTTTAAACTTAGGGAAATCTATGTATGACCTAAAACAAGCACCTAGTGCATGGTATGATAGATTTAGTAACTTCTTACTTAAAAATAACTTTGAAAGAGGACAAGTTGATAATACACTCTTTAGATAACATTCTTATTATTCAAATTTATGTTGATGACATTATTTTTGGATCTACTAATGACACTCTTTGCCATGAATTTTCTAAATTGATGCAGCTTGAATTTCAATTGAGTATGATGGGAGAAAAAGGGTTTATACATTCATCAAACTAAATATACAAAAGAGCTTTGTAGGAAGTTTAAGATGAGTGATTGCAAACCTATGGCTACACCAATGCATCCTACTTGTTCACTTGAAAAAGATGATTTAGGCGAAAAAGTTGACCTAAAACCAATAGAGGAATGATAGGATCCCTACTTTACCTTACCGCTTCTAGACCCGACATCATATTTAAGGTGCAAGATTTCAAGTTAACCTTAGTGAATCACATTTAACTGTTGATACCTAAAAGGCATTACCAACCTTACCTTGTTCTACAAGAAATCTCCTAAGTACAAACTTAGTGGATATTGTGATTCTGATTATGCTGGAGATAAACTTGAGAGAGAGAGCACAAGTGGCAACTGCACATTTTTAGGTGACAACTTAATATCTTGGTCAAGTAAGAGACAAAACACCATTGCAATCTCAACAGCAGAGGCTGAGTACATTTCAGCAGCTGGCTGCATCTCTTAACTACTTTGGATGAAACATCAACTTGAAGACTACAACATCCTAGAATCCAACATTCCCATCTATTGCGATAACACTTCTTCCATTTGTCTAGCCAAAAAACCTATCTTACATTCTAGAGCTAAACACAGAGATCAAACACCACTTCATTAGGGACTTTGTTAAAAAAGGGGTACTAAACATTCAATTTGTAGACATTGAACACCAATGGGCTGACATATTCACCAAACCACTACCTAAAGATAGGTTTGACTTCATCAACAAAAAACTAAACCTTACCTTCATACCTGACTAATGTTGTGATCATTTCAAAGTAGTTTAGTTTTACAATAGTTATTATATTTTCTTATATTATGTTATATTTATTTTATTCAAAAAAAAGGCAAAAAAAAAAGGAAAGAGGCAAAGTTTCACATTCAAGTCTTATTGTCTGATGACAAAAGGGGGAGAAAGATATTTTATAAAGTGGAGAGAAAATGATACTATGATTTAGGGGGAGTCAAAAAAATATAAAGAAAAGTTGTTATAAAGAATACAAGTATTGTCATCATTAAAAAGGGGGAGATTGTTGGAACCAAATTTGTTTTAAATTTAGAGTTTTGATGTTAACAAAAGTATTTTATGAGAACAATATATTTGACTTCAAAGAGTCTAAAAGAAGATTCATGTTTTTGAAGAAAATCCAAAATAAGATTTGATTCAAATATATAATTGAAGAAAATCTTAAATAAGATTTGATTCAAAATTATAATTGATGAAAATCTTAAATAAGATTTGATTCAAATTTATAATTGAAGAAAATCTTTGACCAAGTTGAAATGAAAATATGGTCATGATTTGAAGAATATTTGAAGAAGATTTGAAGAATATTTGATCAAAATTTAATTGACGATTTGAAGAATATTCGATCAACATTTAATGAAGATTTGAAGAATATTTGATCTACATTTAATGAAGATTTGAAGAATATTTGATCAACATTTTAATGAATATTTGAAGAATATTTGATCAACATTTAATGAAGATTTGAAGAATTTACAAAGTCAATCTACACAAAATAGGAACAGAATCATTCTGAAGAATTTACAAAGTCAATCTACACAAAATAAGAACACAATCAATTTGAAGAATTTACAAACTCAATCTAAACAAATTACAATTCATAATTAAATAAGGACTAAATTGAAGCCCAAACATTCACTATAAATAGACGCTCAAGGCTGAAGGAGAAAAGCATCGAAAAGCATAAAAGAGTAACTCAAGCTCAAAGTTCTTAGAGGGTCAAGGTGGTTAGTTCCTCAAAAGTCTGTGGTTGTCAGGCTGTTTGGGAAAACTGGCTTGGAGGGTCAGGTGCTTTGTAATTCAAGGTATTTGAATTAGTTGCTTAAAGCCTTCTGAATTAGGGGACTAGATGTAGGCAAGTTAATGGTGAACCACGATAAAGCTATGTGTCAAATCATTTATGCTTTCTTTGTTTGCTGCTTCTGAATCCGATTGCTTTTACTACAAGTAAGTCACCAAAACCAAACTAATTTTTTAATTATTTATAAATTATCATAAAGTTATCAACTTTGTGCAAACACAATTCAACCCCCCATTCTTGTGTTCGCACCTTCACCATTTTCCTTGTCATCTCACCAACATGTTCCTTCTCTTTCTCATTTAAACGACCATAAACGAGTTGACCTAATTTTCTTATCCATCTCATGGTTGTGTAATCCTGACACAACACTAACATTCAATTCATTGGTTGTTAGGAAATAACCATGCAACCTAAATGAACATTCACATTTTTTAGATCATGTGTCTTCACGTTTCAACTTCTTATTGCTTCCTTTAAACACACCACCCCTTTCACAATCCAATACAAAAAATTGTTTTCTTCTATCAAAACTATGATCAGATTTTGTAATTACCACTAAAAATCTTAACTTAGTTGTCCAAAGAAGAACCCAAGCAATCAAATCATCTTGGCAACAATATTTATTATTAGTAATAAGGTTTATCCCAACATCAATGTCAATCACCACTGGCTCTACCATATATGGTTTCAAATCAGCTGCTTCCTTAGGTTTCAAGTTAAGTACAAGGTCAAGTATTTCTTTAGCTGCCGGCTCAGGTTTGGGTTAAATGTAGGCTTAGGTTTCAAATCGGGTGTCGGCAAATGTTTGGACTCAGCTCTAAGCTCAACTGTAACTAACTATAAACATTTAACACAAATTAAAACTGAATATAGTAGAAAACAGACAATTCTGGACTACATTAACACCTACCGGATACGTGAACTAGGTAGTGGTAAGTTTTTAAAAAACATACTACCAAAGACCAGAATCTGGTACAAAGCAGTATAGAACTTCAAAAACTTTAACAACCAAAATGAAAATGATGAGGGTTTTAGAGCTACATTACCTCTGCAATGAAGAAAAATAGAGTTGATGATGCCAATGGATAGAAGAATGGCGTTTTTGAACTCCAAAAACGTCAAAATTGGTGAAGAATTTGAGGTTGAGTGTTGAAGAAGAAGTGTTTGATGAGAAGGCTTATATGACTTATGTATTGGTGCCTACCGAATGCTAGAATTCATTAATTTAAGTTACCGAATTCACGCTTCTGGGAATTTATCGACCGAAAACATTGGATCTGATAAGGGGTAAATTTGGAAAATTGAGGGGCCTCTGAACAACAGTAAGGGAGGATGAGAAACTCTTTGGAATTAAATCCCTAGTGTGTAGTAGCATTAATTTTTAAAAGAAGAAAAAGAACAACAACACACACTGCCGTAAGAAAAGAAAAGAAAAGAAAGGAAATTAGGTTCCATTGGTAATAGATTTTGTAGTAAAATTGTTTTGTTTGGTCTACAATTTGAGCATGTTATTTCTTCTATTGATTTTTTTAATATGCATTGATAGTAGTTTTACTTTTTTGAGAGTTAGTTTGGGATATCCACTTTTGTGAAAGGTTTTTATCGGAATAGATCACATTGTTTTTTTATTCTCTCATTTTGAAAAAAGTTTTCCACGTTAAAAATTATGTGTGTCTGAAATTTAATGTTCTGCCAATTGTTGTAGCTATGTGGAATTGAATTTTCTATTTTCCATTTATCTTCATAGGTGACAGAAAAATGTTGGGGAAAATGTACATTTGGTCCCCAAGTTTCAAAATCTGGAGATTTTGACCCCCTAGTTTGAAAATTACAATTTTAACTTTTTAAATTTAGTCCCTTTTGCAAATGGTTGGTCCTTGATTTTGACTCATTCAATGCTCATGTGACATGTTTTTTATGATTATGTCAAATATACAATACATTTTTAAAAAAATTTCCAACTCATCTAATTTTTTTTTAAATGTCACTCTTTTTTTAAAAAAAAATTATCACTTCTATTTTGTTAACAAATTTTTTCTATTTTGTTAACAAATTTTTGAAAAAATTTAAAGGGTTGAATATAATTTTAATCTTTAATATTTTATTTAATATTTGGTTTGGGTTTTAATATATATTTTTAATTCGTTTTGATCTTTTATCTTTTATTTTGAGTTCTTTATTTTTTACTTAATAATTTTTTCTGTAAGACACGCATTTTTCTCTATTAGTGTCAGTTTCGAGAACGAAACTATTTTAAGTGGATAAAATGTAAGACCCTCATTTTTCTTTATTATTAGTAATGTGTGAAATATATATATATATATATTTTTATTTTTTTTATAATTTGTAATGTGGTTGTTATTATTATTATTATATTTTTATTCAATTATTATTTTTGAAAAGTATATATATGTATGACATGATGTATTTAATTTGACGGAATATTTTGCTAAGTATTTGAAAAATAAAATGCTTATAATAATAACAATAATAATAGAAAATAAAGAAACCTGAATTGGGAAACAGACGTTAAAAACAAAATTATATTAATTTGGGGAGTGAACATTTAGGGTCTTAACGGGCTTAGGTTGAAAACAACATGTTCCCTAATTCTAGTGATAGAAGAAAAAAAAAAGGTTTAGGAGAGAAAAAGAAAGATGAAATTCAAGAAAACTAAATACTCATAATACTCAATCTAAATACTCATAACAACCACTCTGCGAAAAAGAAAGAAAAAGAAAGGGTTTAGGAGAGAAAAAAAAGATGAAATTCAAGAAAACCTCTAAAGGAGTTAGTGATCCATCCCCTCAAGTAAGAACTCTTTAATTACAATCATATTAACTTTGTCTAACCATTTTTCATTGTTAGTAGAGCAAAATCCCTTCTTGATCTTTTTGACAAAAATTGATTTTATTGTAAAGTTGTTATTGTTGTTACTGGTCAAAAACTGATTTTAGTAAATGGCTTTATGATGATGGATAATTTTGAAAATTGTGTTTGATATTATTGTTATTATTATTGTGTAGGAAAATCCTTTTCAGTTTTAAAAGTAAAATTGTGATATGCA
This sequence comes from Cicer chorassanicum, assembly GCA_037974735.1. NCBI lineage: Eukaryota > Viridiplantae > Streptophyta > Magnoliopsida > Fabales > Fabaceae > Cicer > Cicer chorassanicum. Next base: position 20,752,161 of record JBBPBP010000003.1, read on the forward strand.
ATTTATTTTCTTAGAATTTATCTTGATTTTCTTATGATATTGATATAGAAACCTATTTTGGTTAGAGAAAATGTTTATTTATATCAAAAATTAATTTTCATCCAGTAAAAGTCGTTATAAAGATCAGATTGTGTTTTAATCAATAGAATTAGTTATTGGCTAAAAAAAAAACTCAATTTTTATTTGGTTAAAATTTTATGTTGTGATAGTTTGAGTGTTGAAGAAAGTTTTAGAAACTTTATTGATGTTAAAAATAAAAATGTTTCCAGAAATAATAAATGGGTTGAAAGTTGTTATTATAATTATTTTTTTAGAATGTTAAAGTTGTGATTTTTATGAGACAATTGTGTGGATGTTGTGTTGAGTTATAAAAGAAAATTATTTTATGATAGAGTTGTTAATTTGTTTTGTAATGATTAAAATGAATTTTGTGTTGAAGTGTCGTTAAATTTTATTGTTAAATTTTTGAAAGTGGACTAAGGGAGTCTTAGGGATCCTTGATGCTTGTTGTTGTATTAGACTTTTGGTCCCAAAAGAAATATTTGAAAAATGACATTTTTTCCTTTATTTTATTGGATTTGCAATGAGGCACTAAATATAGACTCAAAATCTTTTTCTATTGTTACTTTTTTGTGTACTTGCTAAATTGAGAGAATCGATATCTTTTAAAAATATAAAGAAATGATGTGTCTTAAAAACATTTAGCCAACATCAAACCTTGAATAGGAATTAAGGATAAGACGAGTTTTGACACTAAGTGAGTAGTAAATTAATTTGTGAAGGTGTAATGTTTTGGAGCAAAGACCGCTACGTAGGAACCTTAATAACGACGCTTATAATGGTAAAGGCATCACTCCATTCGCTTTCCTACTTGAATTATATGTGATATAAATGTATTGTGATGTTGTGTATTAGTTTTGTTTGCGTGTTATCTTCAAAATGAATGTTATATGATACGTTGTTATAATGGTTGTGCTTGACATGTTGTGGTTATTCAAGGCGATTACTTTGTGTTTAAACTAGGTTGGTTTAGGACAAGAATGAATGATTTTGGACGCTCTAGTTGAGTGATGTATATTGTTACTAACAAAAGTGTCTACCTTAATGCATTCATAGTTGTGTGGTGCTTCCATAATTGGTTTGAGCCCATAGTTGTGGGTGCATCCATAATTGGTTAGAGCCCACAGATCCTTGCGGGGGATTTTTAGTTAGTGGTGTTGCTTGGAAGGACCCGCGAAGCCCTTGCAGGGGAGGTGATATTCCGGAATCATGCATTGACATATAGTCTAACTAAGAGAATTTGTGCATTTTGGTTGATTTGTATCTTTGGGGCGTTATGATTTTTAACTGTTAAATGAAGTATATGATTTATTTATATTTTTGCTATAACAATTATATATGCATGTTTATTGCCTTGTGTTTGTTATTTGGAGATGACCCTTACATTTGACAGAACATCACATATAGTGTTACTTGAGCGAATAATGTCACAGTCGACCTAGTACGAGAAATGCGAGGAAAAAACAATAGTATGCAGCTGGAGGCTCTGAGATACTTTTGTACTGATGTGATACTTGTTGGGTGAGTTTTCCACAAGCGTCTAAAATTATGACCAACTAGGATTTATCTTTGGATGGTAAAACGTCAAGAGTTTTGGTTTTAGGAGTTTCTTTGTTTTACTTATTAAATTTACTTTTAGAAATTACGAATACTCTAATTCGTTATTTTTTGAAATACAATCGAATAAGTTATTAATTGGTTTTAAAGTAAATGAGCATTTAACATAATCTTATAAAAAAACGAATATGTATCTTTACGTTTAGAATTTCATTAGTTAATGTCTCGAAAAAAGCAGGATGTTACAGTTTCAATCGCAATTATACAAATTTATCATTTTTTTAAGATTCAAAATGAATATGTCGCAATAGATAAATGACGACAAGGAATAAAAAAAAGATAAATGACTAAAACAAATTAAAGGAAAAGATAAAAGAGCAAAACGAATAAACAAAAAAAGATAAA
>JBBPBP010000003.1:20754429-20841263 GCA_037974735.1 Cicer chorassanicum
AAAAAACCAAAATGAATATTAAATAAAAGATAAAAAAAATCAAAGTTATATTTTAGCTAAATTTTAAAAAATGAAATGAAAATATTAAAAAAATTAGTTGACAATTGTTTTTAAATAAATATATGAACTGGAAATTTTATTTATTTAAGAAAAAGTTTTTTTTTTATTTAAAAAAAACAACAGTATAACAAATTAGATGCATATCCCATATAATTATAAAAAAAAAATATAATACCAAGTCAGCATTACCCAAAACAAAATAAAGGACATCAACCATTTAAAAAAAAGTGTTGTTATTTATTATGAAAATTGTATTCACTAAATGCAAGAAGCTTGTGCCTCACGTCGTGCTGACTAACATATAACATAGGTTTTCAGAAATATATAAATAAAAAATATAATATATATACAACCGTGTAAATTGAGATAACTATTTTAATAATATAAAATATTTTTAATTAAAATATATTTTTGATCTCTTAACTTTTAAAATATGTCAATTTTTATTTTTTAGTTTAAAAATTGTAATTTTAGTCCTTTAATTTTAGTCTTTATAAAAAAAAATGTTTATTAGGATAACAAATCTATAACAAAAGGAAATGAGATATATGTGTCACTTTTGAGTTGGTTTGACTATTCAAACCCAATATCTAAGTGTATGATTAGTTTTTTCAACATAACATTTTAACATTCGTGAAAAAACATATCGTAGTATATAATGCTCTAAAAATATAAATTATGTCTAATGTTCGAGTGAGTAATCCATTATTAAATATTTTTTATGTTTATATAGTTTTTATCGTTGAGACGTAAATACTGATCAACATAAATATATAATGATAATTTAAAACTTACTTAATTTAATCGATAAATCAAACACTCAAATAGAAAATAAAATATAACTTATATAAAATTCCTACCAACCATTTATATCTGCTATGTAGTATGATAGCCCACAATGAGCATTTGTATAAATAAATGAGTATTATTTCATTCATGATGTTAGATCTCTTTATGCTATGCTCTCTGTTCTTCAGATTCAAATCAATCCATATAAATCATATAACGATGCAAAAAAAAATTGTGTATGGCATAAAAGTAAATATTATTCGATGTTTAAATATTCTTTTATGAAAACCTCTCAAATCGAATTTTATTTTCCTCTTTCACAATCGAACCAAATCCCATATATAAATTGTAATGTTTATTTATTGTTGTAAATAATGTATATTTGTAATTATTTATCATAATTGTACTCGGCCAATTAATTAAGGATAACTCATTGAAATTGATGAGTAACTAAATACATATATATAGAAGTACATGAGAGTTTGATTGATTACATCTAATCTAAATAAGAAGAAGTTAACTAAATAAGAGGAATTCAATGACGCATGAGGATTTCAGTCGTGGTTTGTTGCTGGAAGTGAAAAGTTCCTTTAATTTTTCCTTTTATAAGACAAGCAAGTAGGTCAACAAGTGACCAATTCATTAGACAAATTGTATATGTCTTAATTATGAAGTAAGGTCCTAAAGCTGGAAATTGCCTCAATTCACCTGGCGAGCAATCTCGCCTGACAAATTTAATCTAAAAATTCAGTTTTTAGGTTATGTTTCCAATTCTCCTGACCTTCTCAATTTTGCTGGGCGAATTTTTGAAGGTTTAACCTTTGACTTGCAAACTTGCTTTCAATCCAATCTTTTTCCTAAAAACACAAAACGAATGTGATAAGATTTTTTTTCTACTCTTTCTTGAAATACTCAAAATTACACAATTATTACAAAATTGGGGGCGAATCGACATATTTGTTCCCAAGTTAAGTAATATGTGTCTTTAGTTTAAATCATTTATAAGTATAATTGACACTTATGACCTCTCTCCAACTTATAACTTTGTTTGTCCTCAAATAAAAGTCTTAGCTTCAAAAAATTATAAACACAAACATGACTAGGATATATTTACAAAGGGATTCAAGTCCACAGACATGAATCATGAATCATCATGGTTTATTGATGAGCAACTTTTAATTGCAAGAAAATTTACATTGAGATGATAAATCCATTAGTAGAAGCATGGTCTCCATAAATACAAGCATATTGTGATACACTTTGTAAAATCAACATGACAATTTATGAAAATTACAATAATCCATTGTTAGTCAATCAAGAATTGCAAACCTCACAATACAAGTATTTCTCTCAAATTCAGCCGAGTGTTTCTCTCATTTTGTACACTGCATTCACACAAAGTCAATTTTGTTACCCATCTCCTGCTTTCTCACTAGTATATGTTCAAACATGGATCATTTAAGTCTTTTTCATGGTTGTAATGAGGTTGAGTTTCAAGGAAACATGGTTTTTCTAGATGAGCAAAGTTCCTAAAGATTAAGAGAGAAATTGATAATCACAAAATGTTTTCAATTAACACAATCAAAATAAGCTCACTTCCCTTGTTAGATTAACCAATTTTTCAGCCTTTCTTCGTGGTAAATGTTTCATTGTTTTCCACTTTTCATTGCATTCATTTCATTGTTTTTTTGTTCTTGATCTTTTGAGAGACCAGCGGTAAAAAAAAATTATCTTTTTATTTTTATTTTTATTTCAATAATCACCACTTTTATTTATTCTACTTTTCAACACAAAATAACTCCCCTTCCTATCTTGAATACAACTGTGATTATGAATGCTCTCTTATATTAATAGTTTGGGGAGATATTCATTATTTTTACTTTTAGGCTTCAAGGTTGGACTCAAGAGTAAAATTTTGTTTAAAAGCTCAAAAGGTTAAGCAAATGATAACTCACTTGATTGACTATTTGGCTAAGTGGTTTTTCTCAAAACAAATGGTCTTAATCCTTTCTATGTATTCCACATATAGTGAAAATAGGAGTCTCAAACAAAATCAACGGTGTAATACAATGACAACTCTCAATAAGTGTTTAGGATTCACTCACTCACATAGTTTAAGGTTTCACGCATTCCTTGATTTCAAGCAATTTCAAGTGAATCCTTAATTGAAACAAAAAAATTGTCCATTTCTATGGTAGCATTTAACATAACCACGACTTCTAACCTATGAATCAACATTCAATGTTTCTTTTCATTTAACTCATGCAACTTTAGCTTGATACTCAAAAAAATCACGCTAAGTCATCATGACTCATGATTCCGCACAGAAAAATAAAAGTCAAGTCATGTTCATGATTAGCAAACAACTACACAACTTGCAAATTAACCATCAACAACCAAACAACATAACTATATTAAGAACTAAACATGTTCTGACATAATATTTAATACAAAATAGGTTCATACCAATATCCAAAAAGAACCTGAGTATCAACTACCAGAAAGTACTGTCTTTTAAAAGTAACTTCAAAATAAAATATTGAAATTAAAGACACTGTAAGGGATTCACATATATGGTGTGCTCATGTCTCATATTCCTCTTCTTTTCATTCTCTTATTCTTCATCCAGTTCCAATATTTTGTCAATCAAGGCGTGTTTTGATCGAGTTCCTCCATGTATTTCATCTTCCTCATCATCTCCATTACCATCACCTTTTGCTTTTACTTCACCTTCTAGCTCCTAACGCCTTTGTTGGTAAAAAAATGCGATAAAAGTGTTAGGATTAGAGTTCATCAATCTCACTCTCTCGTAGCCTAATGATTAAATATACATGTCATCATTACACATCAATAACATCATCATCACTAGTCAAGCATCATTAATTCCTTAATGAGATGATAAAACAATCTTCTTTATTAAACATTGATTCCTCAAACGCTTAGGAGCATAGTGTCCATAGATACTAGCATATCGTGATACACTTTGTAACATCAACGTGAGGATTCAAGAAAATTACAGTTATCCATTGTCAAGAACTACAACAAGAGGAATATAGCTAATGAAGAAAGCCATCAAAATGATATTAAAAGGGAAGAAAGTTTTCAATGATGCCTCAAGTTGATTTTCTCCCTTAAAAGCTCTTTTATAGGTCGTGTTTTATTGTTGAAAGTCAAAAGTGTTAGAACCAAGATGGTTTTGGAGAACAATTCTTTACTTGTTTTGTTGATAAACAAAAGGAAGTTTGTGAGAACAATTTAATGTACTAATGTTCTAAATTAAGTGTTTAGAGAAATAAAACATATATGTACATTCCAGACCCAAGAAAAAAATCAGAGGAAATGGAAAAAATCAAAGGAAACAATAAAATCAGAGGTAACAGATAAAATAAGAGGAAACAAATAAAATCAAAGAAAACAGCAGAACTAGAGGGAACGAAATAGAACCAATGGAAACAACATAATTGGAGGATACAATAGAATCACAAGATACAAAGAAATAAGAGGAAACACAATGATCAAAGGAAATGAACACATAAAAGAATATTCAATGATTAGAGGAAACACAATGATTAGAGAAAACACACAAATCAGAGGAAACACACAGATTAGAGGAAATGCAATGATCAGAAGAAACACACAGATCAAAGGAGATCAATGCAGAAGTAAGGAGATCAATGCTGAAATTCTGCATAAATGGAGATTGATTATCAATTTGGTTTTGTCAGTTTGAACTTTGTGGAGATTGATGATCAATCTAGAGACTCAGTTTTGATTATTCTAGATGTCTTCCTAATGTCTTGTACCGATCAAGATTGATTTAACTTTCTTAACAATTTAGCTAAAGAAGATTCAGACTGTTTCAGCTAGCTTGATTCGAGACCTTTTATCTTAATGATTCGAAAGCTTTCTTTGACTGAAATGGATCCTTCTTGTTCCTTGCCATGTACTGATGAACTTAGTATAAAATTTAGAGGCAAAAGCTTTGTTGAAATAGTGGAGATTTATTGGTCAAGAGGCTATGACAATCAGCCTTGATCATGGACAACATTCTCCGTTTTTTACTGATTATAGTCAAGAATGTTCTGTTCAGTTTTTTATCTGATTTCTTTGCTTTGCTTGGTTCCTATATTTGAATAAAAACACTCAAGAGCACAGGTTAAATTAACATAACATTTAGAATCATAATTAACGTTCTTAATTAACCTTTGTTTATTTTCATCAAAACTTAATTTGAGAGTTTGTCATAACACACAACTCAATAATCCATGCAAGGATAAGGAGGGTCAATTCTCAATAACCACACCCCTGTGATCCATTGCGGTCACCACGTAACTATGATATGTCTGAGCATATGTTTCCTCATATATGCTAATACTTTCGATTTCTCATGTAATATAGCATGTGTCAAAAATTTTCAATACATATTCATTCATAAACCAATATGTAAACAACTTGATGAAAACAAAAATTATTTTGTGGAAATAATTTAAAGCATTAAGTTTTTATTTAAGGGTGCAGTTATCGAATCACATAAATGGTAAGTGACTTTACACTGCATCCTCTAATGTTTGGACAAGTTGTAGGAACACCAAGACTTTACTTTGAAAATCGTATTCTAAGTCTAATGAACAAGTTCTGAAAGGCGGCTCTTGTGATTTTTTTTGTTGCACGCAATGCTTTGTTTATTATGCTTATGATAATTATGACAAGCAATTGATCGTCTGCCCCTGATTAGTATGTCGAGCAATTGATCGTTTGGCTCTGATTAGTATGACACACATTTGATTGTGTGCCTTTAATAACTATGAAAAACATCTTATCTAAATGCTAAGAGATTTTCCCTTTTTGATAGCATAACTTTGTAAACACACTCTTGTGAGAGTTATTCAAAGAAAACCATAAACAGATTATGTTTGTAACCTAGCACAGTAGTGGCTGCATTCCTCAACAACTTGCTTCTAGAAGAACTAGTGAGTTGACACATATCCCATGATATTGAATTGGTTGAAGATAAGCCAAATAAGAAGTTAAAGTTCTTGGCTCTCAAATCCCAAGGAAATAAAACAAACTCCAAGGCCTTACAAGCAACAAAATACCCAAAGGAAAGCGAATCATATGACCAGAGTGAAGACTCATATCATGAAGAGTTATCCTTTATGTCAAGGAAAATCTAGCGTAAGTGGAACAACAGGAAGAAATATTTTTCCAAAAGAGATTTCAGACAATCCGAAAATAGAAGAGAAAGTGGTAAAAAAATTAAAAAAGAAAAGAATCATCTGCTATGAATGCAAAGAACCCAAAAATTTCAAATTAGATTGTCCTAAACTTGAGAAAGGAAATTCCCAACGAAAAGACTTTAAAGCAAAGAAGAAAGGTCTAATAATTAGTTGGGATGATTTTGAAGAAGATAAAGAGCATGCAAATATGGCTTTGATGGAAGATACACGCTTTAATTCTTAAAATGAGTTTGTTGATGAATAAATTAAGGTGCTATCTAACCTATCTCATAATGAGCTTATAGTTGTGTTAAATGAGTTTCTAAACAAGAATCACAATGTTTCTTCAAAACTGAAAACTCTTAGAAAAGCTCATGCCTGTTAGTGCAAAATTATTTTTAAATACAATCGTTTGGTTGATGTTTCGATGATAACAAATACATATAAATAAAGAACAACTATCCCCTAACTATATATGCTAAGTGTGCAGGTTAGAGGCAAAAGTTATGTTAATAACTATTCAAAGTAGCATAGATTACAAGTATTTTAGAGATCTTCTATTGAAGCAAGATATAATAGAGTAAAAGAATTAATGCGGAAACAAGCGTAACAAAACAGAAGTTGCTATACAAGGTCTATCCTCTGATGACTAGACGAAGGCAAAAGAAACCAAGACTTCAATTCAGTTTGAAAACATAAAGTCTGGTGACATGCGCCCTTGTGTCATAAGATTCAGTTGACTATGGGATGCAAGCAACGTATTACCTCAGCTGCCTCTGATGAACCCAACATGGATTATGTTCCTCTGGCTTTGACGAGCGTTACAAGAATTCTTCTACCTCTACCTCTGACAAGCGTAATGAGCCAGTGACTTCCTCTGCCTCTGATAATCTCATCAAGCGTCTGATCGGCTGACTCAGAACTTTTATGTATCCTTTGATCAAGTCAATGCCTCTAGTAAAGTCAACTTTCCAACAAAGTCAACTCTCTAACAAAAGTTAATGATCTGCAAGACATTTTTTGATCATTATATCCTCTTTCTATGTGCATCATCTGATAATCTTCTAGAATCTATTTTCTTTGATAATCTGCATCCTCTTATAACCTACTTTTTCTGATGGTCTGTAAGATAATACTCTAACTGTTCTATCTTCTAATCATGTATCCTTTGTTTCCTCTTATTGTCATACATATTTAAAGGAATGATTTCTGGGAGTCAATTCTGAGCTCAACGGATAGATTTATGTTAAATGGTTCAATTATTGAAATCCATGAAGATATAGGTTGTCGTTATGCAAATGAAGTACACATGCCTGATCCTAAAGTACAAAGGCCATACCCTAAAGGATCCCCAACAGTTGGAGAGAAGAATAGAATGAAAAATGTAATTTTGGAAAAGCTAAGAACACATCAAAAAACATGAATGAAAAATCCTCTCATTAGAGAGTTATTAGAATTGATGTAACATCCTCTCAATGAGAGTTAGAATCCTCGAAACATACTTTGTCTCAAATTAGACACAAACTAATAGAAAAAGTATAATGACCCTCATGAATCTCAATGGCAAGATGCTAGTATGTTGAAGAAAGGTTATGGGAACGAAAACCTAGAGAGGTTAGACAAAAATACTCAAAGCCTGAAAAAGAAGATTTAAGAATACTTGTACAACTATTTATTGAAAATAGTGGATTAAGCCCTCCATTGTACTGAGGCAAAATATCTCTGTAAGGGGAGGACTAGAGGTAGCAACATTTTGTTGTGAACTTGTATAAAATATTTGTGTTTCCTTTATTCCCCTTTTAACTCTCACATGTTAGTTCTTTATGATCCAATTTTACATCTTCTAAATCTCTTTTAATAAACAAATGAAAATTTTAAATACATTGAAAATGAAAAACACAACTCACCCCCTTCTTTCTTTTATTTACTAGCACCTTCAATGCCATCTTAACAAATAAATAAAGCTCTCTTGAAAAATATTTTGACAACCTAAAAAGATAAAATCTAACTCTGAAAGAAAATGTTTCAAAAACGTAAAAGGATAATGTTTGTAATTTTATAAAGTTTTAAAAAGCCTTTCAAGAATTTCTTGCAAACGACATAGATAGTAGCAAACAAGCCTTTTATGATCTATGGTGTTAGCAGGAACAATAAATGAGGTATTGGTTTTGAAGAACCAAAGGAAACTCCTAAAGTTAACTTACCTAATATTGTTAGCTTATGTTTCTTAAAGAAAGGTCACAATTAAAGAACTTATCCTATGCAAAAAAACATGGAAAGATAAGAAAACTTTCATAACTAACAAACCATGACCCAACAATATTTGGGTACCTAAGAATAAAATAATCTATCTTGCAGAATATATCTTCCAAAGTAGAAGCAGAATATATTCCAAAAGACTGTGAAGAAAGCACAATATACCTCCCTAAGTATCAGATTATAACTAGGGCACCCATTTGTTCCTTATTATATAGAATAAAGGCAGTGCGACCCAATCAAACAAAGATGCCTTATCATGAGTAATGATATGTGTTGACCGACTAAATTCAATTCAAGAAAAATGTTGACTACCTCATGTCATGGACAATTATTTCAAAAGATCTTAAAAGAAGAGCATATGAGCTTTTGAGCTTCAAAAGAAAGAATTAGCGCTCAATAAGATTTCACATATCTAAAAGGAATATCATGACAAGTGGACGCCCAACTATATGAGCCCTAATGCCATAAAAAATACATTCAAGCGTGGCTATGATCCACACCAATATGGATCGAGAAGACTTAACGAAGACCCGGTAGGTCGAAAACTCAAAACGGCGGCCTAGGCAAAAGATAGGAAAAATCGCGTTAGGTTGAAAACCCGAAAGGATAACCTAAGCAAAAATTAGGGCCACAAAAAAATATAAAATGAAAGAAGATCACTAGTTTGAGAATCTAAAAAAAGATGACCAATGAATATGGCTTACATACACACATCAAACTAAAAGTAGAATATATTCCGATAGACTATAAAGATAGATTAGAGCAAATCATATCTTCAAAAGTGGGTTAAAAACATGATTGAGATTGTTTAATGAGTTATTAGCACATTTCTTTTATGAAATACTACCAACAAATTGAATCATTTACCCATATGAGATCACTTTATCTTCTTTTCTTTCTATGAATCCTTCTTTTTTTGTACCATAGATTTTCTCATTAAATATCATTCTGTGAACCTTCCTTCACTAATTTCTTGTGTTATAAATCTTTTTTGTCAAAATGTATTTTTATGATAATCATATGTTGGGGCACATAATATGTGAATGTCAAGAGGCCAAAACTAGTATGGTGTCTTTACATGTAAGGCAGGGGCAACTAAATATCAAGTTGACCATGTAACAAAAAATCTCTTTAAAGATCAAAAGGGCAATCACCACCATTTATTTGAAGTGGTGCACATTTTTCATCCATGAATCCAATGATCATTTCTGTAAAGAGGTGAAAGAAATAGAAATAAAATAAAATAAAAAATTTGAAAAAAATGTTGGTTGAAAAAATTGAAGAAAAAAAAAAGATGAAAATGAAGGAAAATGTTCATTCATCAAATGCATTCATGACGTTTTATATTTTCTGCCTATGATAATAATGTCAAGCAATTGATCATCTACCTCTAATTAGTATGACACACATTTGATTGGCTGCCTCTGCTAGCTGTGTCAAGCATTTTTTCATCTAACTCTGATGGAAAGTCAACGCTCAGATAAAAAGTCAACGCTCTGAAGTAGACAAATTTGGTTATTTGTTGCTCAACATCTTGGATATGTCATTTGTCTGAAGGTCTCTGTGACATAATCTGATCATGATATCCTTTGTTCTTCATGTCTTTATACCAAGATATGTAGGATTATTTACAAGGACATATTTGGACAAGCTTTATTGGTGAATCAATCTATGAAGATTTGATACAAAACTTTATAAAAGGGCGTACACCCTCATTGATAAAGACAACAATAAAATATATCTAGAACTTGACAATTAAATCCATACACCTTAATAAAATATAGGCAAATATAATGAAATAATAATTGGAATCATAAAACACAACTGAAAACTACATTCAAAATATAGTTTACGACATGTTTTGGTGGTTTCATAAATTAATATTACAACTTGAACTAATTTATGTCTTTTAACAATTTTTAATTACATTATACTATTCAATATATCAAAATTTTAAACTAATAAGCCTGGACCAATCCTCTAGTGCTCAGTGTGTACCTTGATTCCCCCCAACTTCTAATATAAAAAAAAATAAAGGGGTGAGTTAAAATCTCATTGAGTTCAAAAAATAAAGGAAGAGGTAGTTAAAAAATATTTCTTTCAATAAAAATGCATAAAACATGAAATCCTGATTCACCTCAAGCTGAAGCTCTCCGTTGCAGTTTCTTTTTATAAAACTTAACTGAAATCATTGTTTTATAATGATTCTAAAACTATGCATGACCTCAAAAATCTTTTCTTCATAACCAAAGAAAAATTGCTCAATTATCTCAATGTGGGCCACCAAGATAATTAAGTCTTGAGTGGTAAACATGGTCTGGCCAAACCCGAATCAGTGTCTTGATTGTTCTCCTTTACCTGTTGAACCATGCGTGAAACAACTTGAAATTCGCCACTGTGAATAAGCCCATACATGATCTTATTAATGAGAGCATATTGAACTTGAAATGTTTTGTATAAATGTCTTTATTATGTCTTGTATGCAATGCATCTTCATCCACTACAATTGTAAACAACTTAGCAATGTATTGAAATTCAAGTGCAAATTAAATCCTAAGTCCCTGATCGGAAGCACGTAGATTAGAGGATACTTGAACTAGAGGCGACATGGTCAGAGAATGCATTGACTAGAGGCAACATTATCAGAGGATTCATGGATCAGAGGCGACGTGGTAAGAGGATACGTGGACAAGAGGAATAATTAGAGGGTACGAGTTCAATAGAAGAATAAGAGGAAACGCGTCCCAGGGATGAATTAGAGAAAATGCGTCTCGTGGAAGTCTTATAGGTAACATGTCATGTGGAAGTATCAGAGAAAACGCGTCTGTGGAAGTATTAGAGGAAATGTGTCTTGTGGAAGTATCAGAGGAAATGCGTCCCGTGAAAGTATAAGAGGAAACACGTCCAGTGGAAGTAATAGAGGAAATACATCTCGTGGAAGTACTAGAGGAAATGCGTCCAGTGGAAGTATCAGATGAAACATGTCCCGTGAAAGTATCACAAGAAACGCATCCCGTGGAAGTATTAGAGGAAATGTGTCCAGTGGAAGTATAAGAGGAAATGCATCTAGTGTAAGTATAATAATAAACGCGTCAAGTGGAAGTATTAGAGGAAACACGTTATATGAATTATTAGAGGAAACACATCGAGTGGAAGTATTAGAGGAAACATGTCGAGTGGAAGTATTAGTGGAAATGCGTCCCGTGGAAGTATTAGAGGAATTGCGTCCCGTAGAAGTATTAGAGGAAATGCATCTCGTGGAAGTATCAGAGGAATCGTGTCCTGTGGAATTTTTAGAGGATACGCATCTCGTGGAATTTTAAGAGGATATGCGTCCCATGGAAGTATAAGAAGAACCACGTTCAGGGGAATTTTCAGAGGAAACACGTTCAAAAGTAACTGTGTTTAATAGCATTTCACCAGGGGGCAAAAACACCTAAAATTTTAGAACGATCAATTAGAGGCAAAAAAAGAACACCATCAGAGGCAAAAACACTTAGAATTTTATAACGATCAATTAGAGGTAGAAAAAGATACAACATCAAAGGCCAAAACACTTAGAATTTTAGAAAGACAAATTAGTGGCAGAAAGAGATACACCATCAGAGGCAAAAACACATAGAATTTTAGAACGACCAATTGGAGGCATATCTATAGAGGTAAGGGTGGAGAAGCATCCAAAACATTTGCATTTGCCTTCAGTGACATGACCCGCACATTGAATTGAAATTCTTATCTCAAAATTTTGTGATATCCTAAATTACTAACGCAGCAATCAAGCAACAAGCAACAAGCAACATGCATGGTTATTTAAGATCATTTGAGTGCAGATTCAAAACACCTATATGCTAAAAAGTTCCATTCCACTCACACCTCTAAGTTCTTCTAACCCGTAAAATCCCCAAATAATTTGTGACAAAAGTAAAGGGTGTCACCGAATAGCTCCCATAACCCTAATGCTACAATAAATTAATGTAACAGAACTCACAGTTTTGATGATAATAATCTTCTTCAACTTGGGCTGGGTTTGTGTCTAATTTTTTTAAAATAATTTATATTTAAATATTTAGTTAATCATCTAAAGTAGTTTTCCTAATTAAGCCTCGGTGTTTGAAACCAAATCTTTTCTATTTTGTTAAATTGTGAGTCATTTTAAAATATCAATAATTAACTAAATACCATTAAATTTATGCTTAAAATGTAGAGAATTAAGCCTAGTACCATCTACAAAAGGAATCACTCAAAAAGGATCAGTAAATTTCAAGTTATGATTAAAACAATAACCTTATACACTTAGTGACATGTTTACTGAGCATATTATGATGCATGATGTCATGGATAGATTGTCATGCAACAATGAAGGCAACGATCAAGATATTGTTGTTAGTATATCTATACGCCCCCACAAGATGGAGGAGGACAAATAAGAAGAAGAATAATAAGTGACGAGAAAGAAAAATGAGGCTACGAAGAAGATGAATGAGTGAATCGCATTACTCTATGGGAACTAATTCTTCAAACCTGCAAAGAAGAAGGCTACACCATTGTTGGTGTGGAATCGAGACGCCATTGACAACTTCGTGGACACTCAAAAATCCTAGAAGGATATTTTATGGCTGTGGTTTATTTAAGGTATGGATGGATTAGGGTATTTTTGGATTTTGAAGTTCATTTTTCTGGGTATTCACAAACTTAGTTTTTTTTTTCTCTTCATCCATGTATTCTTAATGGTTTTTTTCATCCCTCAATTCTGACATTTTTTCTTTTTGTTTATCCTTCTGTTCTTATAGGTTTTATTCACTTATTATGGGATTTATTCATCCCTCTTTTCTTATGCGTTTTATAAAAAATTTCTAGGTTTTATTCATTATCATGTTCTTTATCATGTATATACATGGCAAAAAAGCATGCAAATGTTTTGACTTGTTTGATGATGAGATGAGTGATCGGGCCAAAGAGGTGATATTGTCTTTACTAAAGAAGATTGATGAGATGAAGAAGAAAGAAAATGAGTCAAAGATAATAGAGAATCAGTTGAAGATGAATATTAAATTTAAAGAGAATCAGCTGGAGATGAAGTATACATTTAAGGAAATGCTGCTTGTATTACCATTGATGTTTATAATTTTGCATGTGTTTGCATTTCTTACAGTTGGGGTGTTGTTTAAGTTTTATTTTAGGTGATGTTGTTTAGGATGTTGTCTTAGGTAGTTGTTGTTTAAATCCACTGTGTTATGTATTAGTCTACTAGTTAAGTTTAATTTCAATGTTGGGATGTTGTTTTAATTAAAACTGATTAAGCCACTCCTACTATAAAACTAATTAACACTTACTACAAGATAAGACTATTGCTAAACTAATTAACACTTACAACAAGATAAGACTATTGTTAATTATTATGCCACTGTAATGATTAAAATTGAATATGATTATCAGATAAAGCTTAATAATTAAACCAAATAGAACATAAATGATCAATAAAGCATAATGTATTTTATTATCATAATGTATTAAACCAGTAAGACTAGGTTCATGTTTGAAATAAGGCCATAATGACACATTACAAAACAAGGCAACAATGACACATTAAAAAATAAGGCCTTAAAACATTGTCTAACCATCTTGACTTGGTGCTTGTGATTCTTGAGGTGCTTAAGATCCTTGAGATAACACAACTTGTGGCTGGGAACCTTGATTACTTGGTGGATGGGAGCTTTCAGCAGTTGTTGTTTCCCTTTTCCTCTTCTTCTGCATAAACCAACAACAACAATTTCTAAAACCACCACAAGCTCACAACCATTTTTTACAATTTCTGAAGGTGCAAACACGAGAATGAAGGTTGAATTGTGTTTGACAAAATTGATAACTTTTTGCTAATCTGATGAAGGCTGATTGGTTTTTATGAATAACTTTTATAAGAAGCAATCAGGTTCAAAGGCAGCAAACAATGAAAGCATAAATAATTGAACACATAGATATATCTTGGTGCACTACTGACTTGGCTACATCTAGTCCCCTCATTCAGAAGGCTTTAATCCATTAATTCAAATACCTTGAATTACAAAGCATCTGACAAGGTTACCAGAATTTGGAACTTAAGTAATTTGCTTCTAACAAGCTGATTATAACAATGACTATCACACTCTAAGAAAAACACTTAGAAAATATTTCTTATTCGAACAAGTATTTCTCTCTCTGAACTCTAAGCTGAATTTGGAATTTTGAGCTTGAGTTCTACTTTTTTTTTTTCGATGATCTTCTTCTTCGGCCTTGAGTATCTATTTATAGATAAAATTAAGGCTTTAATTTAGTCCTGGTTTAATTATGAATTGTATCTTCATTCCTATTTTTGTCAACAAATGATCTTATTAGAAAATAATTCTAAACAAGATGATTTTTGATAATATGTTCTTTAGCCAATTATTTATTTCTGAATCTAATCTGAGTAGTTCTTCTAGATTGATTATGTTCGTATTTTGTTTAGATTGAGTTTTTAAATTCTTCAGATTGATTATGTTCGTATTTTGTTAAGATTGAGTTTGTAAATTCTTCAGATTGATTTTGTTTGTATTTTGTTTAGATTGAGTTTGTAAATTTTTCAAATTGATACTGTTTATATTTTGTTGTAGATAAATCTTGATCAAATCTTCTTATAAATAATTTGTATCTTATTGTGATAAATCTTGACCATATCTTATTTTAAACTTTGTCAAAGATTTTCTTCAATCATAAATTAGAATCAAATCTTATTTTTGATTTTCTTCAAAAACATTTGACCATATCTTCTTTTCAACTTGGTCAAAGATTTTCTTCAATCATAAATCATAATCAAATCTTATCATAAAAAAAAGTAGGATCTTTTGCACTTGAAACCAATATTGTTCTCACAATTTCCCTGTTTTTTACGATGACAAACATCCATTTTTGTGAACAACTTTTTATTTTTAACAAACAGTTCAGTGAGGGTTCAACAAAGCTACCCCTAAGAATATCCATGTCTGATTTAAAACATAAGACAATATTCTTACAATTAAAAAAAAGTTCTTCAAAAATTATTCCTTCTCCCCCTTTTGTCAGAAAAAAATTAAAGAACAATCGTAAAAAAAATTCCAAATACTGAAATCTATCAAGTTATCACAATTGTTTTAATTGAATTTAGTTTTACCGAGAGCATAAACAAATTCAATTTTATCAGAAGCACAAAAGGCAAATGTTTAACCAGTCATTCGATTTTTATCAAAAGTAAACATTCAAAGGCAAGATCATTCTTTAACTAAAACACTCTTTAGATGCTTCTTTAAAAAGTCAAATTTGTCCACAAAAAGGGGTTTTGTGAAAATTTCAGCCCACTAATGATCAAAGTCTACAAATTTAATGTCTAAAATACCCTTCTAAACATAATCTCTTATGAAATGATGATTGATATTTCCATCCATGTTTTGATTCATGATGATTCTAATTTATTTGCTCAGGCATATCTTCTGAATTTTTTTATCCTCTGGTGCTGTTGTTTCCTTTGATTTAGCAGCTTCTTCTGATTTGGCTATTCTATCTGATTTTGCTTGTTCTTCTGATTTTGTTGTTTCCTTTAATATATGTGAACCGACAATATCTTCATCTAGCTTTGACTTGTCATGGCCTTCTTCCAACGGCTAAATGAGCTGTCATAAGCTCTCTTAAAGCCTATAAATACAGCTTCACGATGAAGAACAAAATACAACTCAAATTTACAAGCGAAGCATCAATTATTCAATCATACTTAAGCTTTTTAAATCATTCTTAAGTTGCAGTTTCATTATTCGAGTGATTTTAGAATCAGTGATAACTGACTTCTAAAATATAGAGTCTATTTCTCAAACAAGAGTTGAGCAATACCTAGATTCTAACATTCTCAAAATCATTACTTTTTAACTCAAGGCTATATTGTTAACATAGCTTGAGTAGTGTGTAGAAATCCTTTTCTGATTTAAAAGGTAGCTTGTAAAATCCTTTCTGAAATTCTTTGTGGAGATCCTTTATAGGTAGAAAGGTAGAAAACTGTGTAATAGATCAAGACTAATCTGTGACATCTTGGTGAAAACCAAGAACGCTCTTGCTTTGAGCACTTAGTGGAAAATCTCACATTTGTGAGGACTGGACGTAACCCGTGTTTGGATGAACCTAGATATATGCTTGTGTGTTCTCTCTACCTTTATCTCTATTTATTATCTATTTTACAATTAGCTTTTATATTGATAAATTTATATTGTTGTTTTTCCACTAACCAAGAACGTTCTTTGTTTGTAACCAAGATCAATCTTGAGTTAAACTTTCAGTTTTTAAACAGGAATTTTTAAAAGGGGCAATTATAATTCAAACCCCTTTCCTTATAATTGACATTGTTACTTCAATTGGCATCAAAGCAAGTCTCTAAGAATTAAACACCCAAAAAGTGTTAGAGCAAAAGATTTAGGAAGATAATGTCAAAAGCTAAATACATTGTTGAGGGAGGGTCATCAAACAGACCACCATACTTTGATGGCTTAGATTATTATTTCTGGAAAAGCAAAATGCAATTGTTCCTAAAGTGACAAGATACTGGTATGTGGAGAATCATCACATATGGAGACTTCATACCAAGAGTAGATCAAAATGATTCAACATATGCCGAAAAGCAAAAAGCAGATGAAAAATCTAAGGTACTTGTAAACTCCAAAGCTTAATTATTTTTATCATGTGCTTTAAGTAGGGAAGAAAGTGAAAGAGTAGATGAATGTGATACTGCCAAGAAAGTATGGGACACATTGCAAACTCACCACGAAGGAAGAAGCCATGTTAAGGAAACAAGAATTGACATTGGCATTCGAAAGTTCGAATTGTTTGAAATGAATGAAGGAGAAACAATATATGAAATGTACTCAAGATTCACAACCATAGTGAACAAAATACGCTCTCTTGGCAAAGCTTATTTAGTACAAGACAGGGTAAGAAAGATCATGAGATGTCTTCCAATCATGTGGAGACCAATGGTGACAGCTATAAGCCAAGCCAAGAATCTTGAGGTACTGGGCTTGGAAGAACTTATTGGAACTCTAAGGGCACATAAAGTATGGGACACATTGCAAACTCACCATGAAGGAACAAGCCATGTTAATAAAACAATAATTGACATTGGCATTTGAAAGTTCGAATTGTTTGAAATGAATGAAGGAGAAACAATATATGAAATGTACTCAAGATTCACAACCATAGTGAACAAAATACGCTATCTTAGCAAAGCTTATTCAATACAAGACAGGGTAAGAAAGATCATGAGATGTCTTCCAATCATGTGGAGACCAATGGTGACAGCTATAAGCCAAGCCAAGAATCTTGAGGTACTGGGCTTGGAAGAACTTATTGGAGCTCTAAGGGCACATAAAGTGTTGTTACTGGAAGATAAACCTATAAAGAAAGGCAAAATAATAGCTTTAAAAGCATCTCAAAGCACAACAAGTATTCAACAAACAAATGAGAAAAATGACTCAGAAGATGGCCAAGAAGACGTTGATGAAGAGATTGCTCTCACCATAAGAAAGATACAAAGAATGATGAGGAGAAGAGATCAGATCAAAAAGGGATCTCTAGATAAAAAGGATTTCAAAACTGAAGTAGATAAAAGTAAAATCACTTGCTTCAGATTCATCAAACAAGGACATTATAAAACTGAATGTCCATTGAACAAAAAAGTGCCAAAAAAATTCCCCTTCAAGAAGATTCTGATGAATCAGAAACAGATGAACTTGAAGAAGCCAACCTTTGTTTGATGGCAAACACTGAAGATACAAAGGTAACAAATTCTGAACCTTGTCTTGTATGTAAACAAATGGAAAAATAATTTGATAATTTGCTAAATCATTTAAATTTTCTCATTCAAAAGTTCAGAAAGTCAAGAACGATGTTCACCTCAAAAGGAGAACGCTCTCCTTAAAATTGAAGTTGAAATTCTTAAAAATGATTTGACAAACTTCATTAAAGCTACTGAAACTTTTCAGAGAATCATGGGATCCCAAGTGGGAATATTTGATAAAGTTGGGCTTGGTTTTGATAAAACTCAAAAAACCAAAATGTATGAAAACATTATTGTTCCTGAAAGGAAAGAGGGAAAATGCAAAATCAAATGTTCATATTTCTTTAGAAAAGAAGAACATTTTAGAACAAAAGCAAAATTTTCTCAAAATCTGAAAAAAGGAGAACATTCTCCAGTTAATGTAACAAACGAAGAACGTTCTAGAGCTTTATCAAAACCAGCTGTAACTCAGTTTTCTAAACCATTGTCAAAACAAACCACTAGATATTCCTGCTGGTCCAAGATTGGCCACTATGAAGCGACATTTAACACTAAAAAGGAATCAAATTTTAAAACTAACTCTTTAGGACCCAAGACCAAGTGGGTACCTAAAGTTGATATAACACATCATGCTGGATGGATTTCAAGATGTCAAGAAAAGGCCATGGTTCTTGGACAGTGGTTGTTCAAGGCATATGACGGGTGAAAAGAATTGCTTCATGTCATTTATCAAAAAGGATGGAGGATCCGTAACATTTGGGAACAATGATTAAGCAAAAATACAAGGCAAGGGAACCATAGGTAAAATAAATTCTGCCAAAATCAATGATGTTCAATATGTTGAAGGATTGAAACATAACATTCTTAGCATTAGTCAACTCTGTGATAATGACTTTGAATTTTTTTTTCGAACCCAACATATGTGAAGTGAGAATGGAAAATTCTGGTGAAATCATATTTTCTGCATCCAGAAAGAAAAACCTTTATATTTTATACATTGAAGAACTACCAGTCGAATCTTGCCTCATGTCTATAAATAAAGACAAATGGATATGGCATAAGAGAACTGGACATGTGAGTATGAAGACAATTTCAAATTTGTCAAAATTAGATCTTGTTAGAGGGCTTCCTAAAATAAACTTTGAAAAAGATAAAATATGTGAAGCTTGTGCAAATGGAAAATAAGTTAAAAGTAGTTTTCATCCAAAAGAATTTATATCAACCAAAAAACCTCTTGAACTACTTTACATTGATCTTCTTGGTCCCATCGAAACCACTAGTTTAGGAGGTATGAAATATAGATTTTTGATTGTTGATGATTTTTCTAGATACACATGGGTGCTATTTTTGAAACAAAAGGATGATGCAATTGATGCCTTCAAAAACTTTTGTAAAACGGTTCAAAATGAAAAGGAATCCAATATAATCACTGTAAAAAGTGATCATGGAGGTGAATTCATTAATGCATCCTTCAAAACATTTTTTGATGAAATTAGCGTCTCTCATAATCTATCTTGTGCAAGAACTCCTCAACAAAATGGAGTTGTTGAAAGAAAGAATAGAACTTTGCCAGAGATGGCAATAACGATCTTGGAAGAATCCAATGTTGAAAAGTATTTCTAGGCTGAAGCTATAAACACTTCTTGCTATATTTTGAATCGTGTTTCAATTAGAAAAATCATAAACAAAACACCCTATGAAATATGGAAAAATAGAAAACCAAACATTTCATAGTTTCACATCTTTGGTTGTTATTGCTACATTTTAAACAACAAAGATAACTTGGGAAAATTTGATGCGAAATTGGACAAAGCTATATTTTTAGGATATTCAACAGAATCTATGGGATATCGTATTTTTAATTTGAGAACTAAAATTGTTGAAATAAGTATGCACATTTTATTTGATGAGTTTGATGATCTTGAGTTAAAAAAGAAAGATGATGAGGAGGAAGAACAATCTGGGCAAACACAGCAGATCGTTCTCCAGGAAAACGAGATTGATAAACATTCTCCATTTCAAACTCCTCCTAGAAGCTATAAACTAATAAGTGATCATCCTCCAAATCAAATCATTGGACATACAGCTGATGGCATTAGAACAAGAATGTCATTTAAAGATGATGCAAACAACAACATAGCAATGATATCTCAAATGGAACCAAAATCCATCAAAGAAGCAATAATTGATCAATCTTGGATTGATGCTATGAAAGAAGAACTTCTTCAATTTGAGAAAAATGAAGTCTGGACCCTTGTTCCAGATCCACAAGATAAAACAATTATTGGAAAACGATGGGTTTTTAGAAACAAACTAGATGAAGAAGGAAAGGTTGTAAGAAACAAAGCGTGGTTAGTCGCTCAAGGTTATAATCAACAAGAAAGAATAGACTATGATGAAACCTTTGCTCCAGTTGCAAAACACAACTCAAAGTGCCAAGCAAAGCATCAATCATTCAATCACACTCGAGCTTGTCAAAATCATTCTTAACATTACTTTGTAACATTCTTAAATTCATTACTTTGTAAATCAAGGCTATATTGTTAACATAGCTTGAGTAGTGTGTAGAAATCCTTTTACGATTTAAAAGGTAGCTTGTAAAATCCTTTTTGAAATAGTGTAAGGTAAACCTGTGGAAATCCTTTCTAGGTAGAAAGATAGAAAACTCTGTAATAGATCAAGACTGATCTGTGAAAACTCTGTGAAAATCAAGAACGTTCTTGCTTTGAGCACCTACTGGAAAATCTCACATTTGTGAGGACTTGACGTAACCCGTTTTTGGGTGAACCAGGATATATGCTTGTGTGATCTCTATTTATTATATGTTTTACAATCAGCTTTTGTATTGATAAATTGATATTGTTGTTTTTCCACTAACCAAAAACGTTCTTTGTTTGTAACCAAGATCAATCTTGACATTGTTACTTCACAAATTGCCAAAAATCAGGAGGGTATTCAAAACACCATTAGCTTCATTCTTGCTAGGCTCACAAATCGAAACCTTTAGTTGTCTGTTTTCTTTGTATTTTGTTTTAATGTTTTGTGCTTCTCTGTTTTTTTCCTCTCTTTTTGTCTGATGACAAAACAAGGAACACGTTTTTTTAGAATTTTTAAGAAATGAACTTGTCTTATTCAGAACTTCAGTTACTAATGCACGTTAAACTACTCTGTCATAATATCTCTCATCTTATGAATTAAACATGCAGATTTTAAGGGGAGCCTTGCTATAATACTTTATAATATTCTTTTATACGTTATTAAATTTAAAAATTGTTCACAAAAATATATGTTTTCCATCATAGAAAAGGGAGGAAATTATTAGAACCAAGTTGGTTTGAAGACCTAGACCCTTACTTGTTTTGATGATAACAATATCTGTTTGTGGGAACAATTTAATGCACTAACGTTTTGATTAAGTGTGCAGGTCTCGCATCAAGTGAATTTATATAGGTTCCTATGCCATATTCTCTAATGATTGAACTAAGACAAAGGAACAATAAGACTTTTCTTTACAACACTTTTCAAATATGATGAAAGCGCTCAACACGCATCTTTACTGATGCAAGCGACGCTCTGTTTTTGGTTGACTTCGATAATGCAAGTAATGCTCTGGTTTTGGTGACTCTCGAAATACATGATATGTTCTGTTTTAGTTTCCTCTGTTGAACACAACGGTTGCCTCTGATAAGCTTGACAAGCAAGTGATTGTCCGCCTCTAATGATCACATCATCACATCAAATATTTGATCGTGTGATTCTGATTTATGATTTATGCTCTGAAAGAAGTCAACGCTCTGATGAAAGTCAACACTGCAAAGAAGAAAAAGCATTTGCGTATCCTATGACGAACCTCCTGAATCTGCTACTTGTCTGAAGATTTATAAGACATGCCATGATCATTGTATCCTCTGTTTCCCCGTCTTCGTACCAAGATACGCTAAATCAACTATAAGGATCTGTTTTGGAAAGTTTCTATGGAAAATAAATCTGAAAATATATGATATGAAACTTCATGACTCATGCTGATATCTTGCAATCAGGACAACGACTAGAAATCCTAAACGATCTCTTTAAAATGACGTGCATTCCTAACTAAAAAAACAAGAAACGCACAAGCTATAAGCACATACATCCTAGCCCAGTAGTGGCTACTTTCTTCAGCAACTTGACTGTACTAAACTAAAAGGTTGAGAAGACTTGAACACAATCAATTTGACTAATAGGTGCTCAATGAAAGTGTTATTCTATGGTGAACTAGTGGATTAAATCCTTCAGGTTGAAGGGACTAGACGTAGCTACCATGTTGGTGGTTAACCAAGATAAAGCGTCTGTGTTAATATGTTCTATGTTGTTCGTATGTCCCATTTTATTTACTATAGCTTAGTCACATTAAAGAGTTTTTAAAAAGAAACACAATTCAAATTCTACTTTCTTGTATTTCCCATTCTACACCGTGTCAAGAAGAAAATTTACCAAACTAACATATGTAGTGCACAAAGATTATTTGCACTTTATTACTTTCTTTGCAGACATGGGAAAACATAAATTATTTTCCATTAGTATCGCACCGATGAAGAGATAACGCATATAGTCGTTCTACCTTCCATGAATGGTCATTGGTAGCAAAAAAATAAAATAAAATTGGTTATTGAAGAGTGGCATCATTGTTCGTGGTCCTCTTAGCGCCTGCATTTGCAAGGTGATTGGAGATGGGATCCTTAGGGACTATTTGGTCAATAGAGGGAAGGGGAGGGATTTTAAAACTAATCTTACGATATACTTATGATTTTAAAACTATCTATATTGTAATGGAAAATATGAATGAAACATGTACCTTTCACAATAATGCAATAAAATAAAAAGACGAAAAATTTATATAATCAAGGTTTAAATATGTCTTTGGTCTCTGAAGTTATAACCTTTTTTTATTTTTGTCCTCGTAATTTTTTTTGTTTGGTTTACATCCCCAACAAATAAAATTTCATTTTAAAATAGTCCTTGAGTTGTAATCCGGTTACAAAAACTAGCATCTGTCAAACTCCGTTAAATACAATTAAATAATTACACTTATTAAATTATATTAACCTAAATATAATTAAATTTATTTAAAATTTAAAATAACCAGTTTTGTAACTAGAACCCTAAACCTCTTATCTTCAAAAAATAAACCTAAATCAACAACGATCGTTCTTCATTGTTTCTCATCATCGGTCGTATGTTCTTCGTGGCGGTCACGAACTCGTGAATATAGCTTGCGCTTAGTTTGTTACCGTGGTTTTTCTTTGTGATCTTCTTTTGCGAAGGAGATAACGATTGGTGTTGGAGAAACTCGTGCGTGCGTGTTAAAGGTTATTTTATTTGATTACTCATCTTTGTTTTCTTCTTTTTTGGGACCAACTCGTGCGTGCATGCGTGGTTTGTTACCATTTTTGTTTAATCTACTATGATTTTCGATTTTTCTGTTTGTGAGACCAAAACGTGCATTTACTTGGTTTTCGATTATTCTAATGTTATTATTGTTTGATGGGATGAAATGTTTGTCTTATTGAGATATGTATTGTTTTTTACTCTACAGGATGAACTTTTCTGTTAGTTTTAACTATGGCGGTAAGTTTGTGAGGGATTTGGTTTTGTCTTACATAGGGGGTAGTGAGCATGTGGTTCATGGGATTGATGTCGACAAATGGAGTTATTTTGAAGTTGTTGGAATTTTGAAGGACTTAGGTTATGATAACTCCAAGTATATGTTATGGTGGAAAAATGATAAAGATGATAACTTTAAAAGAATAGTGGATGATAGAGATGCAGCTGAGGTTGGTGAACATGCTCAGATATATGTTGAGCACTCTGTAAAAGGGTTTTTTTGGATTAGAAGCAAGAATAGAGTTGGGGCAGTCTTCTAGGGTTTTAAATGGTGCTGAAGAAATTGATGTTGATGATGATGAAGTGTTAGTGACAGTCACAACAGTGAAGATGAAGATGATGGTTTTAAGTTTGATGATAATGAGGATGAAAGAACACTTGGCTTGGATGATGGTTTTGGTGTTGATAATACAATACATGATCCTTCTGTTGGATCATATAATGTTGAAATCCAAGGTTTAAATCATGGTAAACCGTATAGTGTGAAGACTACTACAAATAGGTCCATTCCAAAAAAAAAACAACTAAGAACATAGAGATTGTTCCTGTGTTTGATAATTATAATTCAAATATTGAAATGAAGTATGCTTATGTTAGTGAAGAGCTAGATAGTAGTGACCCTGATTCAAATTCAGACAAAGAGAAGGGACCAAAGTATGATCAGTTTAGGGTTGAAGAGCTAAACAAGAATTACAAGTTCAAATTGGGACTAGAGTTTAAATCACTTGTTGAGTTTAACAATACAATCACAGAGTGGTCTATATTAAATGGGAAGCAAATCAAGTTTATAAAGAATGATATCATAAGAGTAAGGGTGATATGCAAAGCTAAATGTGGGTTCTTAGCACTTGTAAGTAAAGTGGGGGATAGTCACACTTTTAGAATGAAGAAATGGTGTGGTGATCCCACTTGTGGTCGGGTTTTGAATAATAGTTCTGCAAATTCTAAGTGGATTGCTAAGTCTGTGGCGGATAAGTTGAGCAGTTCTGACAATATGAAGATTCATGAGATCGTTTCTGATATTAGAAGGACATATTCTGTAGGTATAACAACAGGACGAGCATGGAAGGCTAAACAGATTGCAAAGGAGATTGTAGAAGGTGACGCAGCAAAACAATATAATTTGTTGTGGAGGTATTCTGTAGAGTTGAGGAGGGCAAGTGTTGGAAACACTTGTAAGATAAATATTGATCATCCATGTCCAACACTTCAACCATGATTTAGTAGTTTTTATTTTTGCTTTGATGACTGTAAAAAGGGGTTTTTGAGAGGCTGTAGGCCTTTTATTGGGGTGGATGGATGTCATCTAAAGACAAAGTATGGAGGAACACTTCTAATTGTTGTTGGTAGTGACTCGAATGATCAATACTTTCCTTTAGCTTTTGGGGTGGTTGAAACTAAGACTAAGGAGTCCTGGAAATGGTTTCTCACTTTATTACTAGAGGACATTGGTCAAGAGAAGAGATGGGTGTTCATCTTTGACCAACAAAAGGTACTTAGTTATATTTATACAGTATTAGTTAATTTGTTCTATTTTAATGTTTGATTGAATATTAGAAGAAATGGTTATGTAAAAATAGCAATAAAAATTTATGCAATAAAAATTGATTGAGTACTACAATATTTCCATTATTAATCTGGTTTTGTAGGGCTTGATCCCAGTGTTTGAAGAAATGTTTGAATGATTTGAGCATAGGTTATGCTTGAGGCATTTATATGCCAACTTCAAGAAGAAATTTGCTGGTGGAACTTTAATAAGAGATTTAATGATGGGAGCTGCCAAGGCAACATACTTTCAAGCATGGGAGGAGAAAATAAAAGAATTAAACGGTGTAAATGTGAAGGCATGGGAGTGGCTTACTGTAGTACCTACCAAATTGTGGTGTAAGCATGCATTTACGTTTTATCCAAAGTGTGATGTTTTAATGAATAACTTGCCTGAAGCGTTTAATAGCACTATTTTAGTTGCTAGAGATAAGCCTATTTTAACAATGTGTGAATGGATTAGAGATTATTTGATGAATAGGATCCCAAACCTAAGATATAAGCTTGATAGGTGGCAGCATAGAATCATGCCTAAACCTAGGAGGAGGTTAGATCAAGAAGTGCAGCGTAGTAGTAATTGGGTCCCAACATGGGCAGGAAATTCAGAGTTTCAGGTTGATCATTTGCAACTACCATACAATTTTATTTTGGATATTGAGAAAAAAACTTGTAGTTGTAAATTTTGGGAGTTAATAGGTATCCCTTGTAAGCATGCAGTTGCTGCCTTTGGCCGTAAGAATCTTAACCCCGAAGACTATGTTGATAATTGTTATTCGAGGGATACATATGAACTATGTTATAGTTTTAATGTAAGTCCTTTAAATGGTCAAGACATGTGGCATGTAGTGGAAGTTGAGAACATGTTGCCTCCACTATATAAGAAAGGACCAGGAAGGCCAAAAAAGTTAAGGAGAAGAGAACCTGACGAGGATCTTAATTCTTGAAGGGCTAAGAGACAAATTTCATCTTATAGATGCACAAAATGTGACCAACATGGTCATAATTCAAGGGGCTGCAAAAGTAACGTCGTTAACCCAAAAGCTCAATTGCGTAAGGTAATAAAGTTAAGCTTAAAATTTATTTGTGATGAGGTTAATTTTACATTTTTGATCATAATTTCGTTTTGTAGAGAAAGCCAAAAAAAAAAATTAAGCAAGTTCAAGATGATGAGGCAACTCTTGGTGTTGATCTTGCTGCAATACAAGTTAATGTTGTTGGTGTTGAGGCAGTTGGTGGAGAACCTCCACAACTTCAAGATGATGTGGATCCTGAATTTGAGGTTCTTGCTGTAGAGCTTGCTGCTGCATTTGAGGCTTCTCAACCCAGTTCTTCTGCTAAAGTTCCTACTTCTTCATCTGTTGTTGTTTCTGAGTATGTTACTGCATCTGCATCTGCATCTGAAACTGTTGCTAGTTCGTCATTTGTTGTTCTGTCTGTTACTGCTTCTAATGCTACTACTAAAATAGTTGAGGTAAATTCTACAATATACATAATCATTAGTCAAATGTGTAGTTTTTATGTGTAATTCTACAATGTTAAATAATTCTGCAAATATTAGTTGTTTTAGCTAGGTACCCATGTTTATATGATTTCAATTTTGTATTTGTTGCTGATTTTGCAGAAAGTGAAGAAAACAAAACCAAAAGGTGCAAAGAAATTAGGTGTTAAGAATGTGAGAAGAAGTGATAGATTGAAGACTACTTTTAAAGGTGACTACAGTGGTTCTGGAAGTGATTAAGAAATTCCATTACTAATAGATGATGATGATGATGATGATCAAGCAAGTCCATTAATAGTTGGTGATTTAGGATGTTCACAACCTATTTTGCATGATCCTAAAATAGGAGGTTGTTTGGGTCAATTAAGAAATATACTTACACAAAGTTGTATCACTTTTTGAACATTTTCATTATCAACAACTCCATCCACAAAATATGATGACCCAATGGTTGATCGGATTAGGTCTCTTGTAGCTATTCATTAAGACATAAACAAAAGCTATTTGTTAAGATCATAAACAAAATATTAGCTAGAAACTATAGTTTATAATGTACAACATTATATAAAAGTGATGTTTACTTACAAGTTTTTGCTCTAAACGTGCATATCCCATACGAGATTTTTTGTATGGATGCGTTGGATTTTTGGCCCTCTCGCGATTTGCCGTACTTATACTCTATATAAAAATAAATAACAATCGTGTAAAAATTTAAAATACGCTATGAATATGAATAATAATAAAACACAAATGCTAATAAATAAATCACTTACCACAAACGCGGGGTCTGAACGTTTAGCTACAAATGTGCTCCATTTGCCATTTGATATATAGTGTTTATATATTTTTGGAGCTTCAACATTCATATTTCCATCACAATCTCTTAGATAGAAGTTTGACAGATGAGATCTAAATCCCTAGTGTATTTTTCCGGCAACTCTAAGCACGTAAGTTTTTCTCACCTCATCAACATCAAAAGCAATCTGCAAACCAAATAAAGATATAGTTTGAGTAAAGTATTTCAATGGCAAAAATTATAAGTAACAAAAAAAGTGGAGTAAAAAAGTTACTTGTATATCAGTCCACAGTATATCTTTTGCATCCTTCAAAGCCTTATCTCTCCAATCGTCAATTGTAATGGGGATATTCTGACAAACATAAGTATATAAGTGCACAATATATCTGTTGGGCTCAATTGGCTTGCCACTTTCATTCCATCCCACCTAATAAACTCATATAGTAAGTACATGCTTTCATAAAAGATAAAAAATAAACAGCAAACAAAGTATAGTATACCTCAAATTTTATGAAATTACTTCTTGCTTTTATGACATTTTGCATAATGGTTGCACCACATTTAAAAAACCCTATTACAACGCTTTTTTGAAAAAGCGCTGTAAAAGACCTTCTTATTTTATTTTTTAAAAGCCTATTACAACGCTTTTTTAGAAGCCTTTTAAAGTGCTTGTCGAAAAGCGCTGTAAAAGACCTCCTTATTTTATTTTTTTAAAAGCCTTTTGCAACGCTTTTCCAAAAAGTGCTTTAAAAGACCTCTTTGTTTTATTATGTAACAAGGGCTATGTGACCATTTTACAGCGCTTATAAAACAAGCGCTTTAAAAGACCTCCTTATTTTGTTTTATTAAAAGTCTTTTATAGCGCTTCTTCAACAAGCGCTTTAAAAGACCTCTTTGTTTTATTATGTGCAAGCTATGTGACCATTTTACAGCACTTATAGAACAAGCGCTTTAAAAGACCTCCTTATTTTTTTTAAAAAGCCTTATATAGCGCTTTTTCAACAAGCGCTTTAAAAGACCTCTTTGTTTTATTATGTGCAAGCTATGTCACCATTTTACAGCGCTTATAGAACAAGCGCTTTAAAAGATTTTTTTTTTAAAAAAAAAAGCCTTTTACAACGCTTTTTCAACAAGCGCTTCAAAAGCCTCTTTGTTTTATTATGTGCAAGCGTTATGTGACCTCCTTATTTTTTGTTTAAAGGCTTTTTATAGCGCTTATTGACAAAAGCACTGTAAAATTACAAGTTTATGTTCAGTTCAGTTCAAGTTAAATTTGTTAAATTACAATATAAGTTCAGTTTCTATAAAATGCTAAATAATTAGTAAAATACCTATATTTTGATTTTATTTCTTCCAAATAATTAGTTAAATACCTATATATATATCAATGCTAAATTACATGGTCAGCTCATATTAGGATGATCAGTTCACGTTCAAGAAAAATTCCTAGTACTCAAACAAAGCTTTTTCAAGTTCAATATAAGCAGAAAATCAGTTCTGGCAGGTCAAACACTTAAATTACATGAACTTAGTATAAAACACTAAGATCAAGCTAAATATAAGCAGAAAATAAGTATAAGCAGAAAATCAAATACAGTTCAAGCTAAATACTAAAATGCTCAATTCTGTCAGATCAAACAATTAAATTACATGAACTCAGTTCATATTACATGGCTTATATCAAACAATTAAACACATTAAGATGCCCTTCTTCTTTTCCTTGCGGGATTCACATTTGTTTGTCCATTAACGATACGAATCGATGAATTCATCCAAATTCCCTCATCATGATCATCTCTAAGATATAAACCATCATCAGTTGAATCAATTTCACGTGGTTGTGATGTTGCAAAGAAAAGATCATTACCAACATCTTCATCATTATTGTTATCATCACTTATTTTATTGTTCGTTAGGACAACGGACCATTTATCATCAGTAGGATCAGTGACATAAAACACTTGTTGAGCTTGCGATGCTAAAATAAAAGGCTCATCTTTGTATCCCACCCTATTAAAATAGACAAGCAAGAACCCTGACTCATCAATTTGAATGCTATTATTATTATCGACCCACTTGCAACCAAATATGGTAACACAAAGCATTGTGTAGTCTAACTCCCATATGCGCTCGATAACCCCAAAATATGATAGATTTGCATATATTGGGTTTTTGTCTTTTGCACTTGAGATATGCATCGCTTCAGCTACGAGAGTGACTCTGCTATTTTGCATAGTGGCTTGTTCTTTGGTATAAAATGTGTAGCCGTTAATCTCTGTGAAATTGGTCTAGGGTCTACATCAAACTTTGACTTTATGTGATTTTTTAACGATGTTATAAAACTTCGATTGTGCTCTCGAGTTATCCAATTTTGATTCCTATTCATGTTCAAACTAGATAACTAATCCATGTGTATTGTAACATACGTTTAAACCTCATTAGCATTGTGCACAACATACAATTGTGCCTGCTCCCATTCTGTCCTTGATATAGTCATTAGTCTCTTTCCAATTATCCCTTATCCTGATAATCTTCTCGAATGACGAGACATGGGAAGCCCTATGGATTCAACATTGGACAGATATTCAGTACAAAATTCAGCAGCTTCTTCGACAATGTACCGTTAAGCAATACAACTTTCTGGTCGACTTCAACTTTTTATGTACCCTTTTAATATTTTCATTTATTGTTCTATCGAATACATCCATCTCATATAAGCTGGCCCACAAAGTTGTGTCTCCTTAACAAGATGAACAGTAAGGTGAACCATTATATCAAAAAACGAGGGTGGGAAATACATTTCAAGCTCACACAAGGTAACAACAATTTCCCTCTGCAATGTCGGTAATTTCTGATGATCGATCACTTTACTACAAATTTCCCTGAAGAAGAAACATAATTTAGTTATGGTTCATCGAACTTTTTCAGGTAAAATGGAACGTATACCTATTGGTAGCAAATGCTCCATTAGAATATGACAATCATGGGTCTTCAAACCTTTTAACTTGAGGTCTTTCATACAAACTAAATTTTTAATGTTTGAAGAGTATCCTTCTGGAACTTTAACTTCGTGTAGAAATTTACACAAAACAATATTTTCCTTTCTAGATAGAGTATGAGCGGCTGGAGGTAGATATGTTCGATTTCCTTTCTTTACGGGACCCAATTCATTTCTTATTCCCATATCGACCAAGTCCAATTTTGCATTGATGTCATCCTTAGACTTTTCTGGAACATTGAGTAACGTACCAATAACACTATCAAATACATTTTTTTTTCAATATGCATTACATCGAGGAAATGTCTTACATACAATGACTTCCAATATGGCAATTCAAAGAAAATTGAATTTTTCTTCCACCCAATTTTGAAGAGCTCTCCCCCAAAAAGGTTTGCCAAATTTATTGGTCAAACCTTGTATTTTTTCAAGTATTTGATATCCACTTGGTGCTAAAGAAGCTTTATCTTCCTCTGATTTTTTATTGAATGCATTTCTCCACCCACGACACTGATGACTATAAGGTAAAAATCTACGACGTCCAAGAAATACATTCTTCTTACAATGTTTCAACCGCATCCAATTTGTACTCTCTTCACATATAAGACATGCACACTGACCTTTAATGCTATATCCTGATAAATTAACATATGTTGGAAAATCATTAATTGTGCCAAACAACATAGCCCTCAAATTGAAACATTCTTTCTTATACCCATCATAAACTTCCACACCTGTCTCCCACATAATTTTTAAATCTTCAATTAAAGGAGACAGAAATTAACAGAGAAAACATCATAAACTTACGCTTCATACACAACCATGGAGGTAGGTTATAAATCAACAAAATCACATGCCACGTGTTGTGTGAGATGCTTTGAAGACCTTGTGGATTCATTCCATCAGTAGAAAGTGCAAGTCGTACATTTCTTGACTCTATCCTGAATTCAGGATACTTGTGATCAATTTTTGCCCATTGTGGAGAATCTGTAGGTGTCAAAACTTTCCATCTCTAATTCTTTCGTCTGCATGCCATGTCAAGTGTTTTGAATCTTCTTCACTGTGATAAATGTGCCTAAATCTTGGTATTATAGGAAAATACCACACGACTTTTGCTGGAGTAGATTATTTCTTCTTATATCGAGAGACATTGCATTTCGGACACGCCTTTAGTAATTCATATTTATTTCGAAATTAAATGCAATCATTAGGACACGCATGAATCCTTTCGTAACTCATGCCAATAGAGCACAAAATTCGTTTAGCCTCGTAGGTTCGACTGGGAAGTTCATTATCATCTGAAAACATATCTTTTAAGAGTGTTAATAACTCGCTTTTAAGTTGTACAACTTTAATATCACCGATAGTCTTGTGAACCTAGTACAACCATTGTATAATGGATTCTTTGCATCACTCAACAAGCTCTCAAACATTTTAGGACAATCCCGAAGATCTTCTTCAACTGCTTTTGCAATCTCCTCAACTCGGTCCGGCTGATATGTATCTGTGTCGAAATCAGTTGAAGCATATGTCGAACCATTCTCAAAATTAATGTTTCCTTTTTTTTCTCACCATGTCTTATCCAACATGTACAACTTTGATCAATTCCATAGCATACTAAATGTCCTTCCAATTCATCTGCTCTAACGCGTTTTCAAAACAACGTTTTAAACAAGGACAAATGACACTATTTGGATATTTTGCATTCTTCACTGCAAACTCAACAAACTCCTTCACTCCATTTTCATACTCTTTTGACAATCGATTGGCAGACATCCATTTCAGGTCCATTTTATATGACCTATATAAATGCAGTTACACAAATAATAAGCTATTGATAACATTATACCAATCTATAGTAGACATATCTAATATTGGAAAATGGAAACCAAGGTCCAAGTCTGATTTCAAAATAGAACAGATCAACAAATTTCAAAAAATAATAGATTTTATATGATTTATTATGTAACAATTTATCATTAGTGACAACAACAAATTAATAAATACAGTACCTGAGACAACGTATCCAATTTGTTTTAAAGGAGGAGCAGTAGATGGGCGCACAGTAGAGGAGAGGAGAATTTGTAGAGTAGAGAAGATGAGGGTTCGTAGGGTTAGGACAACGTATTAAATTTGTTTTAAATTTTTTATTTATTTATTTAAAGTGAATGATTTTACAGCGCTTGTGTAAAAAACACTCTAATAGGTCCTTTAATTATGTGTAAGCGCAAGTCTTTTACAGCGCTTGTATAAAAAGCGCTCTAATAGGTCATGTAATTTACAGCGCCTTTACAAAAAGTGCTTTAAAAGCTTTGTAACATAAGGTGGGAGCGCTACATTTTACAGCGCTTGTGCTTAAAGCGCTCAAAAAGCGCTGTAAACATTATGTGAGAGCGCTTCAATTTATAGCGTTTTTTTCAAAAGCGTTGTAAAAGCGTTGTAAACATTATGTGCAATCGCTATGTGACCCTATATGACCCTACAACAGCGCTTGTCAAAAAAGCGTTGTTGTATCCTCCGTTATTTTTAAAATATTATACAATAGTGCTTGTATTTAATAAGCGCTGTAAAAGGCGCACTATAAAATGTCATTTTTGGTGTAGTGTGTATTATTATAATTAATTTAAGTTCAATTTTTAATTTAAAACTACATTATTTATTTGTAGGTTGGTTAAAATATGCCTCCTAGAGAAAAATTACCAAATGGTATTGTAGAAGGTGCTCTAAGTGATGATATTTGAGTGATGATATTGGATGACACTTTGCAGTCACTGTGGCAGGGAGAAATAGAAACACAATAAAATTAATGTAAATGTTGTGAAAGAGTATTAACTAATGGAATCACTTGGTTGAAGAAATATCTTGCACACATGTTGGGAGAAAAAAAAGGTTGTGTTAGAGTCACAACTTTTGTTAGAGAAAACACGATGAAGCTTCTATTAGACAATAAAGTAAATAAATTGATCAACAAAAAAGAAAGGAAGAATTTGTTGCATGTTTGAGAGGAGATGAAGATGAAGTTTTTATGTTTTTATGTATGAAGTTGTAGCTACGAGACAAGCTACACAAGAATATTGGACGGTAAAGTAAATAAATTGATCAACAAAAAAGAAATGAAGAATTTGTTGCATGTTTGAGAGGAGAAGACGACGATGAAGATGAAGTTTTTTTGATTTTATGTATGAAGATGTAGCTATGAGAGAAGCTACACAAGAAAGCATGATGATGCATAAACAATGGGAAGATAGAGAAAGATTTCGTGCAAGTGGCAGTAGTGCAAGAGCTGGGGGAAGCGTATGTTGTCCAAGTGGTCACTGAGGCAGCATTGAAAGCAACTTGTTTGAAATTGATGAAAAAATATCTCATTATTTGGAAATGTGTTTAGAACATATTGGGGAAAAGTCAAATGTCCAAAAAGTGTTTGATGAAGCAAAAAAGATAACTTTGTTTATATACAACCATATTTGGACAGTGAATTTGAAATATATACGTGGTAAAGAAATAATTCGTCTAGCTATAATTCTTTTTGCTACACCATTTTTACAACTTATGAATAAATAAGCTTTAAAATATATGTTTGATTTTGATGAATATAAAAGTTCCAAATATGAAAAAGACAAATCAGGAGGAGTTGCATTGAAGCCAAAAGATTGTTGTTATCAGTACATAATTTTAGAATAAGGCTACTAAAAATACCAAATGTATTTGAACCAATTGTTAAGGTGTTGAATTTGGTGGGTGGTGATGATAACCAACAATGGGATTTCTTTATGAAGCGGTTGATAGAGCCAAGCAACCTATTGAAAAACATTGTCGTTTCCACACTTGTTATAATGCAATCAATGACAAAAGATGGATTTTCATGCATTCTGATTGGTATTTACAAGCTCAAGAGTTTGGTCTCAAATGAAACTAGACATGATTTATAATTTGTACTTGTTGATATGTAAGTATGAAAAATTTCTAATTTTTAGCATCATTTTTATTTTATTTAGTTGAATGGTGATTGATATGCGGGTCTTATGCTCTTAAGCTTCAAAGTATGGTTGTTAAAGTTCTTAGTCAAACAACTTCAGCTCCAAATTGTGAGTGAAATTGGAGTACGTTGAGCTACATACGTAGCCAAAGTCATCCATCATATTACTATCTTTTGGAAAATTTTGTCCATTATCTCTTCAAGTCACTATCATCCAAAATTATATGCGTACCACAGATCTCGTATTTGGATCCAACTCACGAACCATCACTTATTACAAACTATAAACCTAAAAATAGAGAACACATAATAAAGAATAACAACATAAAATAAAGATAGGCCTAAAGCATGTGAAGGTACACTGTCCTTAAGATTTATTCATTTAAGACGAAAATCTTTTAAGATTTAATGTGCTCTTCCTAAAAGAACTAGAATAACAAAACCACTACTAGAAAAACTCATTTTAGCGGTCATATTTAGCGTCGGCATCCGACTCCGACGCTAGATAGCATTGGTGTAGCGTTGGTAACATCGACCCTAGCGTGCGAAATTTTATTTTTTTTACTTTATTTATAATTAGCGTCGGCTTAAAATAAGGCAAACACTAGTTTATTTTTTTACTTTTTTATTTTTTATTTTAATTATTAGCGTCGGAGAGGCCGACGCTACGTTTAAGATTTTCTAAAATTAAATTTTTTAATATTATTTGATAACCTATCCATGATAATTTTTGAAAATAGTATATAGTTTATTTCTTATTTTACTTTGTGTTACAAAAAGAGTTTACATTTGAATATAGAAAATGGACCTTTCTTAATACATTATATTATCTCTATATTTTTTCAAACTTATTTGGTGGTAGACAAGTTAAGTTTTTGTCTTATAGTAAATGGATTGGGATGCTAAAAAATTAACAATAAAAAATTAAATAAATTTATTATTAGCGTCGGCTTAGTCCGACACTATACTATAAACAAAGTCGACTTTTAGCAGATGACGTGTCAACTGATATAACTAGCGTCGAATGTTCTATTTTTGTTGATAGCGTCGCTTAGAGTAGGCCTAGCCGACGCTAATATAGCGTCGGATGCTATTTGACTGACGCTATATATTAGCTTCGACCGTTTTAGCCTAGGTCCGACAGCGACACTAATCCGACGCTAAATCAAGGTTAACCCACGAAAGAAAATAAAAGAAAATAATTTTATAAAAGATGATAAAAATATATTTGAGAATAAAAAACTCATTACATATTATATGCACGATCATATTGATTGCCGTCGGTTACTTTTAAGCCATTAATCTCCAATGTTCAAAAAACAATAAAATATATTAAATATGTAATCAATTTATGTTTATAAATTCTAACCGAATGATCTATTATTGCGTGTTTGAAAATAATTTTTTTTGCGTATTAAAATAATTTTTTTTTAATATTTTTGAAATATTATTATAAATTATCCACCGAATTTTATATGACCACATGAGTATACTTTTTTAAGGGAAATTAAATATGTTATTAATAGATGTAGTTAGAAAATTAGTCATGCACTTTTTACTCTAGGCACCTTGTAATAATGAAAATAATCTTTAATTTAAGTTATTTTACAAAAATAATACATCCCAAAGTCGTTTATGTTTCACGAAAGTAACAGTTTGATCCTTTATATTTTTTTTGTAACACAAAAATTCTTTAAGTTTATCTTAGTTTTTGCTTAGATCCGGTAAGTTTTTACTTTCTTGATTTAATACTTTAAGTTATCTCATGGTTACATCTTTAGTCCTTTGTCTCACTTTAATCAACGGCTAGTGCAATTGAAAGCATCTTATCATTAGAAACTCTACCAAATGTTGCAACAATAAGTAACTCATACTAATCCTTTAGAAAACAATCATCAAACCTTGTAAACAATCTATATTTCTTGATTTTTCTACAACCATTTAGATGCACATATAGCATCATAAATATCATTAACTTCATTCACTTGTAAAATAGCTTGGATAGTTAACTCATTGCGCTGTTTGGATTAGATCTTAATAGTAATTTAAGAAAATGGTCAAATTTAGTGGAATGTATACGTAAATTAATATAAATTAAACAATAATGATGAAAATAAAATATAGCTTAAATGACTAAATCTGAAAAATAAAAAGTTAAAGGAACTACGCATAAACTAAACTAAACTTAAATGACGTAGTGTTATAAAAAAACACAAAGGACCGAATTTTTACTTTTGTGAAAAATAAAAGACTTCAGGATGTATTTTGCCAATTATAATATTATATGATAGTCTAAATCATTTTAATAAAATTTGTGAAATTTTGTGATTGATTCACTATGCGGCGAAAACCTTAACGTGACTCCTGTTTAAAACCTTATCTCTTTCTTATTGGTGGTTAAGCATTTGCCTAATGGCTTTGTTGATGTTAACTTCTGCTATATTGATGGTTAAGCATTGTAACTTTTGGTAGGTGATTAAGCCTGGAGCTGTGACTTCTGCTTAATGGTTAAATTTTTGTCGTTTATTGGCTTTTATTTTCAGCCGGTGTATTTTCGGCCTCTTTGATTGTGTTCTTTTCTTTGATTTAATTTACCGTTGAATTGATCCTTCCAAGCTAGACGTCTTGAACGCCTTCTAGCTTGCATAAAGGTATAGATATATAGAAAATCGTAGATTAGGAGTTAGTTAGTTACAAATTAGTTAACATATATTAAGGCATTGGATATAAGATGATAAGGATCTCAAGAGCATGAAGATGATCCATATTTTAATAAATTAGGATGAAGTTTATTTATTTTCATTTGGTTTGTAATAATTCTTAGTCTTCTTTAATTTGGAATTGTAATAGTTTTAATATAGATTTAGTAGATGTTATATGTAAGTGAAGATACTTTGCTTCCTTACATTTAGTTTATTTTAAATAAATAAAAAAATGATGTAAGCCCAATTTAGGCCTAGAGAATGGTGTCACTTATGACCCATTTCAGGTTTAGAAATAATTTTATTATAATTTTTGCTTGAGTCTTATCAATGGCTTCCTTACCATTGTGGCGATTCTTCATTGGCTTATCAATCATCCTTGATTGTATCGCCTTCTTCAACTTCTCAACCTAATCCATCTTTTGTTTCTTTATAATTTTCAGTTTCCTTTACATCAAACCCTAATACACAATTTCCACCTATTTTTGTGTTCAGCAACCTGCAATCATATCTCGAGTTCTACAAACATGTTTTCGGTGATTGAACAGCCTAACTTGCGTTTCCGAACGTCATTGTTCACCTCGTTTCGGAATCGTCCGATTCGGAGTTTGGTAGCTCTATTTATAGCATTCTCCAACAATACGCGATTTTTGACTCAAATCTGTATGTTTCCAACCTAGAATGATCCTTATAGTGATTCATGAGAAATAGGATTATATCATAAGATGTGTTGGAGATGAAATCATTTTTTCTTGAGAAGATTCATACATATGAGAATGGCTCAAATATGATGACAAAGACTTTGGTTGCTTCGTAGTATATGTTGTAGAAAAAAAGGCGAGCATAGTTAACAATACCTTCTTACTTGAGTCTTGAAGGGGAAATTTGTTGGGTGAGTTCACTCCCCAAGTGAGACCTACCAATTAGCTACTAATAGTTTTATTATTATTATTATTATTATTATTGTTGTTATAAAAAAAAAGGAACAAGTGTGTTAGTGTTTGGTGAATGGACTAGGCTCAATTTGTGGTAACAAAGGAATTAAGGAAATTTCTTATCTCTTAGAGCCTGACAAACCCTCCAAAAACCCAAAATGCCCTTTACCGGAATGTAGGATCCAGCTCGGTAATTTACCGAAATCACACAACCGGTAACTTAAGTTATCAGAATCACACATGCGGTAGAAACATTATTATAGGGTAGAACACCTTTTACCCTCATTCAATCTATTTTCCAAATAAAAAAATAATCTAAATCTCTATTCGTCTCAAATCCAACTCAATCTCATTTTTCTTACCTCAAATCCACACCAAAACCCCATTTTTTGATTCATCAACTCTTTCTCATCAAAAAAATAAGTTTTTTTGTTTTTATATTTTTTATTTTAGTGCTTATGTTTATGTTTTTAATCATGTTTATGTTGTTGTAGTTTCCATTGGTAGTTAGGGATGAATGTTGATGCTATTGTAGAACAACAAAACACAAGAAATGGGGGTTTGAATTGTGTTTTCTGATTAAAAAACTTTTTTGCATGACTATACTAAAGTAAAGAAAGTAGTGTAGGTGAAATAAAAAAAAGCAGAGAGATACAACGATTTATCCTAGTTCATCACCAACACAGTAGCTACATCCAGTCTCTTCAACCTGAAGGATTTAATCCACTAGTTCACCAAGGAATCCGACTTACACTTGAACACTCGCTAGTCACACTAACTGTGTTCAATCTTTTCAACTTTCTAGCTTAGTATAGTCAAGTTGTTGAGGAAGGCAACAACTACTGGGCTAGGTTATAAACAAAAGGGCTTTTGAGTTTTTCTGAATTAGCTCTGGCAGAGAGTGTTTACAGATTTGTTACTTCAAAATTTCTTAGCACTAGCGTGAAATAGAGTGATATTGAGCAAGAGTGAGGATGTGGTTGTTACTTGTGTTTGCTTTTTTCTTTGAGGGATGCACCTTCTTTTATAGAGAACGATTAGGGTTTCTAGCCGATGTTCTGATTGCAATAAATAAACATAATTAAGGAAGTTTCATATCATATTTTCATGGAATTGATTTGCTAGAGAAACTTTCCAAAAACAGATCTTGTAATGAGTCAACATAACTTGCTTAAAATGGTTGGGAAGCATGTAATGTCGTAGAAGAATCAGGATGTTCATTAGAGGATGTGCAATTTCTTTGGGACGTTGACTTTTTCAGAGTTAGACAATCAAACACTTGATATGATTATTAGAGACAAACACAACTACTTGCTTGTCATGTTTATCAGAGGCAGAGGCAAATTTTTTATTGTCATGCATGTGTATTAGAAGAAGAGGAACATAACCCATGTTAAATTCATCAGAGGCAATTTAACTACGACATTACTTGTGATTCCAAAGGAAACTAGGACACAAAAATGTTTGCATATCAGACTTAGAGAAACGAAGTGAGGCAAAGTTATGTTGTATCTTTGTCTTTGACCAGTTATAAGAGGATACAATAAAAATCTATTGAACAAGCACTTGACCTCGAACTCGCACACTAAGTCAAAATGTTAGAGCATTAAATTATTCCCACAAACAATTTTGTTATCATCGAAACAAGTGAGGGGAATATTTCTTCAAATCAACTTGGTTCCAACAATCTCCTTCTTTTGATAATGACAAACATCTATTTTTGTGAACAATTTTGAGATAAAGAAAACAAAGAGATAATATAGTAGTATCACATTACAACAAAGCTCCTCCCTTAGAATATGCATGTTCAGTTCATAAGATGAACTATATTCTAACATAATAGTTCAATGTGCATTAGTAACTGAAGTTTAGAAAAAAAAATTGTTACATACGATTTCTCAAAAATTACACATTCTCCCCCTTTTCTCAAAAATTACACATTCTCCCCCTTTTGTCGTGGGTGGATAATATAGTACTTGCGAAAACTCAATATGTGGGATGAACACAAGAAGTTGCAATGGTGCGACTGGAGCCACCACATAAGGTTCCAGAAGGATATCATCAAAAGGAGATGGGGCATCCCTGGATGAGCCTCTTGAAGCGACTTTTAAGAGTTTTCTGGATCGACTGCTCTTGGCTTCCTAAGTTGTACCATCCATAAGTAGATGATTTTAATAGTTTTTCAAAAAAACTACAGAGTTCTGGGAAGCCAGCTGCAATCCACGATCACTATTATCCTGAATCTAGTTTGTGACAAAGGAGATGATTATATTCCACTGGGTTGAAACATCATTAGGATCCCAACTTTGAGCATTTTGATTCCAAGTGTAAGAGAATCTAAAAGTAAGGAAGGTATAGAGGTCAGGGAAGCCAGATGGAATAGACTGTGTGGAAGGGACAATTGCTAGAGGATTGAGGAAGGTAGCAGAGTTAGAGTGGAAATGAGGAAAGGTGAACAATGTTGGTTTATTGGGAAGAGAGAAAGGGAGGGGTAGGTTCAAGGTCTGGGACGGGGAAAGGAATCGTGCGCTCAGAGTCTGAATGTGGGAGCAGAGGATGATACCAGGTTTTCCTCTTGAACATAATCTCCAACTTCTTGGAACCAAGTTGGTTTTATACTAAGAGTTTTGATGTTAACAAAAGTATTTTATGAGAATATATTTGACTTCACAGAGTATGAAAGAAGATTCATGTTTTTTAAGACAATCTGAAATAAGATTTGATTCAGATTTATAATTGAAGAAAATATTTGATCAAGTTGAAAAGAAGATATGATCAACATCTTATCTACAAGAAGATATGAATTATTTAAAGAAGAGTTGATCAAGATTTATCTACAACAAGATATGAATTATTTACAAGAAGATTTGATCAAGATTTATCTACATAAAGATATGAATTATTTATAGGAAGATATGATCAAGAATTGTTTACAAGAAGAAACACCCACAAGAATATTCTTTTATTATTTGCAAATATATGATTCAGATTTTGACAAAAGACAAAATAGTGAATTGGAAGGAAGTTTCATTTGAAGAATTTGCGAAAGCAATCTTAACAAAATACGAATAGAACCAATCTAAAGAATTTATAAACTCAATCTGAACAAAATACGAACAGAATCAATCTAGAACAACTGTTCAGATTGGATTCAGAAATAAAGAATTGGCTAAAGAACATATTATCAAAAAGCATCTTGCTCGAAATTATTTTTAAATAAGATCATTGTTGAACAAGCAAGGAATGAAGATACAATTCAAAATTAAACAAGGACTAAATTGAAGCCCTAATTCTATCTATAAATTACTCAAGGCTGAAGAAGATGATAATCGAAAAATTAGAAAAGAGTACAAGAACTCAAGCATAAAATTCTAAATTCATCTTAGAGTTCAAAGAGAGAAATACTTGGTTGAATGAAAAATATTTTCTAAGTGTTCTTCTTAAAGTGTAATAGTCATTGTTATAATCAGCTTGTTAGAATAAACTACTCAAATCCGATAGTGGTGTTAGTTTACTTTCAACAATATGGGGTTTTCAGGTTGTGAATAAAAAAAAAGGTTTAAGAGCCAAAACGATTAAATATTTTTTTTATAAATTAATAGAGTGATGTTTAATCCCTATATCTT
This sequence comes from Cicer chorassanicum, assembly GCA_037974735.1. NCBI lineage: Eukaryota > Viridiplantae > Streptophyta > Magnoliopsida > Fabales > Fabaceae > Cicer > Cicer chorassanicum. The sequence continues at coordinate 20,796,281 of JBBPBP010000003.1, forward strand.
TTGCCCTAAAATGTAGAATAGAGTTTTTGGTTATACATATGATTGAAGTGTTATCATAGAAGATAAAAATGTTACTCTAATAAATTTTGAAATCTTCTAGTTGATGTTTCATCCACAACAGTTGAGTGTTGCAATTAGCTGTTGAGATATATTCTACTTTTGTTGTAGACAAAGCAATAGTACCTTGTATTTTGCTTGACTAGGAGATCAGATCGTCACATATGAATGTACAATTTCCATTGGTGTTATTCCTTTCTAGCCTATCTGTAGCATTGTCAACGTCAGAGAAACCTACCAACCTACACTAAGAGGATTGCTTATATCACAAACCAAGATTAGTAGTGCCCTTTAGATATTTAAAGATCCACTTAACAACTTCTGGGATTCTTAGGGTCAGACTGAAATCTGGTACACACACACTAAAAAGAAAAGTTCTGGGGTGTTCTAAGAGAAGAAAAATTCTGTAAATTGTCATTCTCTTCACAAAAAATTTCAAAAAGTTTGTTTTCAAATTCACCTCCATGATCACTACAAATCGTTGTTATACAAAAACCTTTTTCATTTTGCACTTATTTGCAGAGAAGGTAGTGAAAACTTTATGTGACTCATCTTTGTGTTTTAGGAACTTTACCCATGTCCATCTGTTATAGTCATCAACAATAATGAGTCCATACTTTTTACCATTGATAGAGGCAGTATTTATAGTGCCAAATATATCAATATGTAAAAATTCAAGTGGTCTAGATGTGGGAACAACGTTTTTATAAGAAAAAGAAGATTTCATTTGTTTTCCTTTCTGATATGCCTCACAAAGAACATATGAGTTGTACTTAAGATTAGGAAAGCCTCTGACTAATTCAAGTCTTTTTAATTTTGAGATAAACCTCAAGTTGCCAAGTCCTAATCTTTTGTGCCACATCAGTTGTTTGTCGCTTGCAAACATAAGACACTTGACCTCTTGTTTGTTAAAAATCACATGAATTTATTTCGTAAATTTTGTTTTTCCTATAACTACTAAATTGTATGGACCCATCTGTTTGACTTATTGCCTTACATGAATTTTGATTGAAGACTGCATCATAACGAATGTCGCTTAATTGACTTATGCTCAGTAGATTATGCATTAGTAATTTTACAAATAAAACATTCTTAATATAGGGAAGAGAGCCATTACCTATTGTGTTGTGTCTAATGATTTTACCCTTTTGATCACCTCCATATCCTATGAATCCTTTATTCTTGAGGGTCATATCTTGGAACATAGACTTTTCTCTCGTCATGTGTTTTGAGCATTCACTGCTCAGGTTCCATTATTGGTGTTTCAACTTTGTTGCTAATGATATATGTGAGATAAAGTATTTTATGTTATGTACCCAAATTTGGTTGGGTCCTGATTTGATAGTTCTAAAAGGTATCTTGTCTTTCCATGTTTTCAACATATGACACTTTATATTGTTGTGACATTTCTTATGGCATTAGGCACAAACAATATCAGGTTGATTAAATCTAGGACTTTTTTAGTGTTTCTTCAAAGCCTATGCCGCGTTTATTGTTTCTTCTTACATTATAGATCATAGAAGCTTGTTTACTTCTACCTATGCCTTTAGTAAGAAATTCTTGAAAGGCTATTTCATACTTAACAAAATTGTAGACTTTATCCTCTGAAGTTTCTAAAACACTTTCTTTCAGAGTTAGATTTTCCCTTTTAGGTTTTCAATTTTTTTTTTCAAGGGAATTGCATTTGATTATTAAGATGTCATGAGCTTTTCTAAGAGACTTAAGTTTTGAAGAAACCTTATGATTTTTGTTGAGAAATTAATTAAGCATATCTATGAGTTCACTACGAGATAATTCAGAGAATACCTCAACTTCTTCATTAACAGCTTCAAAGTTAGAATCAATAATCACTATTAGAGCCATGTTTGCATGCTCTTCATCAGATGATTCATCAGAGTCATCCCAAGTTGGCATGAAACCTTTCTTCTTGATCTTGAAGTCTTATGGGAATTTCATTTCTCAAGTTTAGGACGTTCTGAATTAAAATAACCTAGTTCCTTGCATTCATAGCAAATGAGCTTTCTTTTGTCTAGCTTTTCACTTCTTTCTCTTCTATTTTGGGATCGTTTAAAATCTCTTTTGGAAAAGGATTTCTTTCTGTTGTTCCACATGCACTGTATTTTTCTTGAGATAAAGCACAACTCTTCATCATCTGAATCTTCACTATGATCTTCCCATTCGCTTTCCTTTGAGTCTTCAGTTGCTTGCAGAGCCTTAGAACTTGTCTTTATGCCATGGATCTATTAGTGAAATAATTAGCTCTTCTAGAGGCATTTTATTTAGATCCTTAGCCTATTGAATAGTTTTTACTTTTGGTCTCCATTTGAGCATCTTTTTTATGTGGTCGGTAGTAGTGTAGCTCTTTTGGAAAACCTTCAGTCAAGAAACTAGAGTTTAGAATCTAGAAAACATTTTTTCAATGTCTTTATATTCTTCAATCTGAAAGAGGTCATACTTTTTGATGAGTTGATTAGCTTTGGCTTCCTGTATCTGCTTGTTTCCTTCGTAGTTAAGAACCAGAGCATCAAAGATACTCTTAGTTGTTTCTTTGTTGCTGCATTTTTAAAACTTCTTGAAGCTGATAACATTCATCATGAAGGTTCTAGCGTAATAGCCATCTTTTGAAGCGACATAGCAATCAACGTGTAAGCCGTGTTTTCAAGCGTCATAGCTATCTTTGTCTATGTCATAGAGTTCAGGATTGTGACATATGTAGAAACTTCTGAGTCTGCCTTTCCAATACTCGAATCTCTCTCCATAAAATAGGGGAGGTGAAAGAAAGTAGTGCAGGTGAAAGAAAACAGAGTAGAAAGACACAACGAGTTATCTTGGTTCACAACCAACACAGTAGCTATGTCCAATTCCTTTAACCTATATAATTTGATCCACTTGTTTACCAAGAAATTATACTTACTCTTGAACACCTACTAGTCACACTGACTATGTTCAATCTTCTTACCTTTCTAGCTTAGTACAATAAGCTGTTGAGGAAGGTAGCCATTATTGGGCTAGGTTACAAACAAAAGGTTAAAATAGTTAGGAAGTGGCGGATACAATGGTCAAAGCATGTCGTACGTTATTCAGATAATTAGTAGATTCAGGATGTTCACTAGAGGATGTACAATTTATTTGTCTTCTTTGGGGTGTTGACTTTTTCAAAACGTGGACTTTTTTAGATGATACATAATAATTTAGAGTCAAACGATTAGACATTTGATGTGACTATCAGAGGAAGAGGCAATTACTTTCTTGTTATGTTTATTAAAGGTAGAAGAAGATTATTTCTTAGTATGCTTGTGTATCAGAGGTAGAGGAATATAACCCATGTTAAATTCATGAGAGGCAATTAAACTAAATCATTGGTTGCATTTCTAAAGGCAACTAAGGCACAACATTATTCGCATATCAGACTTAGAGAAATGAAGTGAGGCGATGTCGGGTTGTATCTTGCTCTTCATCTAGTTATTAGAGGATACAATAAGAATCTATTGAATTAGCACTTGATCTCGAACTTGTGCACCGAATCAAAATGTTAGAGCATTAAATTGTTTCCACAAACGATATTGTTATCATCAAAACAAGTGAGGGACATATTTCTTCATATCAACTTGGCTCTAACAGTTTTTATGTCAATTGGTTGTTATTATTACAATTGTGTTTATGTTTTCTAAGTTCTGATAGTTGTTGTATGAAAAGTGTTTGACAAAATGTTTTTGATTTGTAATGGTTTTGTAGTGAGATATAATTAGTTTATATTGTTGTTGTAGTTTAAAGTAAATTATGTTAGTGACTGATAGTAATTTTGTTGTAGTTGTTAATGCAATTCTTTGTTGTTGTTGAAATATGACAAAATGTTGAATAAGTTGTTATAGTTGTGGTATGCCAAGTGTTTGACAAAATGATTTTGATTTGTAATGAGTTTGTAGTGGGATATAATTAGTTTATTTTGTTGTTGTAGTTTAAAGTAGTTTATGTTGTTGAAATTTGATATAGTTAAAATGTTGAAATGTAACAAAGTGTTGATTTTTGCTTTCAAATATGGAAGAGAGACCCAACATGGGTTTGTATGCAGAGAGCGTCATGCCAAAACTACTACTAAATGACAACGGATTAGAGGTGAAAGATTCCCCTCTCAAGCAATGTTGATGTTGAACATGTATAGGACGAGATGTCTGCACCATTGTGACCACTGACGCTATCACCATTTGTACCATTTCATGGACAACCATCACCACCACCACTACATGTTCAAGAATTTCTGGGGGACCTTGTTGATATGTCTGTGCAACCACATTTTGAGGATCACGTGGCGACCCGCATATGGGTTGGAGATGTAAGTTTTAATTTTAAATTTATTTATTTATTTAATCAAAAAAAGACTAATAACTGATTTTATTTTTTTTAGAACATGTTCTTCTTAAATGCGTCTACAATGGTAGAAAAATATGTCAGCTATAGGTTCCAGCTTCTACCGTGAGTTGATTTTTCAATCCAATCAAAGCCTCTGACTTATCTGATCTTGGACACAGAGGCTACAAGTTAATAGATGTTGGCTGTTGTTTGCATTTGTAGAGAGGTGGCACTGGAAGACTACCTCTTTCCATCTTCCTATAAGTGAGATGACAGTGACTCTAGACGATGATTCATTTCTTCTACACTTGCCCATCACCAGACACCTCCTAGCATATACACTACTAGTAAAAGATGAGGGGGTTGAGTGCTTGCGTAATGATCTTGGATTAAGCTTAAATGATAAAATGAAAGAGGTTGAAAGAACCAGAGGAGCACATGTTAGATTCTCAACCCTTGAAGTCTAATTTTTGATTTATTTGAATAAATCAATTCAGTTTGATGATGATGACGAGGTGAGGGAATATCATTGGCTTAACACCATAAGATGTTATCCTCTCTATCAGGTGGGTACTACCATATTCAACGATAAAAGTGCAACGCATGACGTCGTTATGTAGGTTCTGTATTTCAGAGACTTGGGTAGTGTCTGAGGGTATGCATAAAGTGTTAATGCGCTTACTTTCATGTATAGTCAGCTAGGGGATGCTAGCAAGTCCAAAATGGAACAACTAGCTGGTTACTTGTCCCTTCTCCAAGTAAATAAAAGTTTATAATTAATGGATTATTAATAATTATGAGTTAATTTAATTTGAATATATTTTGATAATATTATTATTTGATTGAAACATTATTTATAATAAATTTTTAATCTATTTTTTGCTTCAAGCATGGATCATGCATCGTTTTCATACCATCTGTAGAGATTGATGTAAAAGTGATTTTACTAAATCTGAATCTATGAAGTATTTATACTCCTTAGAAATCACTTCAGATTAGTGGCATTCATTCCTAGAGGTTTGATGAACATATGCAATAATCCAGGTTTGAAAAATTGCATTGCTTCGCAGTTGTATTCGGCTATAGCTTAAGTGTAATGGAATACACCTCTGTAACGTTCAGTTTTTAATTAAAATTTTAAAGCTTGTATTCAAATACACATTCTTGTAGTAGAATACAGATGAGTGAATTTTGCCATTGACTTGATTTTTGTATTCGGCTACAACAAGCTGTAGTCGAATAAAAATGTTTAGATTTTGTTACTGACTTGGGTTTGTATTCGGCTACAACATGTTGTAGTCGAATACCGATGTGCATTTTTTGCTATTGACTTCATCTGTATTCGGCTGCACATATATGTAGTTGAATACAACCTTGATTTTTGTCAAAAACTTGATTTTCAGACATCGTTTATGTATTTTGACACTTTGAAAATTCTTTTGATGCATATGCTAAAATGGAAGGTTCTCAAGTACCTTTACAAGTCTTCTAGCATATTTGAGAATAGTTGACTTGATTATTGACTTCTCTTTGAGCTTGCAACTTGATCACTTTACTTGGTCTTTGTCTTCATCGAAACACATAAGTTTTCTTGCATATTTACAAAATCTCTAAAGGGCGACCTAGACATTAATTAGCGTGCAAAAATTAATGAAGACTTGGTAGGTCGAAAACCCAAAAGGGCAACCTAGGCAAAAGTTAGGAAAAAAACCCGTTAGGTTGAAAACCCAAAAGGACAACCTAAGCAAAAATTAGGGCCACAAAAAAATATAGAACGAAAGAAGATCATTAGTTTGAGAATCTAAGAAAAGATGACCAATGAATATGGCTTACATACACATCAAAGTCAAAGCAGAATATATTCCGAAAGACTATGAAGATATATTTGAGTAAATCAAATCTTCCAAAGTGGGTTAAAAACATGATTGAGCATGTGTTATGAGTTATTAGCTCACTTCTTTTATGAAATACTACTAACAAATTGAGTCATTTACCCATATGAGATCACCTTATCTTCTTTTCTTTTTATGAATCCTTCTTTTTTTGTACCATAGATTTTCCTATTAAATATCACTGTGTGAACCTTCCTTCACTAGTTTCTAGTGTTATTTATCTTTTTTGTCAAAATGTATTTTTTTATGATAATGATATGTTGGGGCACATAATATGTGAATGTCAAGAGGCCAAAACTAGTACGATGTCTTTGCATGTAAGGTAGGGGCAACTAAATATCAAGTCGATCATGTAACAAAAAATCTCTTTAAAGATCAAAAGGGCAATCACCACCATTTATTTGAAGTGGTGCACATTTTTCATCCATGAATCCAAGGATCATGTCAGTAAAGAGGTGAAAGAAGTGGAAAAAAAAAATAAAACAAAATAAAGAAATTGAAAAAAAAAATTGAAGAAAAAAAAAAGATGAAAATGAAGGAAAATTTTCATTCATCAAATGCATTCAAGACATTTTATATTTTTGATAGTGTATAAATTTAAAGTCGGGACGCTAACCCGCATCCTATGATTTAAAAGACGGGACACTGACCCATATCCTCTGATTTAACAGTTGGGATGACTGACCCACACCCTCTAATTTAAAAGTCGGTATGACTGACCCGCAACCTCTGATTTAAAAGCTGAGATATATGATCTGCATCCTTCATTTTTATTTTGAAGTCAGGATTTCTGAGCCGCACGCTTTGCTTTTTCCATTGAAGTCGGGATTTCTAATCTGCACCTTTACTTTTTCCTTCCAAGCCGAGAAAACGACCTACAACTTAAGCCAGGAAAACGATTTGCACCTCCGAAGCCGAAAAAATTAGAGTCTTTGTGTTTATTTATTATTTACAATGATTCTTAAGTAAATTCTAAGTAAAGACGTGCAACTATTGACACCCAATTTTTTCCGCCTTTTCTTATTATTCAAAAAAAAATTAACAAAAAGGGATGTTTTGGACCACCCGTGGTCCCTTAACTTAATTTCAGTTAACGATTTAGTTGTTTATCTTCTTTTTTTTTTCTTTTTCCGATTTGGTTCTTTATCTTTTTAAATATTTTCAGCGTTACCCTTTAAGTGGGGTTCCGTTAAGAAAAAGTTAAAAAAATCCCTCCTCCGTTTTCAAAAAAAGTTACCCTTTATATTTTGAAATTATTTCAAAAAAATGTTTAAAGTTTGTTCTAAGTTTGGTAGTAAGATTGATTTGTTAAAATTGAAGTTATTGGGTATTTATACTCTATAGACATCACTTCAAATCAGTGACAATCGTTCCTAGAGGTTTGATGAATATATGCAACGATCCAAATGAGTGATTTTTTAACTTTTTCTTAACGGAACCCCACTAAAAGGGTAGCACTGAAATTATTTAAAAACATGAAGGACCAAATCGAAAAAAAAAAAGATAAATGACTAAATCTTTAACCGAAATTAAGTTAAGGGGCCACGAGTGGTATTTAACCGTTTTTTATTTCAATATATGATTTTCGTTTAATTTTTCGAATGATATTCGCTTGTTAATAAAAAGAGATATATGTTAGACTTTTTATATATTTTTATTTATTACTTTTTTTGGTTTAATAGTAACATAGTAATAAAAAATTTATTCAAAACATTTTATTTTTATTTAATAGAAAATAAAACAAAATTAAGTATAAAATTAATAAATATGATATTTTTTGGAGTTAATTAAATAAGAATGACTTTGATTTGATTGATTTATATTCAATATGATTTTTTGAATTTGAGGAAAGTTAAAGAAAAAGTAAAACTTTAAGAATTCAACTTAATTAGTCATAATGGTAGATATTTATTTTTAAAAATTACGTAACCCTAATTTGTTGATATAAATAAGAGTGTTATGAGACTCTAAAATAGGAAAAATGAAAAGAGGATGAAGGGAGAGGAGTTCATAAAATAGAAACCCAATTTAGTTGTTTGAATTCGCCTACCAGAAAGCCACTACTGGTTCTCTGTTGTGCCATTCTTACACCACCTTCTCCATAATCGCCAATTTCAAAAAAAAAAAAAAAAAATTGGAGACAGAGATAAAAAGGGAGGCAAAATAATCTTGCAAATTCGGTATGTAAATTTCGTTTCTCTAAAACAAACTAGTATAATAATTTTGTTGTTTATTATCTTTGTTGCGTTTATGTATATTTTTATGAACCAATGTCTTAGTTTTTATTTATTGTATTCATGTAAACTTTGTTCATATAGCAAGACTATTTACTATATTTTTTATAATACTATCTTGTTTGTCGTTTTGTATGTAAAATAAATAATTAAATAAATAAATATTTTTTATACAATTAATGATTGGGTAACCGTTTTAACGGACGTTGTAGGGTGGTAATACTTTCCCTACTCGTAATCGATTCCCGAATCCATATTTTTGGTTCAAGATTATCATTTTAGGCTTTATCTAATTTTCCCTTTAATAAAGTAAAATTTGTAGCGAATCTTTTTTCGCAGACAAACCGGATGCAACATTGGACATGGCACAATTGGTAATGGTTCTCTTCCCTCTATTAAAAATGTTTTACTTGTAAGAGGACCAATGCATAACCTACAGAGCATATGTCAATTAAGCGAAAATGGTTATGATGTTGTCTTCAATCAAAAGTCATGTAAGACAATAAGTCAAACAAATGGATCCATACTATCTATTGGTCAAAGGAAAAACAATATTTACAAAATAAACATACCTGATTTGGAAAAACAAGAAGTAAAATGTCTTATGTATATGAATGATGAACAACTGATTTGGCACAAAAGATTGGGACATGCCAATTTGAGGATAATCTCAAAGTTGAAAAAACTTAATCTAGTCAAAGGCTTGTCAAATCTAAAATACATATCATATGTTATTTGAGAGGCATGTCAAAAAGGGAAACAAACAAAATCATATTCTTCTTCAAAAATGTTGTTTCCTCTTCTAGACCACTTGAACTTTTACATCTTGATTTATTTGGTCCTGTAAGGACAGACTATGTCAGTGATAAAAAAGTATGGACTTGTTAGTGTTAATGACTTTTCCAAACGGGCATGGAGTAAAGTTCCTTAAACACAAGGATGAGTCACATATAGTTTTCACTACCTTATGCAAACAAGTGCAAACTGAAAAAAGTCTTTGTATTGCAACTATTCGTAGTGATCATGGGGTGAATTTGAAAATAAACTTTTTGATAACTTATGTGAAGAGAATGAAATTTTACATAACTTTTCCTCTCCTAGAACACCTCAACAAAACAATGTTGTAGAAAGAAAAAATAAATCTCTTCAGGAAATGACACGTACCATTATTTTTCCTCACCTAGAATTCGGATTACGTAAATTTAAGTGACTTTGCGGTGAATTTTTTGATGTTTGGACAAGTTACATGAACACTAAGACATCTAACTCTTATCAGTATGACACGCATTTGATTGGCATCCTCTGCTAGCTTTGTCAAGCATTTTGTCATCTAACTCTAATGGAAAGTCAACGCTCAGATAAAAACTCAACACTATGATAAAAAGTCAACGCTATGAAGTAGACAAATTTGGTTATATGTTGATCAACATCTTAAATATGTCATTTGTCTAAAGATCTATGTGACATACTCGAATCATGATATTCTTTGTTCTTCCTATCTCTATATCAAGATATGAAGAATTATTTACAAGGACATATTTGGACAAGCTTTAATGGTGAATCAATCTATGAAGATTTTGATACAAAACTTTGTGATACATGTTGATTTTTTGCAATTAGAACAATGACCAGAAACTTGGAAGCTTCTTTATAAAAGGGCGGACACCCTCATTGTTAAAGACAACAATAATACTGTTGTAAGAACCAATTTCAATTATCTAAAACCTGACAATGGAATCCATACACCTTAATAATAATTGGAATCATAAAACACAATTGAAAACTACATTCAAAATATAGTTTACGACTGTTTTGGTGGATTCATAAATTCATATTACAACTTGAACTAATTTAAATCTTTTAAATTTTTTTAATTACATCATACTATTCAATATATCAAAATTTTAAACTAATAAGTTGTGGATCAATTTTCTAGTGCTCAGTGTGTAATTTGGTTCCCTCTAGTTGCTAATATAAAAAAAATAAAGGGGTGAGTTAAAATCTCAATGAGTTTGGAAAATAAAGGAAGAGGTAGTTAAAAAAATTTCTTTTATAAAAATGCATAAAATGTGACTTAAATCATTTCTTCGTTGCATTTTCTTTTTATAAAACTTGACTTAAATCATTGTTTTATAATGATTCTAAAACTATGCATGACCTCAAAAATCTTTTCTTCGTAACAATAGAAAAATCGCTCAATTATCTCAACGTGGGCCACCAAGATAATTGAGTCTTGGGTGGTAAACGTGGTCTGGCCAAACCCCAATCAGCATCCGGATTGTTCTCCTTTACCTATTGAACCATGCCTGAAACAACATGAACTTCCCCACCGTGAATAAGGTCATGCATGATCTTATTAATGAGAACATATTGAACTTGAAATGTTTTGTATAAATGTCTTTGTTATGTCATGTATGCAATGCATCCTTCATCTACTACAATTGTAAACAACTTAGCAATGTATTGAAATTCGAGTGCAAATTAAATCCTAAGTCCCTGATCGGAAGCACGGACCAGAGGATGCATGGACCAGAGGCAACATGGTTAGAGGATACGTGAACTAGTGGCAACGTGGTCAGAGGATGCATGGACCTGAGGCAACATGGTTAGAGGATTCATGGACCAAAGGCAACGTGGTAAGAGGATACGTGGACAAGAGGAAGAATTAGAGGGTACAAGTTCAATGGAAGAATCGGAGGAAACGCGTCCCGTGGATGAATTAAAGAAAATGTGTCCCGTGGAAGTCTCAGAGGTAACATGTCATGTGGAAGTATTAGAGAAAACATGTCCCGTTGAAGTATTAGAGGAAATGTGTCCCGTGGAAGTATAAGAGAAAACGCGTCCCGTGAAAGTATAAGAGGAAACATGTCTAGTGGAAGTATTAGAGGAAATACATCTCGTGGAAGTATTAGAGGAAATGCGTCAAGTGGAAGTATCAAAGGAAACACGTTCTGTGAAAGTATCAAAAGAAACGCGTCCCGTGGAAGTATTAGTGGAAACGTGTCCCATGGAAGTATAAGAGGAAATGCATCTAGTGGAAGTATAAGAAGAAACGTGTCTAGTGGAAGTATTAGAGGAAACTCGTTTCGTGAATTATTAGAGGAAACACATCGAGTGGAAGTATCAGAGGAAACACATCGAGTAGAAGTATCAAAGGAAACGCGTCCCGTGGAAGTAGTAGAGGAATTGAGTCCCGTGGAAGTATCAGAGGAAATGCATCTCGTGGAAGTATCAGAGGAAACACGTCCCATGGAATTCTCAGAGGATACGCGTCCACGGAAGTATAAGAGAAAACACGTTCAGGGGAATTTTCAGAGCAAACACGTCAAGAAGTAACTATGTTTAATAGCATTTCACCAGGGGCAAAAAATACTTAAAATTTTAGAACGGTCAATTAGAGGTAGAAAAAGATACACCATTAGAGGCAAAAACACTTAGAACTTTATAACGATCAATTAGAGATAGAAAAAGATACATCATCAAAGGAAAAAATACTTAGAATTTTAGAAAGACCAATTAGAGGCATAAAGAGATACACCATCAGAGGCAAAAACACTTAGAATTTTAGAATGACCAATTGGAGGCAGATCTATAGTGGTAAGGGTGGAGAAGCATCTAAAACATTTGCATTTGCCTTCAGTGGCATGATCCGCACATTGAACTGAAATTATTCTCTCAAAATTATGTGATTTCCTAAATTACTAACGCATCAGTCAAGCAACATGCATGGTAATTTAAGATCATTTGAGTGCAGATTGTAAACACCTATATGCTAAAAATTTCCATTCCACTCACACCTCTAAGTTCTTCTAACCCGTAAAATCTGAAGATAATTTCTGACAAAAGTAAAGGATGTTACCGAATAGCTCCCATAACCCTCATGCTAAAATAAATTAATGTAACATAACTCATAGTTTTGATGATAAAAATCTCCTTCAATCTGAGCTGGGTTTGTGTCTTTTTTTTTTCTTAAAATAATTTATATTTAAATATTTAGTTAATCATCTAAAGCAGTTTTCATAATTAAGCCTCGGTGTTAGAAACCAAATCTTTTCTATTTTGTTAAATTGTGAGTCATTTTAAAATATCAATACTTAACTTAATACCATAAAATTTATGCTTAAAATGTAGAGAATTAAGTATAGTTCTATCTCCAAAAGGAATCACTCAAAAAGGATCAGTAGATTTCTAAGTTATGATTAATAAAATAACCTTAGACACTTAGTGACATGTTTACTAAGCAACATCTAAAAATTTAGGGGTATTCATGGTGCAAAAACTGCATTGGATTGAACCACATTAATGGTTTAGTTCAAGTTTTGAAAACCACTTATAAATATCAACCAGTTTAATATTTTAAACAACTTTTAAGTTAAAATCGGTTTCGAACACGTTCTTCGAGAAAATAATCTTGAAATAATTTAGGCAAAAAAAGTTCGATCTTTTTCCAGAAAAAAGTTTTTAACTTATTTAAGAAAAATTCTTCGAGGTAAAAAGTTTCAATTATTTTTTCAAAAATTATTTTCGAAAAATAGTTACAAAATTATTTTGACAAAAATTTTTCGGGAAATTATTTTTAAGAAAATGTTATCAAGAAAAATAGATATAAAAAATATTTTCGATTATTTTTCAAAAAAAAAAATCCAAAGTTTTTCAAAAAGAAATGTTTTCGATTTTTTTTAAAAAAAAATTTCCAAGAAAAAGATGTTTTAAATTTATAAAAAAAATTTCTACATTTTTTTTCGAGAAAAATAAATTTTAAAAATTTTCTTAGAATAAAAAATCTTAGTTGAGTTTTAAAAATTATTAACCTGATTTTTGAATTATTTTGATTAACTGGTTTGTTTTAAATATGTTGTTCAATTCATGAATCATTTAATTGGTTTAGTTTTTTTTTTTTTTGCAATGCAATCTAATTTATTAATAAGTTCAATTAATCATATATTTTGCACACTCCTATCTATAATATACATCCTTTTAAAAATAAGTCTGACTGAATATGTTTTTTAACTCTAGTCTTGTTACTCTTTCAATTCTTAGCTCAAACCAGTGAACTACTCAACTCTTCTTTACGGACCTTTCTATAGAAAACATGCTACGGTAATTTTTATTACTTTGAATCACAACGTACATGGATTTACATTTGTCCAAGCTTTACAAGGTAATAATAATGTGCATTAAGTTGAAATTACAATAAAATGATAACTGCCAAAATTGTTATGGTAGAATGAAGGAAAATAATTAAAAGGAATAAATTACAATATTATGATGCATGATGTCATGGACAGATTGTCATGCGACAATGAAGGCAACAATCCAGAGATTGTTGTTAGTACATCTAGACGCCCACAGAAGATGGAGGAGGACAAAGAAGAAGAAGAATAAGAAGTGACGAGAAAGAAGAATGAGGCTACGAAGAAGAAGAAGAATGAGTGAATCGCATTCCTGCAAGGTATTGATGGATTAGGGTATTTTTGGATTTTGAAGTTCATTTTTCTGGGTATTCACAAATTAAGGCTTTTTTTTTTGTTTTCTTCATCCATCTATTCTTAATGATTTTCTTCATCCCTCAATTCCGAGATAGTTTTTTAGGTTTATCCTTATGTTCTTAATGGTTTTATTCACTTTTTATGGGATTTATTCATCCCTCTTTTCTTAATCGTTTTATTAAATTTTTCTAGGTTTTATTCATTATCATTTTCTTTATCATGTAGATACATGGCAAAAAAGCATGCAAATGTTTTGACTGGTTTGATGATGAGATGAGTGACTGGGCCAAAGAGGTGATATTATCTTTACTAAAGACGATTGATGAGTTGAAAAAGAAGGAAAATGAGTCAAAGAAAATAGAGAATGAGTTGAAGATGAATATTAAATTTATAGAGAATGAGCTGAAGATGAAGTATACATTTAACGATATGCTGAATTTATTATCATTGGTGGTTGTAATGTTGTTTGTGTTTGCATTAGTTGCAAGACATGTTATGAAATCGGATGTTTGAAGGAGGGTGCTCCTATGTCAAATAATTATAGTTGGGGTGTTGTTTAAGTTTTATTTTAGGGTGATGTTGTTTAGAACGTTGTCTAAGGTAGTTGTTGTTTAAGTCCACCATGTTATGTATTAGTCTACTAGTTCGGTTTAATTTCAATGTTAGGATGTTGTTTTAATTAAACCTGATTAAGCCACTCCTACTATAAAACTAATTAACACTAACTACAAGATAAGACTATTGCTAATGATTAAGCCACCGCTAGTGATTAAAATTGAATATGATTATAAGATAAAGCTTAATAATTAAACCAAATACAATAACGCGTAATGTATTATATTATCATAATGTATTAAAATAGTAAGACTAGGTTCATGTTTGAAATAAGGCCATAATACAAGTTACAAAACAAGGCCAAAATAACACATTAAAAAACAAGGCAACACTGATACATTAAAAAATAAGGCCTTAAAACACTGTCTAACCATCTTGACTTGGTGCTTGTGATACTTGAGGTTTTTAAGATCCTTGAGATAGCACAACTTGTGGCTGGGAACCTTGATTACTTGGTGGATGGGAGCTTTCAACAGTTGTTGTTGCTCTTTTCTTCTTCTTCTCCATAAACAACCAACAACAATTTCTAAAACCACCACAAGCTCACAACCATCTTTTTTACAGTTTCAATCACAAGCGATAATGAGTCATAAACCACATTTAGTCACTAAACTAGATACAATCAATTTTAATCCACAATCAGATTCAGTTTTACCTTGTTTCTGAAGGTGCAAACACGAGAATGAGGGTTGAATTGTGTTTGACAAAGTTGATAACTTTTTGCTAATTTGATGAAGGCTGATTGAATTTTATGAATAACTTATATAAGAAGCAATCAGATTCAAAGACAAAAAAACAATGAAAGCATAAGTAATTGAACACATAGATTTATCCTGGTTCACTACTGACTTGGCTAGATCTAGTCCCCTCATTCAGAAGGCTTTAATCCATTAATTCATATACCTTGAATTACAAAGCACCTAACCTTCTAAGCCATTCTTCCTAAACATCCTAACAACCCCAAAATTTTGAGAAACTAATCACCTCCACCCTACAAGCTAAGTCTTCTCTTAACAACCTGACAACCCCAGATTGTTGAAGGAACACAACCAACACATAGATCCTACAAGTCAAGTCTTCTCCACACAAACTAACAATCCCATATTGTTGAAGGAACACTAAAGCCATTATGGGTCTAGGTTACAAGAATTTGGAACTTAAGTAATTTTCTTCTAAAAAGCTGATTATAACAATGACTATCACACTCTAAGAAAAATACTTAGCAAATATGTCTTATTCGAACAAGTATTTCTTTCTTTCACTACAAGAAAATTTAAGTATTGCGACACATGGTTTGCGGCGGTTGCAATAAAACCGCCCTCGCTCTAAGTTTACGACGGTTGCTGCGACAGAAAATCTCAACCGCTGTCGTGGTTTAAAATTCTTCAAAACCTTTCTTTACCTCTCGTGTTACTGTTTGGCACCAAAATCCCAAAATCTTTCACTTTCTATTCTTGAGTCTGATTTCTCAAAATCCCTCAATCTCTCAAATTCCCAAACCTAAATTCCCAAACCTTTGCAATCGATCGAGACGTAGCTTTCTCTTAGTCTCTAAATCTGCCAAACAACCCAATCCCTCAATCTCTCAAGCTGCCAAGCATTCAAAGCAAAAGAAGGAACAATCTCGACACCTTTCTCCGGCACGGCGCGACGCTGCTTCCTGCTTCTCTCCGGTGACGGCGCAACACAACACTTCTCCATCGACGACGTCGTAACACATCCCGTTTGTAAGTAATGCTAAAACTAACACCATAGTTGTTGACTACCACTCTAAAACTAGTGCTCTGTGTTTATTGTTGTTGATCATGGTGGGGATGATATCATTGTTGTTCCCAAAACCTTTGATTGTTGTTTATTGCTCTGGGTTTACTTGCTTTTCCTTGCATTTATTTTCTTTTTTTTTCTTCAATTTTTCTTGCTTATCTTTGGAGGTAAAAGATAACTTCAATTGATGACTTTTGTTGCTGCAAATTGTCTTTAGATAGGATTGAATTTTGAGGACTTTTGCTGCTGCAAACTATAGCTATAGATAATCCAGTCGCAAAGTATAAAATACATTTATTACAAATAGATAATTTACATCATTTAGAATAGTTATTTAAGATTTAGTTTTATCACAGTTCTTTTTGGTTTTCCAATTCATACAACAAACAAAATTGTAAAAACTTGTGTTTGTTGTTATTGAATTCCATTCTAATATATATAAGCTGATTGGGAAGGTTATTTAACTTGGTTCACATAATTTTAAAAATCCATTTATTTTCTATCAAAAATGAGGTTTGGAATACTTCTGCCAGTGAAAGATCATCTGCATTAATAAAGCCACAAATAAGATCAGATCAGGACCTGTTTGATATAAGAATTAAAACAAAAGCAGATTAGGACCTACTTGATATAACAAAGTTAAATAAAAAGAAAACAAATTTTAGCAAAAGTTTATATAAAAAGAAGAGAAAGTAAGTGAATACTTATATCATGTTTTTGTAGGAATATACTAAAGCAACCCCACAGATGTTCCAAAAATAATCAAATTATAATTCATGTATGATTCTTTCTGTGACTCTGCTAAAACTAATAAAATATTATGTCTTTTCTGTTTCCACTGTCCTGATGAATTTTGTCAGCAAAAGCAAACACAAAACACAGAACACAAAGGCCTACACATATGTGAAATAATAAAACTTCACCATAAATTCAAAAATAAATTATAAAACTAAAGGTATTGAAGGGAAGTGTAAACAAAAACACAAGAAAGGAGAGTGGCATGTTAGCAATGTTTAATTTATTTTCCTGTTTTGTTACCGATAATTAAAGCAACCCCACAGATGTTCCAAAAATAATCAAATTATAATTCATGTATGATTCTTTCTGTGACTCTGCTAAAACTAATAAAATATTATGTCTTTTCTCTTTCCACTGTCCTGATGAATTTTGTCAGCAAAAGCAAACACAAAACACAGAACACAAAGGCCTACACATATGTGAAATAATAAAACTTCACCATAAATTCAAAAATAAATTATAAAACTAAAGGTATTGAAGGGAAGTGTAGACAAAAACACAAGAAAGGAGAGTGGCATGTTAGCAATGTTTAATTTATTTTCCTGTTTTGTTACCGATAATTAATCAAACAGGAGAATAAAACAAAGAAAGAAATAACATACGTTTCATGATAACATGTTCCACTTGAGAGAGATTGATGGCACCCTTTTGAGTTTCAGTCAAAGAATTGTTTTATTTATATATGAATTCACCTAAAATTACTGATATTTGTTTTGTGCATTTCCAGTTGGTTACATCACTTTGTTCCTTTTTGTTCCAATTCCTTATTTAATTTTTACACATTTACTCTACAAATTCATATGGGGTGATGGTGACGTGGTTATGATGATTAATCAACCAAACCGTCACAATCCAGAAATTGGGGTATAGAAGATAGAGATGAAGAGAGGCACTTTATAAAAGAAAATATAGCAGCCCAATGCTAATAAAATTGGTATAATCAATTTTATTTTAATTTCAAGATAGGTCTTGTACTTTCTTGACGATAAGGATTCAACTATTTTATAAAAGTTAAATACTTATTAACCCATTTAAAAATAATTATAGATAATAAAGAAATGAAGGAGTGATAAGAATTAGATAGATACAAGAGAGTAATGATCTTATTTTAATAATCTGATTTATTGTTTTCTTGTCTAATATTCTGTTTAAAGTTAATCTTTTTTTTTGTTCTAAGTTGAATTATGTTCTTTGTGTGTCAAAATAATATATGTTAATCTTCTTTGAAGCAATGGATAAATCATAGATTAAGAAGCCACACACATCGCTTGAATATGATCAAGGGATAAAGGGATTTATTAATTTTGCCTTTCGAGATGAATTAGAAAATGGCGAAATAATATGCCCTTGTAAACGTTGTGGTTTCAAAAAACCACAGAGTAGAAGTGTAATGTATGATCACTTAAAGTGCAAACCATTTCCAAAGGGATACACTATTTGGGTACATCACAGGGAGTCCATAGGAGAAACTAGTACTATCTCACCTAGTTGTGTTTCAAATATAGTTCAAGACACAGTTGTCGTTGATGATCATATGCAGAACATGATCAACGATGCTTTTGGAGTCGAAGATCATGCAAATGAAGTACCCATTGAATCAAATGTTGAGATTGATCGGAATGAAGATACGGGGCCAAATGCAAGTCAACAAAGGTATGAAGAGGCCAAAGAGTACTATGAATTAAGTAGAGAAGGAGAAAAACCTTTGTATGAAGGGTGTGTTAAATATTCAAGACTATCTTTTTTGGTAAAGTTGTATCACATCAAATGTTTATGTGGAATGACTGATAAAGCCATGACAATGGTTTTAGAGTTATTAAAAGATGCATTTGAATTTGCAAATATACCAAATTCATTCTATGAAGCCAAGAAAACAATCACCAAGCTTGGTTTAAATTATGAAAAAATCCCTGTTTGTACGAATAATTGTATGCTTTATTGGGGTAATAAGGAAGATGAAGAAAAGGAGACTTGGAAAATTTGTAACACTTCCAAATGGAAATCAAAAGCAAAAGTTGGTGCAGTTGGAGTGTCTGGCGATGGCAATAATCAAAAGAAAGTTCCTGCAAAAGTTCTTCATTATTTTTCATTAAAACCACGGTTACAAAGATTATTTTTGTCCTCAAAGTCGGCCGAGGATATTAGATGGCATGCAATTGATAGTAAGAATGATGGAATGTTGAGGCATCCTAGAGATTCTGAAGCTTGGAAACATTTTTACTTGACACACACTTGGTTTGCATCAGACCCGCGAAATGTGCGTCTTACATTGGCTAGTGATGGTTTTAACCTCTTTGGTGTGATGAGTACAAATTATAGTATTTGGCCAGTTATTCTCATTCCATACAACACTCCGCCATGGGTGTGCATGAAACATACAAATTTTATAATGTCAATGATAATTCCCGATAAAAAATGCCAGAAAATGATATTGATGTCTACTTACAACCTCTAGTCAAAGAATTAAAGGAGTTATGGGCAACAGGTGTCGATACATACGATTCTTTTAAAAAAGAGATGTTCACATTACATGCAACTTTGATGTGGACAATTAGTGATTTTCCGGGGCTGGGTACACTTTCGGGGTGGAACACTTACACCGGACTTGCTTGCCCATCTTGTAACATTGACTCTACTCCTCGTCGTCTTCCTCATAGCAGAAAATGGTGTTTTATGGGTCATCGTCGTTTTCTTGATCAGAGACATAGATTTAGATTGAACAAGGTCCGCTTTAATGGTCAACAAGATATGTGTGGTCCACCTAAAATGTTATCTGGGCTTCAAATTCTTGAACAGGTTCAAAACATTGATGTCACATTTGGTAGAAAGCCAGATAAAGAAAGTTCGGGAAAAAGAACACGTGGTGGACGACCTCCACAAGGTGTCAATCAACAATGGAAAAAGAAAAGCATATTCTTTGAACTTCCATATTGGAAGGATAATCTTCTGCGCCATAATCTTGACATGATGCATATTGAGAAAAATGTGTGCGATAATATAATATTTACTTTGCTAAATGATAGCACAAAAAGTAAAGATCATCTTAATGCAAGAAAAGACCTTAAAGCTATGGGGATAAGACCTGACCTTTGGCCCAATGAAAATGGAAGAATTTCTCCAGCCGTCTTTACTTTAACTACTAAAGGTAAGAAGGGATTTTTAACAACTTTAAAGAATATCACTGTGCCTGATGGTTATTCAAGCAACATTTCTAGATGCATTGACATGGAAAAGCTTAAGTTGAATGGAATGTTGAAGAGTCATGATTATCACATATTGATGGAACAACTTCTACCGTTAGCCATTCGAGCAACATTACCTGATGATGTTTCAGCTATATTAATTGAGTTTTGCTCATTCTTTAGACAATTATGCAGTAAAGTATTGAATGTTGATGATTTGGAAAAATTGCAAAATCAGATTGTCCTCACTTTATGCCACATGGAAATGATATTTCCTCCCTCATTCTTCACTGTTATGGTTCACTTGGTTGTTCACCTTGTTGAAGAAGTTAAACTTGGAGGTCGTGTTCATTATCGATGGATGTATCCCATTGAAAGGTAAAATGTGCGTGTTCTTGTTCCTTCAATAATTAGTAGTTGACAATTTTGCTCTAACTAATATTATTGTGGTTCAATAATAGGTACTTAGGACAACTTAAATCGTATGTACGTAATAAAGCACGACCAGAAGGGTCTATTGCAGAAGGATACCTTGTACAAGAGATTCTTACATTTTGTTCAAGGTATCTAGAAAACATTGAGACTAGATGGAATCAACTTGGTCGTGTAGATGATGAGCCTATTGATGAGATACAAACTGACTCACGCGTAGCCGAATTATTTCCTAGAGTTGGAAAATCTATTGGTGGATCTTCATACTACACCCTTACACCAATTGAAAAGTTACAGGCTCATAGACACGTTTTAACAAATTGCATCATAGTTGACTACTATCTAAGGTAAGTAATTTTATTCTATTTTATTCTAGTTGACTACATCTAATTTGAAATAACCATATAGGCAATATAGAAGTATTATTCGAAGCCAAATGAAGAGTGGTGCAAGGAGTGCTTCTGAGGTAGACAAGAAGGTTCATAGAGAGTTTCCTCATTGGTTCCGCAATCCTGTTAATGTTCATGACAAAATTGGTGATTGAGTTGCTTTGATTTTTAATAAGAATGTGACTAATTGAATATTTTATGGTGTTTAGATTTGCAACAATCTCGACAACATTAGTGGATCAAATAAAAATGTTCTCGTTAGTCTTGCTCAAGGTCCTTCTGATAAAGTTAGAAGGTTCACTGCATTTAATGTCAATGGATTCAAATTTCGAACATTGGCACGAGATAATTTATTAAAAACTCAAAATAGTGGCGTTTTTGGCATGTTCGGAACACGAAGTTACTCAAGCAATAGTGATGCCCAAATGAGATTTGGAGGGGTGCCTTACCATAGAAGATTGATAGATATCATTGAGCTTTCCTATGATGGCTTCAAAGTTCCCATGTTTAAATGCAAATGGGTGAATACCACAAATCCCAGAGGCATTAAGACAGATAAGTTGGGTTTTACCTCTATAAATTTTGCAAGACTAATACATATTGGAGAGCATGAAGATGATGAGCCATACATTAAAGCATTAGAAGCTCAAATGGTTTATTATGTGGATGATGAAAAGGAACAAGGATGGAGCATACCTATTCATTTAAAGCCAAGGGACTTGTATGACATGGGTGGAGATGATGAAATTATGGCACCCATTGAATCATACCCATCTCAAAATTTGGAACAATTTTTTCCAATGAAACCACACATATACAATTGGCAAGAATGGCTACAGATGATGATCCTGAAACTTCAACTTTTCATGATGATTTTGATGACAACAATCATGATATGAATTTATGATTGTTAATAATTCTTTTTTGTTGTTTATGATATGGTACTCTTCGATCTATGTTATTTTTTTTACTACTTTTTTTTTATTGTTGCATTGTGTTTGATGTGCTCATTTTTGTTATTGTGTTCATTTTTGTGTTAGTCATAATTATGATTGACATATTTGAAAATCCTATTTGTTTAACTATTTGCATTAGTCTAACTTGGTTGTCATCAATGTTTGCAGTGTAAGTGTGTTTGGAGTCTCAATCTTGTGAACAAAATAGAATCATCATATGAGGATATTCGACGCAAAACAATGGAAGAGAATAAAAAAAGGATGGAGGCTCTCAATCTAACTCATCTCTCTCAATCCCTTCACAAATCTTCATCTACCATTTCAAAAACGTCACCGGTTAGTAATAACTAAAAATACTAAAATTATAAGATGTTTCTTATTCGTATTATATGTTGATTTTTATATATTTACATGGATAATTAATGATTGTAGCGTTTCACGAAGGGTTGGTCGAGGCTTATACTACCTGGAGATCTTGAAGTAGCCAAAATGAAGCACATGCGGAGACATGGTTTACAACCAACAGTCCAAGCGATAGAACCACTACCATCTCCGATGACAGCACCACTAACTGCAGTGCAACCGACAAATCCACCGCCTTCTCAAGCACCACCTTCTCAAGCGACAACATCGCTAACTGTGCATATGATAGAACCACATCCTTCTCCGATGACAACACCACCAACTGCAGTGCAACCGACAAATCCACCACATTCTCAAGCACCACCTTCTCAAGCGACAACATCGCTAGTTGTACATACGATAGAACCACATTCTTCTCCGGTGACAACAACACCAACTACAGTGCAATCGACAGAAGCAACACCTTCTCAGGTGACAACACCAAGAGAAGTGCAACCGATAGAAGCAACACCTTTCCAAGAGACATCCTCTCACTGTGAAGACGTGGTAGAAGATGAGCCAGAAATTTCTCAAAAAAGGAATTATACATATTGGGATGTAGAAGTTATTAGTATGTTATCTAATGTTTAATTATATTTATCCTTAAAAATTTAATTATTTTACATGATTGGGGTATGACATATTTCATTGACTTATGTGTTAGATAAGGCGGGACATATTTCGAAGACACACTTAAGGGTATCAGACGTGCTTGAAGCTCCTCCTAATGTTACCAGAATAATAACTAGATGGAATTCAAATGGGCAATCGGTAGGATCAGCTGCTGGTTTGTTAGGCGGTTTTTTGGGTGAAATTGCAAGGAAGTTTAAGGATTTTCCTATCATGTACGACAATTGGAAACTTGTTCCATCGACAAGAAAAAATAAAATTTATAAGGATAAAATACAGGTATCAATGATAAACAACTGAATATTCTTTATTTATTATTTTGATTGTAAACTAACTTTTTTTTTTATGATTATGCTAGTCAAAATTTGTTGTCGATGATGGGGACAACAAAAAATATATCCTTACGAGCCTTGGAAAGAAATGGCGAGATGCACGATGTAGGTTGTTTAAGAAATTTTATAAGTGGGATCTTTCTTTGGAGGAAAACCTACAAAATTATCCACGTTCTATTAATCAAGACCATTGAACTATTTTTGTCCAATACAGGCGTAAGACAGATACAATGGTAACCATTCTTTTGTTGTGTTGTCATTTGTTTTCTACTGTTTAGTTTTTTGATGTCATTTGTTATCACTATAGGAAAAGGCTGATAAAAATGCTGCAAATAGCGAAAAGCTAACGATCCTTCATACATTAGGCTCTAAGACGCTTGCAAGGAAGAGGGATGAGTTGGTAGGATTCACTCAATCTACTATTGATTGCATACTTAATTGAACAAATACTTATTACATGTGTTTACTTGTAGGAACTGAGAGATGGTCGAAAATACGGTAGGGCTGAAATGTATTCAATTTGTCATAAAAAGTCTGATGGGTCATTTGTCAATGACGAAGCCAAGGAAAAATATGTAAGTGTAAACAATAGAAGTGTTATGTGATTGTAACTATTTCTTATTGACCACCTTATAAATCAATGATGCAACTGTTAGTTTTGGTAATAGTGAGTTGTAAAGCTATAAAATTACTTATTTGTTTAGTAATAATGAGTTGCAAAGTTAGACATTTCTGTTACAGATAAGAATTTAGTTTGATTCATCTGTTTGCGCAGGAGCAATTGCAAGCTGAAATTGGAAAGACTCATTCTCATAATAAAGCATTTGTTAATGTGTTTGGAAAAGAACATTATGGATATGTTTGTTGTATGGGACTTGGAATAACACCGTCTCAAATTACTACATCTACATCTCACTCTGTGAGATCAATGTCTTCCTCTGAAGCTAATGAAAAGATGGAGAAAATGCAAGCTGAAATCGATAGGCTTAAGAAAAGGGATTCTGAAGTTGATATGTTGAAAGAGCAAATTGTTTTTTTGTTGCAAATGCAAAATTCTAAAGAAAACCAGGTAAAATTGTTTTCATAGCAAACCTATTTAAAAAATCTTGTGAGAATTGTTTGTCCTTGATTAAAAATATCAGCTATGTATTGATTGCTTCTAGCTATATGAGAAATTTAGTTAATTAGTATTTGGAAATATTTATCAATATTCATTGAGGTAAATATATACTTTTTTTTTTCAGGCAATAAACGTAGAATCGCCAATAGATGGTAGACGTTCATCAGAGTCTAGCCACCAACCTGATGATTGTGGAACATCATTAGGGACTAATTAGATATATGAATGAACTTCTATGTTTAATGGAGTTGTTTTGTATGTTTAGTCACTCCACTAATGTTTTGAATGTGTAAACTACTTTATTTATTGTTTTAGTTAAATTCAATGTATGAATTGGTGTTATTTCTTTTGAAAAAAATTATATTAATTGGATTTAGGTACAATATTTATATAATTATGTATTTAAATTATGTGGATGATATTTATAAATATTTTTTATTTTAATTAATAAAAAATAGGAAAAAATTATATTATATTTTTTTTTATTTAAAATTATAAGGTTTGCGGCGGTTCCAACTGCCTCAAAACAAATATAGCGACGGTTGATAACTGTCGCAATTGTTTAGAAGCAAATAAATTTGAACGGATTTAGCGACGGTTCCAACCGTCGCAAAACACATCTAGAGGCGGTTGAAAACCGTCGCAAATGTTGCCGACGGTTGAAACGACGATTTTGTGAACCCTCGCAAACTGGCCTCGCGACGCACGAATCTGCGACAGTTGCAGAACCGTCGCAATCATCATTTGGAGGCGGTTACAACCGCCACAGGTCCCTTTTCCAACCGCCGCAAATTTTTTTTTTCTTGTAGTGTTTGAACTCTAAGATGATTTTGGAATTTTGAGTTTGAGTTCTTCTACTTTTTTTTTTTTTATGATTTTTCGTTGATCTTCTTCTTCAGCCTTGAGTATCTATTTATAGATAAAATTTGAGCTTCAATTTAGTCCTTGTTTAATACTGAATTGTATCTTCATTCTGAGTTTGATCAACAATGATCTTGTTAGAAAATAATTCTGAACAAGATGATTTTTGATAATATGTTCTTTAGCCAATTATTTATTTTTGAATCCAATCTGAGTAGTTGTTCTAGATTTATTATGTTCGTATTTTGTTTAGATTGAGTTTGTAAATTCATCAGATTGATTCTGTTTATATTGAGTTTGTAAATTCTTCATATTGATTTTGTTCAGATTGAGTTTGTAAATTTTTCAAATTGATATTGTTCATATTTTGTTGTTGATAAATCTTTATCAAATCTTGACCATATCTTATTTTCAACTTGGTCAAAGATTTTCTTCAATCATAAATCATAATTAAATCTTATTTTAGATTTTCTTTAAAAACATTTGACCATATCTTCTTTTCAACTTGGTCAAAGATTTTCTTCAATCATATATTTGAATCAAATCTTATTTTAGTTTTTCTTCAAAAACATTTAACCATATCTTCTTTTCAACTTGGTCAAAGATTTTCTTCAATCATAAATCTGAATCAAATCTTATTTTAGATTTTCTTAAAAAACATGAATCTTCTATCATACTCTGTGAAGTCAAATATATTGTTCTCATAAGATACTTTTGTTAACATCAAAACTCTAAGTATAAAAGCAACTTGATTCCAACTTTTTCCACCTTTAGGAACTTGGTTAGCAGTTGTCTTTCTTTTGCATGTCCTTGAATTATGACCGAACTTCCCATTATGGAAGTGTTCTTGGCAATATGTTAGGAAGTTTTCTTGACTCATCATTAGTTTTATGGGTCTACTTGGTGTTCTCCTCATAACATGGGATTTGATTGGCTCACTATCTAACAAAGGCCACACTCTAGGACCATTTGAAGGCTTGATAATGTAAGCATAAGTATTCATGAAAATGGTTTTTCTGGTACAAACATATTAAAAAATAAGTAAACATAATAGAAAGGTATCTATAAAAACCAAGTAAATATAATACTAATCTACCATTAAAAAATTGGTAAATAGTAAATTACTTATAGTATGAAAAAACAAATTCTTCTAGAGCAACATGCAGGGAACTGCATGACAACAAGAACACCAGTAAGTCTCACTTTCTACAAGCACAAGTCTTTTGGCCTAAATGGACCTCAAAAGTGTCAAGTTCATTGGACACCTCAATCCTCAGTTGAGGATTATCACCCATTCCATGTGCATTTCAGTAGCTCTTATCCTTTTTTAACAATAGTTATCTTAGGGCATATGGCACCCGTATACCTGGTCATACAGTCTCTTTGCAAAACAATTCTAGTTGAAATGTACCTACTTAAACCTTCAAGCATTGTGATTATCGGTTTGTCTTTATGCTCCAAGATTGCTCTGTTAAATGTTTCACACATATTGTTCTCTTGTAGGTCACATTGTGTATTACTACTAAATGCATTTCTAGTCCAAGTTCCAGGTGGAAGCTTCATCATATTTACCCAAGCAGCCTCATTCATTTCCTTCATTCTTTGCATAGCTCTCTGCCAAGCTAGCACTATTATGGCCCTTGCCTCCAACCATAAAATTTCTTTCATTTTTGCTTTGGGGTATTTTTTTCTTCATGTTTCCGTAAAGATGTTTCACACATAACCTATGCTCAATACCGGCTCTAATGTTTTGAATTGCAAGTACAAAACCCTGTAAGATTATAAAAGTTTCATTATCAATTGATATGTAAAAAATTATGAAAAATAATATATTAACTAAGTTTATTTAGTATACCGTTTGTTTGTCTGAAATGAAGGCCCACTACTTTTGTTGTATATTATATAAATCTTGTAAGAGCAAGTCCAAAAACCCCTGCCACGAATCTCTTATCTCTGCCTTTACCACGACATATGCATCATGTATCATTTGATCATTCACATCTTTACTCACTGCTACAATTAGTTGACCACCATACTCACCATTTAAGAAGCTTGCATCTAATCCAATTAAGGGCCAACATGTATAAGCAAATGTTGCCTTACATAGAACACGAGTGATTTTTTCTACATAAGAAGAAACAAAGAGAAGAGAACAGAAGGGTTTTTTATTTTCCTAAAACAAGAAGAAGAAAAAAGAAGAAGAAACAATGTAATGAAGAAAAACAAAGAAGAAAAATGTAGAGACATCCAAAAATACACCATCCTCCTTCATCGGGGAGAAGAAAACCCCGTCTAATACCTTTATTGGGCGTTCCCCAATCCACCGCGCAGCACCATCTCCATCTTCATCGTGGCCTTCGTTTCCTTTTTACTTTGCTTTTCAAACTTTAGCTGTAAACTTTATTTTACTAAAAGAGGATGTGACTGCTTCTAACGTGTCATCGTCAAACCCTTTTTTTTTTTAAAGGAACTTTGTCCACTATCATATAAATTTTTTATTCCATTTAATATAAATAATTATGGATGTGGCTAACCAGCATCATTTATTTCATTTTTTGGGAAGTAGTGTTAATAGATGTCTTTTTAGTTTGTCTAGATCATACTTACGTCGTGTTATGCTAAAAACTTATTTTATCCCTTGAATTGTGTTATTTAATATTAAATTAAATACGAATGATTTTGATTTGATTGATTTTTGAATTTGAGGAAAGTTTTTAAAAGAAAAGGTAAAACTTTAAGAATTCAACTTAATTAGACATAATGGTAGACATTTATTTCTAAAAATTACGTAACCCTAATTTGTTAATATAAATAAGAGTGTTATGAGACTCTAAAATAGGAAAAATGAATAGAGGATGAAGAGAGAGGAGATCATAAAATAGAAACCAACTTTAGGTGCTAGAATCCGCCTACTAGAAAACCAGTACTAGTTCTCTTTTGTGCCATTCTTACACAACCTTAATCATAATCACCAATTTCAAAAAAAAAAAAAATGAAAAAAATTCAGAGACGGAGATAAAAAGGGAGGCAAAATAATCTTGAAAAATCGGTAATGTAATTTCGTTTCACTAAATAAAACTAGTATAATAATTTTGTTGTTTATTATCTTTGTTGCTTTTCATGCATACTTTTTTATGACCCAATGTCTTAGTTTTTATTTATTGTTTTCATGTAAATTCTGTTCATATAGCAAGACTATTTACAATATTTTTTATAATACTATTATGTTTGTTGTTTTTTATGTATGATGTTATAATTTAAACAAAATTCATTTTCATATTCTAAATATAAAGTAAAATATTGAATGAAAAAACCATGTTCTTCAACAATCAGTGTTATGTGAAAAATCGCAAACCTCACACAAACACTCATTTATGGTTCTACTTATTCAAGTAAACTTAAAAATATTTAGAAATATAAGATAAAAAGAAGGATAAAAAATGAAAACATATTATTACATTTTTCTCTGTATCGAACTCTCCCATTATTGGATTAGCTAGTTGTTTTCTAGTGCGTCGTTTGGTATTAGTCTCTCATGACCGTCGCACAAACAAAAATTAATTAAAATTAATAAAAGTTAAAATTGACCAACACACAAATATTTTATACCATGATCTACATGTTTTTTTATTTCCCTATTGCACATGGGGATACGTAGGAGCAAGGTCTTTCCCTTGTCAAACAAAATTATTAAAAAAATATTTTTCCTTCTTTTATTAATATAAATAATTTATATCCTTTTTTATTGTTCTTTTTGGGTTAACGTAAATAATTAAATAAATAAATATTTTTTATACCACTACTCGTAATCGATTCCCGAATCCAAATTTTTGGTTTAGGATTATCATTTTTGGTTTTACCCAATTTTCCCTTTAATAAAATAAAATTGGTGGTGATTCCTTTTTCACAGACAAATCAGATGCGACATTGGGCATGGCAGAATTGGTAATGGTTCTCTTCCCACTATTAAAAATGTTTTACTTGTAAGAGGACTAATGCATAACCTACAGAGCATATGTCAATTAAGCGAAAATGGTTATGATGTTGTCTTCAATCAAAAGTCATGTAAGACAATAAGTCAAACAAATGGATCCATACTATTTACTGGTGAAAGGAAAATAATTATTTACAAAATAAACATACTTGATTTGGAAAAACAAGAAGTAAAGTGTCTTATGTATGTGAATGACGAACAACTGATTTGGCACAAAAGATTGGGACATGCCAATTCGAGGATAATCTCAAATTTGAAAAAACTTAATCTAGTCAAAGGCTTGTCAAATCTAAAATACAAATCAGTTGTTATTTGAGAGGCATGTTAAAAAGGGAAACAAACAAAATCATATTCTTCAAAAAAAAATGTTGTTTCCTCTTCTAGACCACTTGAACTTTTACATCTTGATTTATTTGGTCCTGTAAGGATAAACTATGTTAGTGATAAAAAAAAAAGTATGGACTTGTTATTGTTAATGACTTTTCCAGATGGACATGGAGTAAAGTTCCTTAAACACAAAGGATGAGTCACATATAGTTTTCACTACCTTATGCAAACAAGTGCAAAATGAAAAAAGTCTTTGTATTGCAACAATTCGGAGTGATCATGCGGTGAATTTGAAAATAAACCTTTTGAAAACTTCTGTGAAGACAATAAAATTTTACATAACTTTTCCTCTCCTAGAACACCTCAACAAAACAGTTGTAGAAAGAAAAAATAAATGTCTTCAGGAAATGGTACTTACCATGATTTTTCCTCTCCTAAAATCCATATTACGTAAATTTAAGTGACTTTGCGGTGGATTTTTTGATGTTTGGACAAGTTACAGGAAGCCCAAGACTTTGCTTTGAAAATCGTTATCTAAGCTTGATGAATGTGCTCTGAAACGCACCTCTAGTGAGTCTGTTGTTGCAAGAAACGCTCTGTTTATTCTGCGTATGATAATTGTGTCAAGTAATTGATCATCTACCTCTTATTAGTATGACACACATTTGATTATCTGCCTCTGCTAGTTGTGTCAAGCATTTTATCATCTAACTCTGATTGAAAGTCAACGCTTAGATAAAAAGTCAACACTCTGATAAAAAGTCAACGCTCTGAAGTAGACAAATTTGGTTATCTGTTGCTCAACATCTTGAATATGTCATTTGTTTGAAGGTCTGTGTGACATACACTGATCCTGATATCCTGTGTGGTGAGGTCTTTTTCTTTCACTTTTGTTTGTTTGTAATTTAAAATATGGCAAGAGTAGATGGTGATGAGAATCGACAAAAAAAGAGAAGTATATCATATCTAGGGGTGTACAGGGTGCGGGTCGACCCGATCACCCAACCCAACCCAACCCGATTTTTGCCCATACCCGATCACTTTTGGGTCCAACCCAATCCAACCTGTTGAAATCCGCTTATATTTGGTTTGGGTAATGGGTTTAATGGTATGAACCCGTCGACCCGACCCGGTAACTTGTTATATTTTTAAAAAAAATTTGTTTGGCAGCCCAGTAGTACAATAGGGTTTCATTACTCTTCTTCTTTAGATTTTCAGCTGCCCTCATCCACTTTCTGCGTCCGCCTTCTTCCACACTTTTTGAAGTCAGGCCGCCTTTCGCTTTCCACCTTCTTTTGTTCCACAAGTGCTCATAACTAACTTTTATACGAATTAGTTATAATAAGATATGATTAATAACTAATTTTTATATGAATGCTGATGCAAGGTGTTTATGCGTCTAGCCTAAATACTTAATTTTTCTCTCAATTTAGCATTTAATTTTTTTTGACCTAGTAATCTCGTATATGCCTACTCATAAACTTCGTATCAAAATTTTGAATTGTCTCTTTCAAAAGAGCAATTTAATTTTTGAGTTAAATACTATTTATTTAAATGTTATATTTTGTTATAGTTTTACATAATAAAGGTATGAACAGAAAGCTTATGCTTATAATGAATTTAGTTTAAATTTTTTACATTTGTTAAATACAAATTTTTTTTAGTTAAATACTATTCATTTGAGTGAAATACTATTTATGAGCAAAAATGATGCTTATACAAAAGCTTATGATAAATTTAGTTTAAATTTTTAACATTTAAATCTATTAAACACTTTTTTTTAGTATTTTATTTGAAAATAGTAAGTACTCTAATTATAAATAAATGAAGCACTACTATTAAAAAACTATGGTAGCTTAGTAAACTAAAATAGTTGGAGGGTTGTGTGTAATGATGAAAGTAATGTGGTGGACCAAGTAACAATGCTAGCTGTTTTCTCCTCACTTTTATTATTAATAGTTGTTTTTGCAGATTCCCAATTGTTTCCTTCCAGACTTTGAGGAACTTGTTAAGTGCTTGTACTTGAAGTTGACATTGCTTAGAATTGATAAATATTTATATTTTATTGATTTACTGTTGATTAATTTATTTATGTATTTGAAGATTGTTGGATTTATTTTTTTATGTGAGAGGTTGATGACTTTTTTAAAGAATTGAATGATGTGATTGAAATTTTATAGTTTTTGAGACATTTAAGTATTAAATATATTTTCATTCAATATATTTTCCCGTAAAATAAAAAACAGGTTATTATTTATGTATAATCCGCCAACCCAACCCAATCCAACCCGTTCTTGATCGGATCGGTTCGGTTCGGGTTAAATGAAATCACATATGCGGTAGAAACCTTATTATAGGGTAGAACGCCTTTTACCCCCGTTCAATCTATTTTCCAAATAAAAAATAATCTAAATCTCTATTCGTCTCAAATCCAACCCAATCTCATATTTCTTACCTCAAATCCACACTAAAACCCCATTTTTTGATTCATCAACTCTTTATCATCAAAAAAATAAGTTTTTTGTTTTTATATTTTTTATTTTAGTGCTTATGTTTATGTTTTTAATCATGTTTATGTTGTTGTAGTTTCCATTGGTAGTTAGGGATGAATGTTGATGCTATTGTAGAACAACAAAACACAAGAAATGAGGGTTCGAATTGTGTTTTCTGATTAAAATAAGTTTTTTGCGTTACTATACTAAAGTAAAGAAAGTAGTGCAGGTGAAATAAAAAAGAGCAAAAAGATACAACGGTTTATCCTTGTTCATCACCAACACAGTAGCTACATCCAGTCCCTTCCACCTGAAGGCTTTAATCCACTAGTTCACCAAGGAATCCGACTTACACTTGAACACTTGCTAGTCACACTGACTATGTTCAATCTTTTCAACTTTCTAGCTTGGTATAGTCAAGTTGTTGAGGAAGGCACCCACTATTGGGCTAGGTTATAAGCAAAAGGGTTTTTGAGTTTTTCTGAATTAGCTCTCGCAGAGAGTGTTCACAGATTTGTTACTTCAAACTTTCTTAGCACTAGCGTGAAATAGAGTGATATTGAGCAAGAGTGAGGATGCGCTTGTTACTTGTGTTTGCTTTTTTTCTTTGAGGGATGCACCTTCTTTTTTAGAGAACGATTAGGGTTTCTAGCCGTTGTTCTGATTGCAATAAATAAACATAATTCAAGAAGTTTCATATCATATTTTCATGGAATTAATTTGCTAAAGAAACTTTCAAAAAACATATCTTGTAATGATTCAACATAACTTGCTTAAAATGGTTGGGAATCAAAGAATACAATGGTCAAAGCATGTCGTACGATCTTTAGATAATTAGTAAAATCAGGATGTTCATTAGAGGATGTGCAATTTCTTTGTCTTCTTTATCTTCTTTGGGACGTTGACTTTTTCAGAGTTAGACGATCAAACACTTGGTATGATTACCAAAGGCAACTAGGACACAACAATGTTCGTGTATCAGACTAAGAGAAACGAAGTGAGGCAAAGTTATGTTGTATCTTTGTCTTTGACCAGTTATAAGAGGATACGATAAAAATCTATTGAACAAGCACTTGACCTTGAACTTGCACACTAAATCAAAATGTTAAAGCGTTAAATTATTCCCACAAACAATTTTGTTATCATCAATACAAGTGAGGGGAATATTTCTTCAAATCAACTTGGTTCCAACAATCTCCTTCTTTTGATAATGACAAACATCTATTTTTGTGAACAATTTTTTTAGATAAAGAAAACAAAGAGATAATATAGCAATATCACATTACAACAAAGCTCCTCCCTTAAAATATGCATGTTCAGTTCATAAGATGAACTATATTCTAACATAATAGTTCAATGTGCATTTGTAACTGAAGTTCAGAAAAAAATTTGTTACTTACGATTTCTCAAAAATTACATATTCTCCCTGTTTTGTCATAAGACAAAAAGAGAGGAAAAAAGAAAGAAAAATATACATGAAACAAAAACAAAAAACATAACAAAACAACTAAGGATTTGGATTTGTGAGCCTAGCCAGAATTAAACTAAGGGTATTTTTAATATCCTCCTTATTTTTTGTAGTCTTTTTCGTAAATGCCTCAGTTTTAGTAGTTAGGCGATCAAAATCTTCCTTCTTAACAAACAAAGAGGACTCCGGCATGAGGGAGATGTAGAGAGGCTTGCAAAAGTAGAATCTACAGATCCTGGAGCAGCGGTAAGAGGAACATCTAGGGTGCGAAAACTCAATATGTTGGATGAACACAAGAAGCTGCAATGGTGCGACTGGAGCCACCACATAAGGTTCCAGAAGGATATCATCAGAAGGAGATAGGGCATCCTTGAATGAGCCTGATGAAGTGACTGTTAGGAGCTTTCTGGATCGAGTGCTCTTGGCTTCCTAAGTTGTACCATCCACAAGTAGATGATTTCAGTAGTTTTTCTGAAAGCAGCAGAGTTTTGGGAAGCCAGCTGCAATCCATGATCACTATTATCCTTAATCTAGTTTGTGAAAAAGGAGATGATTATATTCCACTGGGTTGAAACATCATTAGGATCCCAACTTTGAGCATTTTGATTCCAGGTGTAAGAGAATCTGGTAGTAAGGAAGGTATAGAGGTCAGGGAAGCCAGATGGAATGGACTGTGTGGAAGGGACGATTGCTAGAGGAATGGGGAAGCGAGCAGAGTTAGAGTGGAAATGAGGAAAGGTGAACAATGTCGGTTTATTGGGGAGAGAGAAAGGGAGGGGTTGGTTCAAGGTCTGGGACAGGGAGAGGAATAGTGCGCTCAGAGTCTGAACTTACCTTTTGTTTCTTCCTTCGAATAGGGGTTGTCGTGTCTTCGTCGATGATGGTTATGTCTTCCTCGTCCTCTTCAGCGCTTAGAGAAAGAGTTGTCTCTTTTTCGTTTCTTCGCAAAAACCTCTATAGCATGACGAAGAGGAAAACAAACTGGGGCCCTAACTTTTCCAAATTGATACATTCTCAGATATTCCAGAACAACTTATTTGTATTCCTTTACAAATATTGAAGTGATAGAGTCATTAACCTCTAAGGTAGCAGCCAAAAATCGACTTGCTTGACCCATTGTCCTTCTGGCGTCACCACTGGGTCGAATACAATGCTTGAGGGACACCCATTTCATCTTGATAAGGTTGGAGATATTGAATGTGGGAGCAGAGGATGATACCAGGTTTTCCTCTTGAATATAATCTCCAACTTGTTGGACGCAAGTTGGTTTTATACTAAGAGTTTTGATGTTAACAAAAGTATTTTATGAGAACAATATATTTGACTTCACAGAGTATGAAAGAAGATTCATGTTTTTTAAGACAATCTGAAATAAGATTTGATTCAAATTTATAATTGAAGAAAATATTTGATCAAGTTGAAAATAAGATATGGTTAAGATTTGAAAAAGATATGATCAACATCTTATCTACAAGAAGATATGAATTATTTAAAGAAGAATTGATCAAGATTTATCTACAACAAGATATGAATTATTTACAAGAAGATTTGATCAAGATTTATCTACATAAAGATATGAATTATTTATAGGAAGATATGATCAAGAATTGTTTACAAGAAGAAACACCCACAAGAAGATTCATTTATTATTTGCAATGATATGATTAAGATTTTGACAAAGGACAAAATACTAAATTGGAAAGAAGTTTCATATGAAGAATTTGCGAAAGCAATCTTAACAAAATACGAATAGATTCAATCTAAAGAATTTATAAATTCAATCTGAACAAAATACGAACAAAATCAATCTAGAACAACTGTTCAAATTGGATTCAGAAATAAAGAATTGGCTAAAGAACATATTATCAAAAAGCATCTTGTTCGAAATTATTTTTAAATAAGATCATTGTTGAAAAAGCAAGGAACGAAGATACAATTCAAAATTAAACAACGACTAAATTGAAGCCCTAATTTTATCTATAAATAGATACTCAAGGTTGAAGCATATGATAATCGAAAAATCAGAAAAGAGTACAAAAACTCAAGCATAAAATTCTAAATTCATCTTAAAGTTCAAAGAGAGAAATACTTTGTTGAATGAAAAATATTTTCTAAGTGTTCTTCTTAGAGTGTGATAGTTATTGTTATAATCAGCTTGTTAGAAGAAACTACTCAAGTTTCAAACCTTCGTTTCGTCCTGATTCTTCGAGAAATGTTCCACATTAGACCTTTGTGGTCTTTGTTAACATGGTCTATCGACCCACCCTTGAGCAACAGACACCCAATAAGGATTTTGAAGACAACGCGGTACTAAGGTTTATGATAAACAAACTTTGAATTCACCTTTGGGTCTTCGAAGAGTTCCTTGTTGATTCTAAAGGTGCCAGCCGTTGATTCATACCCATTTTCAAGTGTCATGCCTTTGTCTGGGCATCTTGTGATGGCAACAAGGGATTGTTGAGTGATCTAGATAGGGAGACCCATCATATTGCTTGAAACCTCGATGTCAATGTTTGCATCAGCAAACCTCTGAAACTCTTTTACCAAGATGTCCAAAGCAATATCTTGTCCTAGGTTAAAGTACTCAAACCAGCCTACTGCAACTACGACATCGATGAAGTTGAAATCGTTCTCAGCTAGGTTTGCAAGATTGACTTTCAATTCATGGAGAATCTCATGTTGATCTGGTTTCATTGAAGTGTTGGAACGTAGGAAACATTGGCATTTAAGGGGATTGAAGAAGAGCTTGAAGCCATTGAAGTAGGAGATTTTTAGGTTGATTGGGAATTTAAACGGTTTGCAATGAATGAAAGTGTGGGAGTTGTGAGAGTCGTGAGTGATTATGAATAAAAAAAAGGTTTAAGAGCCAAAATGATTAAGTATTTTTTTATAAATTAATAGATTCACCTGTGAGACACCTGTCAAAGTATCACATATTACAAAAGTAAGATGCTACATATCCACAATTAATTGAATTTAGATAAACCGGAGGCACAAATAAATTCAATGTCGTCAGAGGCAGAGCAAACATATTTTTAACCAGTTTCTCTACTATTCCAGAGGCAAGGCATATGAAGGATTTAAACATCATTCTTTGATAAACAATATTTTAAGATGTTTCTTTACAAGATTGAGTTTGTCCTCGGCAATGGGTTTTGTGAAAATATTAGCCCACTGATGATTAGTGTCGATAAATTTAATGTCTAAAATACCCTTCTAGACATAATCCCTAATAAAGTGATGTTTATTCTCTACATCTTTTGCCCTAAAATGTTTGATATACACTTCTTTATTTATGTTACCATTTAAGAAAGCATTTTTCATATCCATTTGATATAGAGTGATTTTATTAAATACAACAAACGAAAGTAAAAGCCTGATAGCCTCTAACCTTGTAATAGAGGTGAAATTTTCACTGTAATCAATACCTTTTTGCTGAGTGTATCCTTGAGCTACAAGTCTAGCTTTGTTTCTAACCACTTCAAGTTTAGCATTGAGTTTATTTCTGAACACCCACTTGGTTCCAATTGACTTCATTTCTTTGGGTTTGGGGACTAGATCCCATACATCATTCCTTTTGAATTTATTCAGCTCTTCTTGCATAGCTAGTATTCATCCATCGTTTGATAGTGGTTTTTCTGATGATGTAGGTTTAATTTCAGATAATAGTCCATACATATATGTCTCCTTAAGAGCGGATATGGTATTCAAGGGATCATTTGTGTTTCCTATGATTACTGAGTCTAGATGAGAGGACCTGTATTTCGATCCAGTTTTGGATTCTTGATGTTTTTCATCTGAGTTAACAAGTGGATCTTCTGATTCACTTTGGACTGAGTTTGACGATACCTTTATTTTATCTGGTTCCTCTAAAGTATCTAATTCCTCAGAAACCTGTAGATATGCAAAGACTACATCTAGTTTTGACTTTTTATGGTCGAGCTCTTTGTCATCAAACTTGATGTGGATTGATTCCTCAACAATCAAGGTTTCTCTGTTGTATACTCTATAGGCTTTAGACTTTTCAAAGTATCCCATAAATATGCACTTTTTAGATCGTGATTCAAACTTGCCAAGATTGTCTTTGGTGTTCAAAATATAGCAAATACAACCAAACTAATGAAAATATGAAATATTGGCCTTTATTCCATTGAATAATTTATAAGGAGTCTTATTGACAATAGGTATAATATAGATTCGATTATGAATGTAACACGTTGCCTTCGTTGCTTCTGCCCAAAATTTGTTGGTGACGTTCATTTCGTGAATCGTGGTCCTTGCCATTTCCTAAAGAGATCTATTTTTCCATTCTACAACACTGTTTTGTTGGGGTGTTCTAAGAGAAGAAAAATTATGTAAATTGTCATTCTCTTCACAAAAAATTTCAAAAAGTTTGTTTTCAAATTCACCTCCATGATCACTACAAATCGTTGTTATACAAAAACCTTTTTCATTTTGCACTTATTTGCAGAGAAGGTAGTGAAAACTTTATGTGACTCATCTTTGTGGTTTAGGAACTTTACGCATGTCCATCTGTTATAGTCATCAACAAAAATGAGTCCATACTTTTTTACCATTGATAGAGGCAGTATTTATAAGGCCAAATAGGTCAATATGTAAAAATTCAAGTGGTCTAGATGTGGGAACAACGTTTTTATAAAAAAAAGAAGATTTCGTTTGTTTTCCTTTCTGATATGCCTCACAAAAAACATATGTGTTGTACTTAAGATTAGGAAAGCATCTGACTAATTCAAGTCTTTTTAATTTTGAGATAAACCTCAAGTTGGCATGTCATAATCTTTTTTGCCATATCAGTTGTTTGTCGCTTGCAGACATAAGACACTTGACTTCTTGTTTGTTAAAAATCACATGAATTTAGTTCGTTAATTTTGTTTTTCCTTTAACTACTAAATAGTATGGACCCATCTATTTGACTTATTGCCTTACATGAATTTTGATTGAAGACTACATCATAACGAATTTCGCTTAATTGACTTATGCTCAGTAGATTAAGCATTAGTAATTTTACAAAAAAACATTTTTAATAGAGGGAAGAGAACCATTACCTATTGTGTTGTGTCTAATGATTTTACCCTTTTGATCACCTCCATATCCTATGAATCCTCTATTCTTGAGGGTCAGATCTTGGACATAGAGTTTTCTCTCGTCATGTGATTTGAGCATCCACTGTTCAGGTTCCATTATTGATGTTTCAACTTTTTTGCTAACGATATATGTGAGATAAAGTATTTTATGTTTAGGTACCCAAATTTGGTTGGATCCTTGTTTGTTAGTTCTGAAAGGTATCTTATCTTTCCATGTTTTCAACATAGGACACTTTATATTGTTGTGACATTTCTTATGGCATTAGGCACAAACAATATCAGGTTGATTAAATCTAGGAGTTTTTTAGTGTTTCTTCAAAGCATATGTCGCGTTTATTGTTTCTTCTTGGTCTTGAAGTCTTATGGGAATTTCATTTGTCAAGTTTAGGATGTTCTGATTTAAAATAACCTGGTTCCTTGCATTCATAGCAAATAAGCTTTCTTTTGTCTAGCTTTTCGCTTCCTTCTCTGCTATTTTGGGATCGTCTAAAATCTCTTTTGGAAAAGGATTTCTTTATGTTGTTCCACATGCACTGGATTTTTCTTGAGATAAAGGACAACTCTTCATCATGTCAATCTTCACTATGATCTTTCCATTCGCTTTCCTTTGAGTCTTCAGTTGCTTGCAGAGCCTTAGAACTTGTCTTTTTGACGTGGTCGGTAGTAGTGTAGCTCTTTTGGAAAACCTTCAGTCAAGAAACTAGAGTTTGGAATCTAGAAAACATTTTTTCAATGTCTTCATATTCTTCAATTTGAAAGAGATCATACTTTCTAACGAGTAGATTAGCTTTGGCTTCCTATATCTGCTTGTTTCCTTCGTAGTTAAGAACCAAAGCATCAAAGATACTCTTAGTTGTTTCTTTGTTGCTGCATTTCTCAAACTTCTTGAAGGTGATAACATTCATCATGAAGGTTCTGGCGTAATAGCCATATTTTGAAGCGTCATAGCAATCAA
Source organism: Cicer chorassanicum (assembly GCA_037974735.1). NCBI lineage: Eukaryota > Viridiplantae > Streptophyta > Magnoliopsida > Fabales > Fabaceae > Cicer > Cicer chorassanicum. The sequence goes on from JBBPBP010000003.1 coordinate 20,836,125, forward strand.
CATGTAAGCCGTCTTTTGAAGCGTCATAGCTATCTTTTTCTATGTCATAGAGTTCAGGATTGTGACATATGTTGAAACTTCTGAGTCTGCCTTTCCAGTACTCGAATCTCTCTCCATAAAACAGGGTAGGTGAAAGAAAGTAGTGCGGTGATAGAAAACAGAGCAGAAAGACACAATGATTTATCTTGGTTCACAACCAACACGGTAGCTATGTCCAATCCCTTTAACCTATAAGATTTGATCCACTTGTTTACCAAGAAATTAGACTTACACTTGAACACCTACTAGTCACACTGACTATGTTCAATCTTAACTTTCTAGCTTAGTACAATAAGCTGTTGAGGAAGTAGAGGATACAATGGTCAAAGCATGTCGTACATTCTTCAGATAATTAGCAAATTCAGGATGTTCATTAGAGGATGTGCAATTTCTTTGTCTTCTTTTGGGTGTTGACTTTTTCAAAATGTCTTCTAAGACACAACATTTTTCGCATATCAGACTTAGAGAAACGAAGTGAGGAGAAGTTGGGTTGTATCTTGCTCTTCATCCAATTATCAGAGGATACAATAAGAATCTATTGAATTAGCACTGGATCTCGAACCTATGCACCGAATCAAAATGTTAGAGCATTAAATTGTTCCCACAAACGATATTGTTATCATCAAAACAAATGAGGGACATATTTTTTCAAATTAACTTGACTCTAACAGTTTTTATGTCAATTGGTTGTTGTTATTACAATTGTGTTTATGTTTTCTAAGTTCTTATAGTTGTTGTATGAAAAGTGTTTGACAAAATGTTTTTGATTTCTAATGGTTTTGTAGTGAGATATAATTAGTTTATATTGTTGTTGTAGTTTAAAGTTAATTATGTTAGTGACTGATAGTAATTTTGTTGTAGTTGTTAATGCAATTCTTTGTTGTTGTTGAAATATGACAAAATGTTGAATAAGTTGTTATAGTTGTTGTGTGCCAAGTGTTTGACAAAATGATTTTGATTTGTAATGAGTTTGTAGTGAGATATAATAAGTCTATGTTGTTGAAATTTGATATAATCAAAATGTTGAAATGTGACAAAGTTTTGATTTTTGTTGTCAGAGATGGAAGAGAGACCCAACATGGGTTTGTATGCAGAGAGCGTCATGCCAAAACTACTACTAAACGACAACGGGTTAGAGGTGAAAGCTCCCCCTCTCAAGCAATGTTGATGTTGAACATGTATAGGATGAGATGTCTGCACCATTGTGACCACTGCCACTATCACCACATGCACCATTTCGTGGACCACCATCACCACCACCACTACATGTTCAAGAATTTCTGGGGGAACTTGTTGATATGTCTGTGCAACCACATTTTGAAGACCACGTGGCGACCCACATATGGGTTGGAGATGTAAGTTTTAATTTTAAATTTATTTATTTATTTAATCATAAAAAGACTAATAATTGATTTTATTTTTTTTAGAACATGTTCTTCTTAAATGCGTCTACAATGGTAGAAAAATATGTCAGCTATAGGTTCCAGCTTCTACCGTGAGTTGGTTTTTCAATCCAATCAAAGCCTCTGACTTATCTGATCTTAGACATAGAGGCTACAAGTTAATAGATGTTGGTTGTTGTTTGCATTGGTAGAGAGGTGGCACAGGGAGACTACCTCCTTCTATCTTCCTATAAGTGAGATGACAATGACTCTAGACGATGATTCATGTCTTCTACACTTGCCCATCACCAGACACCTCCTAGCATATACACCACTAGTAAAAGATGAGGGGGTTGAGTGGTTGCGTAATGATCTTGGATTAAGCTTAAATGATACGCTGACAGAGGTTGAAAGAACTAGAGGAGCACATGTTAGATTCTCAACCCTTGAAGTCTAATTTTTGATTCATCTGAATAAATCAATTCAGTTTGATGATGATGACGAAGTGAGGGAATATCATAGGCTTAACACCATAAGATGTTATTCTCTCTATCAGGTGGGTACTACCATATTCAACGATAAAAGTGCAACGCACGACGTCGTTATGTAGGTTCTGTATTTCAGAGACTTGGGTGGTGTCCGAGTGTATGCATAAAGTGTTAATGCTCTTACTTTCTTGTATAGTCAGCTAGGGGATGCTAACAAGTCCAAAATGAAACAACTAGCTGGTTACTTGTCCCTTCTCCAAGTAATTAAGAGTTTATGATTAATGGATTATTTATAATTATGAGTTAATTTAATTTGAATATATTTTGATGATATTATTATTTTATTGGAACATTATTTATAATTAATTTTTAATCTATTTTTTGCTTCAAGCATGGATCATGCATCGTTTTCATACCATCTGTTGAGATTGATGTAAAAGTGCTTTTATTAAATTTGAATCTATGAAGTATTTATACTCCTTAGAAATCACTTCAGATCAGTGGCATTCATTCCTAGAGGTTTGATGAACATATGCAATGATCCAAGTTGAATCTGAACTGAAAAATTCCATTGCTTCACAGTTGTATTCGGCTATAGCTTAACTATAGTCGAATACACCTCTGTAATGTTCAGTTTTTATTCAAATTTTAAAGCTTGTATTCAAATACACATTCTTGTAGTCGAATACAGATGAGTGAATTTTGCCACTGACTTGGTTTTTGTATTCAGCTACATCAAGTTGTAGTCGAATACAAATATTCAGATTTTGTTACTGACTTGAGTTTGTATTCGGCTACAAATGTTGTAGTCGAATATAGATGTGCAGTTTTTGCTACTAATTTAAAAGCCGGGATGACTAACCCGCAACCCTCTAATTTAAAAGCTGGGATGACTAACCCGCAACCTCTAATTTAAAAGTTGAGATACTTGATCTGCATCCTTCATTTTTATTTTGAAGTTGGGATTTTTGAGCCGCACGCTTTGCTTTTTCCTTTGAAGTCGAGATCTCTAATCTGCACCTTTACTTTTTCCTTCCAAGCCGAGAAAACGACCTGTACTTAAGCCGGGAAAACGATTCGCACCTCTGAAGCCGAAAAAATTAGAGTCTTCGTCTATATTTATTATTTACATTGATTCTTAAGTAAATTCTAAGTAAAGACGTGCAACTATTGACACCTAATTTTGTCCGCCTTTTCTTATTATTCACAAAAAATTAACAAAAAGGGATGTTTTGGACTTTTTACCCTAACTTTCTTTTTTTTTTTAGGCTAAATACCACCCGTGGTCCCTTAACTTAATTTTAGTTAACGATTTAGTCCTTTATCTTTTTTTTTTCCCCCGATTTGGTCCTTTATGTTTTTAAATATTTTTAGCGTTACCCTTTAAGTGGGGTTCCGTTAAGAAAAGTTTATAAAAATCCCTCCTCCGTTTTTAGAAAAAGTTACCCTTTATGCTTTGAAAATATTTCAAAAAAATATTCAAAGTTTGTTCTAAGTTTGGTAGTAAGGTTGATTTGTTAAAACTGAAGCTATTGGGTATTTATACTCCATAGACATCACTTTAGATCAGTGACAATCGTTCCTAGAGGTTTGATGAATATATGCAATGATCCAGATGAGGGATTTTTTTAACTTTATCTTAACGGAACCCCACTAAAAGGGTAACACTGAAATTATTTAAAAACATAAAGGACCAAATCGGGGAAAATATAAAGATAAAGGACTAAATCGTTAACTGAAATAAATTTAAGGGACCACAGGTAGTATTTAGTTTTTTTTTTTTTAATTTCAATATATGATTTTCGTTTAATTTTTCGAATGATATTCGCTTGTTAATAGTAACATATTTTTATTTATTGGTTTTTTTGTTTTAATAGTAACATAGAAATAAAAAATTTATTCAAAACATTTTATTTTTATTTAATAGAAAATAAAAAAATTAAATATAAAATTAATAAATATGATTTTTTGGAGTTAATTAAATACGAATGATTTTGATTTGATTGATTTATATTTAATATGATTTTTTGAATTTGAGGAAATTTTTTATAAAAGAAAAAGTAAAACTTTAAGAATTCAACTTAATTAGTCATAATGGTAGATATTTATTTTTAAAAATTAAGTAACCCTAATTTATTAATATAAATAAGATTGTTATGAGACTCTAAAATAGGAAAAATGAAAAGAGGATGAAGGGAGAGGAGATCATAAAATAGAAACCAATTTTAGGTGCTTGGATCCGCCTACCAGAAAGCCACTACTAGTTTTCTGTTGTACCATTCTTACACAACCTTCTCCATAATCACCAATTTCAAAAAAAAAAAAATAAAAAAAAAATGGAGATGGAGATGAAAAGGGAGGCAAAATAATCTTGCAAATTCAGTATGTAAATTTCTTTTCTCTAAAACAAACTAGTATAGTAATTTTGTTGTTTATTATCTTTGTTGCTTTTATGTATCTTTTTTTATGAACCAATGTCTTAGTTTTTATTTATTGTTTTCATGTTAAATTTGTTCATATACCTTCATTCGGCGTTCCCCAATCCACCGCGCAGCACCATCTCCATCTTCATCGTGGCCTTCGTTTCCTTTTTACTTAGCTTTTCAAACTTTAGCTGTAAACTTTATTTTACTGAAAGAGGATGCGACTCCATCTAACGTTTCATCGTCAAACCTTTTTTTTTTTTTTTTGAAAGAAACTTTGTCCACTATCATATAAATTTTTTATTCCATGTAATATAAATAATTATGGATGTGGCTAACCAGTATCATTTATTTCATTTTTTGGGAAGTAGTGTTAATAAATGTCCTTTTAGTTTGTCTAGATCATACTTACGTTGCGTTATGCTGAAAACTTATTTTATCCCTTGAATTGTGTTATTTAATATTAAATTAAATACAAATAATTTTGATTTGATTGATTTATATTTAATATGATTTTTTGAATTTGAGGAAAGTTTTTAAAAGAAAAAGTAAAACTTTAAGAATTCAACTTAATTAGACATAATGGTAGACATTTATTTCTAAAAATTACGTAACCCTAATTTGTTAATATAAATAAGAGTGTTATGAGACTCTAAAATAGGAAAAATGAATAGAGGATGAAGGGAGAGGAGATCATAAAATAGAAACCTATTTTAGGTGCTAGAATCCGCCTACTAGAAAACCACTACTGGTTCTCTGTTGTGCCATTCTTACACAACCTTAATCATAATCACCAATTTCAAAAAA